>CM065707.1:38927165-38934665 GCA_017654935.2 Phymorhynchus buccinoides | reverse complement strand
ATATTCATTGAGGTCAAGGCTAAGGTCAATGTCGTTGGATTTGACCTGAGCCAAGACGTGCCGGCGATGCTGAAGGGCGCGGCTGAGGCTAGGGGTGTAGGCTTTGGTTTCTGCCAGGAGAGAGAGAGAACAACGAACAATGAACAAATTGTTTAATGATTAGGCCTAGGCCCATATCACTAGAGGTGAGATGCAAAACACATTCAAATAAAGCACATATACGACATCAATACTGTATCTTTTGGATTATAAGGCGCACCCCCCAAATTTTACACAGAATTCAGATTCTGTTATTATATTTTCTTACTATTTTCGTAGTCAAGTCATAAGGCGCAGGAGTCTCAGTCTGGGGGAAAAGTATCGCCTTGTAGGTCAGGTCAGGTCAGAGAATGAGGACAACTAGGCCTCGCGGCCTCTTAATGTGTCCTTTCTGATTATTTGTATTCTTTTTCATGATTGGCATGACTAGGACGCTTTTAGATGCGTTAATCATATACACATTTCAATTGTTGATTCTTGGGGTCTTTATCGAGGAGGTTTTTGAACTGATTAAGGTTAGGTGCCAATTTAATATGTGCTGGAAGAGAATTCCAGTATTTAGTGACTCTGTTACTAAAGAAATTATTTCTAATGTTAGTAACATATAGTCCGTATAATACGGTAAATAAGGCACACAGTGTTAGGAAACAGTTATTAAGCCGTCAACAACAATCGTCTCAATTGCAAGAATTTGTGGACATAGGTAGCAACATTGTTAACAATTACGCTGTTCTTATTTGCAAGCAGAAGTGATAATCTAAACCTAGAAGGTTTCTGTAGAATTTTGCAGGAATGTCGACATTCTGAGCATGTCGTAGACGGTGTGGCCTTAGAGGAGAAATACCGAGTCTAAGTCTTGTTAGTCGATGGAGAGAGAGAGAGAGAGAGAGAGAGAGAGAGAGAGAGAGAGAGAGAGAGAGAGAGAGAGAGAGAGAGAGAGGGGGGAGAAAAAAAAGACAATGAAAACATTTGAATGTTAGCTTTTAACATGCCATTTGACACAAGATGGGGCATAATTATTAATATTATCGGTTGTTTATTTATTTTTATTTTTTAATTCTGAAAAACAAGTACAAGGCATAGAAGTACAATAGAAAATCTACTTTATTAAACTAAAAAGAAAAACAACAACCATACACACGCATTGTACCCTACAATAGTTATTGCAGTTGACACACACACCCACCTATACTGGTTTGAAGCACACAAAAAGGGGAACAACTGAATTAAGCTAACAGTACCTAAGTCTAATACCAGTTGCTTCCCTTATCCTCTGCCCCTGACTTTGTCAAAATATTTTTAGTTACATCAAGTTTTTAAACAGAAACACAAAATTTAAATAAATAAAAAGTCCCACTGCCTTGCCCTTTGAGCATTAAGGTACAGAGGAACCTCCCTTATAAGACCTTCAAAAATCATCCAAAAAGAGGTCTTATAAGGGAGGGGTCTTTAAGGGAGGTGATTTTAATACTTACAAAGAAGGGCAATGTCTCAGAGAAGTAGGTCTTATGTGGGAGGGAGTCTTATAATGGGAGGTTCCACTGAACCTGTTGTCTAATGCATAGGGAAACAACACACACAGCCCCTCCCCCTCCCCCCTAACTAACACACCATCCTATCCCCCACCTACCCACCTACCCACTCACCCCCCCCCCCAACACACACACGCCTACCTGACAAAATTTCCTTTACATTGTTGCATAGTGGGTCCACTCACACACATAAAACACACACACACACACTCAGAGGTACACACACACACACACACACTCAGAGGTACACATACACACACACACACAGACTCAGAGGTACACATACACACACACACACAGGTACATACGCACACACACACACACACACACACACAGAGGTACACACATACACACACACACATTCAGAGGTACACATACACACACACACACAGGTACATACGCACACGCACACACACACACACACACACTCAGAGGTACACACACACACACACACACTCAGAGGTACACATACACACACACACAGGTACATACGCACACACACACACACACACACACACACTCAGAGGTACACACATTACACACACACACACACACACACACACACAGGTACACACACACACACACACACACACACACACATACTCAGAGGTACACACACACACACACACACACACATACTCAGTACACACACACACACACACACACACACACACACACACACACACACACACACACACACACACACACACACACACACACAACACACACACACACTTTTCAGGACAGGATGAAAAAAAAGCTGTCAAGCTTATTCCTTTATCCTCAATAAAGATCATTTTGACTTGACTTGACTTGACGTGACACACACACATATATAATACACACACACACACAAATGCACCACTTTCCTCCCCCTTTCACCCCCCCCCCCCACCCCCCCCCACCCCCTTGTCCCCCACCCCACAAACATACCCACCAGACAAAATCCCCCTACAGTGCTGTATAGTGGGCCCGCTCACGCACACAGGATACATGGGCTTCAGCCGCCCTTTCTGAAGCTGCCTGAAGACCCGCTTCTTAGCACCGCTGCTACTGCTGCCACTACTGCTGGCAGCGCTGCCTTCTCTTCTACTGCTGCTGCTGGCAGCGCTGCCTGGTCTTCTTCTTCTACTGCTGCTGGTGTTGTTGTTGCTGCCGGCTCCAGCCAGGGCCCGTTGCATGTGGTAGGTCGCCAGCGCCGTTCTTTCTTTTAAATCGCGGCTCGGCTCCTCGCTGGGAATCTGTCATATAATAATAATAATAATAATAATAATAATAATAACATGGGTGCTACTCTTTCATTTTTACACTGATTTCAGTTACCAGAAACTGAACTTCAGGGTTTTTTAATCCATCCCAAAAAAAAAAAAAAAAAATGACCACAAGTGATTTGGGGCGTTTTGAACTTGGTGGTTCTATCTTGGAAGTTTACAAAGGCAATGTCATAATTTTACAAGGCTTATCAGACTCAAACTGTCTCAGTCTATTATTTTAACTGTCTGTCTGTCTCATTATCTCTCTCTCTCTCTCTTAACTTGCCCCCCTGAATGGTCCGACGGGGCTCTGCCCCTGTACCCTGCCGGGGCCATGGGTCCCTGGACCCCTGCCTTTCAGGGTTTTTTTAAATTTGGGGGAGTTGCATCCATGTAATAATAATAATAATAATAATAAAGACATTTATATGGCGCACATTCTAGACGAACTACTCATTGCGCTTAACAGAACTAAAATCACCCCATGTGCAAGATTACACATCATACATATCGAACATGCTCAGACGCGCTCGCATCTCCCACCGTCGCCCCCACGCAAACACATACTCATAGGCATACAAACATGCACACGCACATATACACAACCGCATCGTCTTTTCTTTCATCATATGATTTACCTAGAACCTCTACCCTTGGAAAATAAAGTTTTTAGTGTTCAGTTGTTGTCGTTGTTGTTGTTGTTGTCGTACCCTGGCTTAAAGACTCCAGGGATCATCCCAACTGACAGCTGAAGCACTTGAACACTAGGGTACAAATGCACCAGCTAGGGATGAGAACATTACGTGTGTGACCAGCTTTTTATTACCCCGCCACGTGCGCAGCCACATTCCGACTTCGGAGGATCAGTGTTCAGTGGTCAGTGTTCTCTCTTTCACACACACATACGCATGCACGCACGCACATGCTCACACACACACAAACACACACATACACACAAATGCAGTGTCTACCTGGGAGTGTTGCCTGCAGTCGTGTTTGAAGGGCGATTTCACCATGGTGTTGGGGTGAGGGGAGGCACAGTTGGGGGACACGTACGTCCTTCCCGCGGACCGTCGCCCCTGAATGGACGCACTTTGAACCCTGCTGACATCACAGAAAACACTCTCTGTCTCTCTCCGAAATTGCAAGATTACTACAATCACTAAGATTTGCAAGAATTGCAAGATTACAACAATTACTAAGATTTGCAAGAATTGCAAGATTACTATAATCACTAAGATTTGCAAGAATTGCAAGATTACAACAATTACTAAGATTTGCAAGAATTGCAAGATTACTATAATCACTAAGATTTGCAAGAATTGCAAGATTACTACAATCACTAAGATTTGCAAGAATTGCAAGATTACTATAATCACTAAGATTTGCAAGAATTGCAAGATTACTATAATCACTAAGATTTGCAAGAATTGCAAGATTACTATAATCACTAAGATTTGCAAGAATTGCAAGATTACTACAATCACTAAGATTTGCAAGAATTGCAAGATTACTATAATCACTAAGATTTGCAAGAATTGCAAGATTACAACAATTACTAAGATTTGCAAGAATTGCAAGATTACTATAATCACTAAGATTTGCAAGAATTGCAAACATTTACTATAACTACTAAGTAAGATTTGCAAGAATTGCAAGATTACTATAACTACTAAGATTTGCAAGAATTGCAAGATTACTACAATTACTAAGATTTGCAAGATTACTACAATCACTAAGATTTGCAAGAATTGCAAACATTTACTATAACTACTAAGTAAGATTTGCAAGAATTGCAAGATTACTATAATTACTAAGATTTGCAAGAATTGCAAAGATTACTATAATTACTCAGATTTGCAAGAATTGCAAGATTACTAAGATTACTAAGATTTGCAAGAATTGCAAGATTACTATAATTACTAAGATTAGCAGGAATTGCAAGATTACTACAATTACAAAAATTTGCAAGATTGACAAAGATTACAATAATTACTAAGATTTGCAAAGATTAATACAATTGCTAAGATTTGCAAGAATTGCAAGATTACCATAATTATTAAGATTTGCACGAATTGCAAAGATTACTATAATTACTAAGATTTGCAAGATTATTATAATTACTAAGATTTGCAAGATTACTACAATTATTAAGATTTGCAAGAATTGCAAGATTACTATAATTATTAAGATTTGCAAGAATTGCACAAAATACTATAGTTACTAAGATTTGCAAGAATTGCAATTACAAAGATTTGCAAGATTACTGTAATTGCTAAGATTTGCAAGAATGGCAAGATTACTATGATTACTAAGATGTGCAAGAATTGGAAGGTTACTACAATTACTAAGATTTGCAAGATTACTATAATTACTAAGATTTGCAAGAAATGCAATAACTACAATAACTTTTGCAAGATTAGGTATTAGGTATTAGGTACTTTATAGTCACAGAGGCGTCTCTGTGAAATTCGGGTTGCTCCCACCTGGAGAGCGCGTCGCAGCCGGAGGCGCGCCACCCAATTTTTTTTTTTTTTTTTTTTTTTGCATGCGAGTTTTGTCACTGATGAGGGGGGGGGGTTAAATTTTTACCAAATGACAACTTTTTCGTTGCCACTGGGTTTAACGTATGCTAAGTGCATGGGCACACGGGACCTCGGTTTATCGTCTCGTCCGAAAGACTCCACGTTCAGACCGTTAAGGCCTAGTGCAGAATGAGAGGAAAAAATCCCCTGTACCCAGGTTCGAACTCGGGTTTACTTGACACGAAGCGAACGCGATACCACTGTGCCACTCTACACGTGGATTACTATAATTACTAGGATTTGCAAGAATCGCGTGATTACTATAATCACTAAGATTTGCAAGAATTGCAAGATTACTATAATTGCTAAGATTTGCAAGATTACTAAACTAAGATTTGCAGAATACTATAATTACTAAGATTTGCAAGAATTGCAAAGATTACTACAATTTATTACTAAGATTTGCAAAGATTACAATAATTACTAAGATTTGCAAAGATTACTATAATTACTAAGATTTGCAAGAATACCAATACCATAATTACTAACATTACTACAATTACTAAGATTTGCAAGAATTGCAAGATTACTATAATTTGCAAGATTACTACAGTGGAACCTCCCTTATAAGATCTCCCATTACAAGACTCCCTCCCATATAAGATCTACTTCTCTGAGACATTGCCCTTCTTTGTAAGTATTAACATTACCTCCCTTATAAGACCCCTCCCTTACAAGACCTTCAAAAATCATCCAAGATGAGGTCGCATAAGGGAGGTTCCACTGTATACGACGACTAATATAAATACTTAGACTCACTTCTCCGTTGAGTCAACAGACTCACCTCGAGGAAGGTGCAGGGGAGCTAAACTCGCTCCGAGACGCGTCGGCGTTGGAGTAGTCGCTCGCTCGAACCCGCGCCGAGGACGAAGAGAGGGGGGTGGTGGGGGTGGTGGGTCTGCACGCTCGCCCGCTGACCATATAGTCGAACCCCGGGGTCATTGACCTTGAACTTTGACCCCTAGCCGACTGTGACCTCGTGACCTTTGCCCTATGATGCACTGGACATGGATACCATTTTGTCATTTTTTGTTGTATGTTCATGCTGATTTCTATCTTTAAAAAAAAAAAAAAAAAATTCTCAACAACCCTAGGTCTTTTTTTCTTTCTTTCCTTACCCCCCCTTCTTCATTCATTTGTTTACTTGTGTGTGCTTATTTATGTATCTATCTCTTTGCATATTAACCCTTTCACCGCCAGCCATATTTCAGCCAAAATGTTCCATTAAATGTACCTGGGTAGAGAACAAAATCCATCTGCAGTATTGGGGATTCTTCTGTTATATCTAAAATGAGGTTACCCTTACTTCCCAAAAGTAAGACAATAGGGTCTTTAGATCCCAATTTGATGCCTTTTGGTGACATAGGTGTTGAATCACTGTGGTGCTCAAACCCTCCGTTAAAAGACTTTTTGGGGGGGGCAGCCACACCTCTGCCCATCTTCTTACAGTTGTCCCACGCCGCAGAATCCAGAGCTTGTTCAGGTCGCAGTCCGAGACCCGCAGTCCAAGGGGAGCGAAGCTATGTTAGGCCGTCAGGAGGCAACCAACCGAGGAGACACTGCACTGCTGCTGAGTCACTTTGGTGGAGTTCAGTAGAGCCTGTTCAGGACACCACCTACTAAGCCCCTCTAAGCTTACTATATTTTATGCATAAAACTGACCTCAGTAATAAGACACCTCCATTTTAAGACCCATTTTTCTGACTTTTTGGAAGTCTTAAAGGTTTGAATGTACCTATTCATCTATTCACGATTCACGTGTGTGTGTTTATTTATTTATCTATCTCTTTCAGACCTGTTTTCCCTAATAATGAAAAACCTGGAATTTGCCACACAAAAACCCGGAATTTGAGAAAAAACAACAGAATTCACATCGGTACACAACTCGCGATAAAACACTGATTCAACTCGGCACCATCGCGATCAATTTTCACTTCATTTTCTATTAAAAAGTTCAAAATTCTCACATCATCGTATTTTCCAGTGATAATATAATCTAAATGGACTCATTTCAAGCCCTAATTACAATCTCTACCATTAAAAAACTGCCCGGAAAGCTCTTCGAATCGACAGTAAAAGCCTGGCCGCCAT
>CM065707.1:38859665-38919665 GCA_017654935.2 Phymorhynchus buccinoides | reverse complement strand
TCTATAGTTCACAATCACAAGTCAAGTCACAGCACAACTTGAACTGCGCGTCGATCAACCGAAACACACACGCGCCATAATACTAGTCTGTGCCAATTAACTCCATAATAGAAGCGAATCGGTTACACCAGCGAGCCAATGTCCGCTACCACAGGCAATTAAGCTTGCCAATAAGCGAGTCAATTAGCCTATGTTTTGCTTGCAATCACCACTGGCGCCTTGAGTCAGCGGCGCGGGTCGGATGGCCGCCATGTTGTTTGTGTTGGATATCCAAGGGAGATCTCTAAAAAGGTTTTAGAGAGTTCGTAAAAATCAGAAAACAAAAGTCCAAAAACTACCAAAAGAACTCTACAGATTTTCAGTCGTTTGTTGGATATATTACAAGGATACAGTTTTGGTGTGAGAAGCATTAGTTTGATGGCTAAAAGTCACCCAGAAGATTATGGATTTTGTTCAATGCAAAGAACGATAAGCGTGGATAAGCTCTAATGTTAAAAAACCACGATGTCCGATTCACTCCCTTTAACTTGTGCGTTTGCCTTTTGTTAGCCTGCGCTCTCTCTCTCTCTCTCTCTCTCTCTCTCTCTCTCTCTCTCTCTCTCTCTCTCTCTCTCTCTCTCTCTCTCTCTCTCTCTCTCTCTCTCTGTGCGCGCATGCATGAGAATGCGTTTGTGACTTAATAGGATGTTTTGCAACAGGAAGTTTAATCTTAAAAAAACACACACAAGAGAGAGAGACTGAGAGAGAGAGAGAGAGAGAGAGAGAGAGAGAGAGAGAGAGAGAGAGAGAGTACAACCTTCAACTAATAGAATTATCATTAGTGTTAAGAAGGCAAACATCATTTGGATATCGCTATCATATCAGTTTAGGCTCTGTAGGCTTCTTGAGCGCCTTTTGCCCTCTAGATATTTTTTTCAAATATAAATATTTATTTCTTTTTCTTTTTGTTTGCCCGTGAATTACTACGGCTATTGTGTATTTGTTTTGGGTTGGGATTGGTTTTTTGTGGGTTTTTTTTGTTGTTTTTTATTTCTCCAAATTTGTGGAGTACATAATAGTATTAAATTTTTTTTCAATAAGATTTTTGAACATATTTAGTGATGATGCATTTACAGTTTCATTAGAAAGATTGTTCCATGCAGTTATTACTCTGTTAGTAAAAAAGTTTTGAGCTGAACGACTGTTATTTAGTTTTTTTGTTAATTTAAAATCATGCCCTCGTGTTCTCTCCTCGTCAGTTAAAGTTAGTAAAGTTTTAGTTGTGTTAGGATCATAAAACTTATTAAGAATTTTATACACCTCAATCAAATCGCCTCTTAGACGTCTGTATTCCAAACTAGGTATTCCCAAATACTTTAGTCTGTCCTCATAGTCCATATCTCTGGTTCCAATAATTGTTTTCGTAAATCTCCTTTGGACACCTTCTAAATGATCAACATGTTTTCTCAGGGAAGCGGACACCAGACAGGATTTCCATACTCTAATAAGGGGCGTTGAATGCTTTATAAAGAGGTAGCATAATTTCCTTTGATTTATTAGTTATTGTTCTGATTAGTAGTCCAGCAGTACGGTTTGCCTTTTTAACAGTATCGTTGATGTGTGGTTCAAAAGATAGCAATGGATCAACTATAACACCAAGATCTTTCTCCGCATTTGTGCTCACAAGAACCCTTCTGACACCACCATCATTCATAAAATACTCATGCATTGGGATTGGAGTTATTTTTTCCAAGATGCATCACCTTGCACTTTTGACTATTAAAATTCATCAGCCACTCCTCTGACCAACCAACCAAAGAGTCAATACACTTCTGAATTTTTTCTTTTGATTTCATATTATCATTTACTGTGGAGTAGGCTTTTGTATCATCTGCAAATATTTTAACTTCACATTCAACCTTTTCTGGCAAGTCATTTATATAATAAATAAAAAGGGTAGGGCCAAGGACACTTCCCTGGGGAACTCCACTTGTAACTTGTATTTTATCCGAACAAGAATTTCTAACATTGACATACTGAGTACGTCCATGTAGAAAATCTTCAATCAAAACCTAACACTCAGGCAAACATTTTTGGAAATCACTTGGAAACGGAGCTTTGGAGAGCTTCACGCTCTCTTCTTCAGCGTCATCTGACGGGTGGCAACTGGAGGGTCAGTGCAGGCCACCCTGAGTACAGCTCAAGGCTGCACCCACATCGCACGACAGAACCAGGGAAGCGTACATTGTTAAAAATTCGGTTCTTTACTGGTGTTGCACTGATGGCATTGCCTCCAGGATCGTTCCACACCATCTTTATACTCTTTTAAAAATCCCAGTTCTGGGTCTGTTCCAGACTGGAGGACGTTAATCGGATTTTCATTCAGGGAAGCGTACGCCGAGGGCAAGATGTGCTAGTCGAGAATTATCATTGAGAGCTTGTCGTCAGAAGAGAGAAATACAGAGGGTGAGAGAGAGAGAGAGAGAGAGAGAGAGAGAGAGAGAGAGAGAGAGAGGGGAGAGAGAGAGAGAGAGAGAGGGGAGATAGAGAGAGAGAGAGAGAGAGAGAGAGGGAGAGAAGGAGAGGAGATAGAGAGAGAGATAGAGGGAGAGAGAGTCTTACTCTTAGAGAGATAGAGAGAGGGAGAGAGAGAGAGAGGAGATAAGAGAGAGAGAGAGAGAGAGAGATAGAGACAGATGGACAGAAAGGAGAGGGCAAGCGAGTGAGTGTGAGGGAAAGAGAGTTAGTACTGTTACTCTTAGAGAAAGAGAGTCACAGAGAGAGAGAGAGAGAGAGAGAGAGAGAGAGAGAGAGAGAGAGAGAGAGAGAGAGAGAGAGGGGGGAGAGATAAAGAGAGAGAGAGAGTGAGTGTGAGAGAAAGAGAGAGAGGGAGAGAGAGAGAGAGAGAGAGAGAGAGAGAGAGAGAGAGAGAAAGGGAGAGAGACCGAGACAGAGAGAGAGATAGACAGATGGACAGAAAGGAGAGGGCAAGCGAGTGAGTGTGAGGGAAAGAGAGTTACTCTTAGAGAAAGAGAGTCAGAGAGAGAGAGAGAGAGAGAGAGAGAGAGAGAGAGAGAGAGAGAGAGACATACAGACAGATGGACAGAGAGATAGAGAGAAAAGAGCGCAAGCAAGTGAGTGTGAGGGAAAGAGAGTGTTAATCTTAGAGAAAACGAGTCAGAGAGAGAGAGAGAGAGAGAGAGAGAGAGAGAGAGAGAGAGAGAGAGAGAGAGAGAGAGAGAGAGAGAGAGAGAGAGAGAGAGAGAGAGAGAGAGAGAGAGAGAGAGAGAGAGAGAGCAGAATAATATGCCAAATGAGTAAAAGACACAGACGCATATACTGTAATTAAACAGGTAGTTTCCATGGAAACAGAATAAAACTGTCAGAGGCACCAAGCATACATACAACTCACAAAACTCCAAACACACTTATAAAAACTTAGGTTAATAAATTAACGTTTATTCAACAGAAGCAAGGCGTAAATACCATTCATTAGACATGGATCAAGGTTATTCAGTTTTCTTCAACATTGAACTACATTTTCCACCGCCAAAACATTGCATACCGTTTGTTACTGGTCCCCGCATCATTCCATCAAACGAATAAAGTCCATTTGTTTCTGCGCTGTCATTTTCTCTCAATCACCCAATGATATTCATCAATATTGTAATGTTCACTCGTTTTGCTTGCTGACAAGTACATGCATTACGTTCAATGGATTTATATATTTTTGGTTTGTTCTATTTTTCACGTATTTACATCACATACACCACACACATATGTAAATGTGGAACAACGAAACGATGTTGACATTTTCTTCTTGGTCATCTCATTTCTTGTTTCTTGATCTCGTAAGCATTTTTTGTACTAATTCCACACAATAATAATAATAGTAATACTGTTGTAACTTTAAAAAATCAATTAAGATTTATACACCCACAAGTGCACGCTCACACACGCACAAAGAGCAAGAGAGACACTGACACAGTGAGAGTGAGAGAGAAAGTTTGGTAAAGGTAAAGATGTGCCACCCCCCCTGCATTTCTCGGTTAATTCTATTTTTCCGTTTTTGCCTTTCTTACCATACATAAAGCTGTATTTTAGGAACATTTTTAGCTAATAACCTTTTTGGAATACTAACCCTATCCCTAACCCTAGCCCTAACCCTACCCCCCACTATGTACTGCAGTACACCGCGATTTGTCACAGTTGTGGTTCGTTGCGTTTTTCCGTCTTATAGGGTGTAGGGTTAGGGCTAGGGTTAGTATTCCAAAAAGGTTATTAGCTAAAAATGTTCCTAAAATACAGCTTTATGTGTGGTAAGAAAGGCAATAACGGAAAAATACAATTAACCGAGATAGGTGGGGTGGCACATCTTGACCTTTACCGAAAGTTTGGTTTGGGATGAAATACAATTATATAACTGGATGATAATTTAAACATTTTTGTAAAGTTTGTACAGTGGAACCTCCCTTATAAGACCTATTATAAGACTCCCTCCCATATAAGACCTACTTCTCTGAGAATGCCCTTCTTTGCAAGTATTATAATTACCTCCCTTTCAGACCCCTCCCTTATAAGACCTCATTTTGGATTATTTTGGAAGGTCTTATAAGGGAGGTTCCACTGTATTCAACAACAAAAAAACAGAAAAAGTTTGTTCTCAATTTTTCGAAATAGATATGCTTAATCTCTCTCAACCACCACACCCAAGATTTGAATAAGGCTGAAAAAAGAATATAACAATGTTTAACGCTATTTTACGGGTAGTGACATTACTCATAATTACGCACTTTAAAGGGTACATTGCACATATTCAAGGAGATACACTTTTAAAAAAACCCACCACACAAACACATATACCGTAAAATGCCGACAATAAGCCGCTACGTTTTTCCTCAACTTTGGCCCATGCAGCTTATAGACTGATGCAGCTTATGTGTGGATTTTTTCCCATGATACATATCAGTATGATTAAATCTGTTTCTGGACACATTCTTTAGCCTAGTTTGAGCTTCAAAACTGGTTTTGGTAATCAATAGATTCATATCTCATGCTTAAAGTGTCTGAGAGCATTAAATACTCATGTTCTGATAGGAAAATTTCTATATTTGTGCTGCTTTGTGCATATTTAATTTTCTCTGCGGCTTATAAACTGGTGCGGCTTATATGTGAATAAATACGATGTCAATCTAAGGGATGCGGCTTATATACAGGTGCGTCTTATAGTCCAGCTTTTACGGTAGATGCACAGTCACACATTTTGTTCAAGAATAACAAATACAACTCACACCAATACACCATTCTCTCTTCCCCAGAAACATTACACACAAGTCTTACGGAAATCCTCTGTACTTGTGGATGCGATACATGTTGGTTTTTCTCTCAGTATTTCTTTTTTGGATCGATTAATATGGCACTGACGTTATTTAAGTACTGTTGTGTAACTTTTACAAAACAATACATGATGCTATCCAGCATAATGATACCTAAAATGATGCTATCCTGCATTCACATAGCTGCCAACCTTTCAAAATCAAAAGTAGGAATTCTGGTTGGGCAGGGTTCGTACAGATTTTTCATACCAAAATTCACAAGCTTTCAAAGACCCTTTATCCTGTTTTCAAAGACCTCTCATGACATTCAATGATGGATGACAACTGCTTCGACTATGATCACTCAAGTTCCACCGGTGTAACTAAAAGACCTGGATATAGTGAAGAGAAGTAACTCCCAACAAATCGAGGACGCTTGTTAGACAGAACTAGATCGTCGAACTGTGGACATCAGAAAACACCTAAACCAAAATTAAATTGCTTCTTTGTCAACTTTGGAAGCAAACAACAAACATTTTACAGCGTCAATGATTTTTTCCACAAACCATTTCACAATTTTCACAGACCAAAGCCAATTTTCAAAGACTTGAAAATGGCACTCCATTTCTCAAAGACCTTCAAAGACTGTGTGAACCCTGTCGGGGGTCAGTAGGTTTGCTTGAACTCACCCCCCCCCCCCCCCCCCCCCATCCTGAGGTTGTGGGCATCTGAACGCCTAACTCCCTAATGCTGAGGCTTAGAGAAGCAAACTTTTAATCTTAATGACAAGAAAAACGTAGTATTCTACATGAAAGTACACAGAAAGTATTGATTGAAACAATGCTCACAAACCTACATTGTGGATCAGAAATCCATGTAGGTGAGATTTTTTGTTTGTTTCTGTTTCAAATTTCTCCCCTCGTGGGGATGCCGGGAGATCTTTCGTACAAATAGTTCCCCCACTTTCTGGAAGTGCTGTGTTTGTAACTTCCTCTAATCTATCACTCTCTTTGACTCTGCCTTTTCCCTTTGCTTACTGTCATCTGCTATCTTTCTGCCTTACTGGTCCATTCTCCTGCCTTTTTTTCAATAAATTCTTACAAAAGTTTTCTCCAGCCGAAGATGGACGTGCTGGGCCTAACTATTTCTTGGTTAGGCGCATAACGGCAGCATGACGCATCTGTGCTTATACGACAGAAAACTGTCTGAGCGATCGAAGAAGAAGAAGATCCCAACCCTAACCCTAACCCAAGAATGCCAGAAAGTTGTTTTATAATAATAATAATAATAATTAACATTTATAGCGCCTAATCTTAAAAAATCCCTAAGCGTTACAATAATAAATGAATAAACAAATGCAGTGAAAACGTTCATTGAGAAAATGTGAAGGTGTGTGTGTGTGTTAATGTTGTGTGTGTGTGTGTGTGTGTGTGTGTGTGTGTGTGTGTGTGTGTGTGTGTGTGTGTGTGTGTGTGTGTGTGTGTCTGTGTGTGTGTGTGTGACAACTAATAAAGAGGATACACTAAGCTCAACATTTCAAAATGCTTGTTATTGACAATTAAAATGCAAATCGTAAAATAAGTGATCTTCTAATTGTATATGTGGTTTCCACAAGGATAATTTACGTGGAAAATTTTGTACAAGTATTAAAAAAATAAAATGTCCATTACCATATTATTTCATAAAAAGGATGACATCACTTGAACGCCAATATAATTACAATTACATTTAATTTATACACCACAACATTCACGACCTCACAGAATTATAATATGACAATCAAATTGGACCAAAAATTATATGGAGAATAAAAATGAGACGATTAAAATAATCAATGAACTAATGAATTCTTAACCACCCGAAAACAATATCTGGTAAAGGTAGAGATGTGCCACCCCTCCTGCATTTCTCGATTAATTGTATTTTTCCCTTTTTGCCTTTCTTACCATACATAAAGCTGTATTTTATGAACATTTTTAGCTAATAACCTTTTTGGAATGCTAACCCTAACCCTAGCCCTAACCCTAACCTTACCCCCCACTATGTACTGCAGTACACCGCGATTTGTCACAGTTGTGGTTCGTTGCGTGTTTCCGTCTTATAGGGTGGGGGGTAGGGTTAGGTTTAGGGTTAGTATTCAAAAAAGGTTATTAGCTAAAAATGTTCCTAAAATAAAAATACAGCTTTATGTATGGTAAGAAAGGCAAAAACGGAAAAATACAATTAACCGAGAAATGCAGGGGGGGTGGCACATCTTGACCTTTACCCAATATCTAATAAAGTTAAGAGATACAAAATGAATGTACACACATCAAAGTACATAAAAAGTACACATGTACACACATCAAAGTACATAAAAAGTACACATGTACACACATCAAAGTTGTGATTAACAAAAAGCGAACAGTGAACAAAAATCAGTGTAGGACAAGAAAAAAAAAAGGAAAAAAAAGGATAAAAATCAACCCATAAACTCAACACACACACACAAGTCCATACACCCCCTCCTCAAAATGAAATCAATCCATAGCTCAAAAAAGCTGAAATCATTGAAGTCACTGTGATATACTGATGTTGGGACTACAGACAGAACAGACAAGTATAATAAATTCAATGTATTTATTCAATATCAAGTTGGCACCTAACTGTAATCAGTTCCAATTATAAACCTCCTGGATATAAGACCCCAAGCTTCCACGATTAAAATACGAATATGATGAACACATCTAAAAGCGTCCCAGTCACGCTAATCGTGAAAAGGAATAGAAATACAGTGGAACCTCCATTATACGACCTACAAAAATCCTCCAAAATGAGGTCTTATAAGGGAGGGGTCTTGTAAGGGAGGTAATTTTAATACTTACAAAGAAGGGCACTGTCTCAGAAAAGTAGGTCTTATATGGGAGGGAGTCTTATAATGGTAGGTCTTATAAGGGAGGTTCCACTGCAATCAGAAAGGACACATTAAGAGGCCGCGAGGCTCAGTTGTCCTCATTCTTTGACCTGACCTGACCTTATTCAATTTCTAGTATTCATGGGTACAACATCATGCTGAAGGATTTGCAACATTGAAGACATCATTCCAAGGAAAGAAGGAAGGAAAGAAAGAAAGAAAGATACAAATGCAGAACGAGCGCACAAACAAGAACAGAAGTTCAATTTGACTAAATTGTGATTGTCTGGTTGCATGATATCTACAAGGAGGCAAAAGATGAAAACTTTGCCTAAATTTGGTCAACACTTCTCTCCAAAAAATGTAAATAATGACAACTGCAGCAACAAGAAACAACGACGACAACAACAATAAAATTGGCTTAAACTAAGTGAATTGAAACAGTGGCTAGTATATAAATGACAAGGCATACATTATTTTCAGTCTGCAAAAATAGTTACTGATTGAGCTTTGAAGTGTGTGTGTGTGTGCACGCGCGCATGTGTGTGTGTGTGTGTGTGTGTGTGTGTGTGTGCGTGTGCGTGTGCGTGTGCGCATGTGTGAATAACAAAAATCTTAAAAAAAACTCATTTTTCTTAAAGTAAAGATTTTTTTCCAACTTAATAAAGATGAGTTATTATCTAAGAAAATGTATATAGCGCTTCACCTTTAAGCTGTAAGCGCTTAGAAAGTTCGAAACAACAGCGCTGATATGTTAACGCAGAACACGAGAAAAAGAAATCATGAGACAGGCTTAACCCCTTCGCTGCCAGAAGAAAACTAAGAAATTATTGATTTTCTTATAAAATTTAAAAGAGACCTGTTAAGGCTCAATCTGAGAAATTGATCCGGAGATATATATTTCCTGACTTGTCTAAACCAAAAACCATTATTCCAGGGCTATGACATCATAATTGTACACACACAAAAATAATGAAGGAATGACTTTGTTAATGAGAGAATTGAAAACAAAAGAGTACACTTTGGCAGTAGTACATATTCTTGAACAGAAAGCTTAACACGATTGTTTTGTTATAAATGCCTCCATTTTCAATATTTCTCAGTGTTATACACGATACGTTCGGACCACTTTCAGTTACTATTCCAACTAGTCCACATCAAACTTGCTCACGTCAACTTGCTCATACATTTAGAGCACACACACACAGAAAATGAGAACGAGACAGTTTTGACTGGTATACTATAGCACACATTCACGCACACACACACATATTCATATTCAGACAATTGGACATACAAACACATACCATATTTTACGGACTACAAGGCGCACCTGATTATAAGGCACACCCCCCAAATAAAATAAAAAAGAGATGTTGTTCTTCTTCTGTGGTGGTGACCAGCTTCTTTACATAGAAGTAATTGTACACACTTTAGGGGGTGACCATAGAAAAAGAATCAGAAGAGAGATAGGAAGAAAAAGTGAATACACATACAAACTATCAGATTGGCTTAGAATCAATAGGAAAAATCAAGCAAGGGAAACTCTGGGCTGGGAAGGGGAAAACTACAGGGAGCTGCCGGCAGCTACTAATTTTCACGTTCGCCCCCAGCAAGCTGGGAACTAGCCGACCCTAGACACTCCATAAGGCAATGCCCAAGCCCCAACCAAAAAGACAAACAAAGACAGAACAGATCCCTAACTACTGGGGTAAAAATAATTGGGGGTGAAGATGGAGGGACTGGGGTAGGGAAGTTTGTTGAAGGTTTCACTGCTGGGTTCTCCTGGAACAAACTTCCGCTCTCCCTCCGTCAGCGACCGACTCTCTCTGCTTTCAAAGCTAACCTCAAAACCCACCTGTTCCCCCGTCATTAAAGCTCCTCTCTCTTTATCTTCTCTCTCTTGCCATTAGGTCTGTTTCTGCTATATTCCATTTATGTTATCTGTGTGTGTTCGCGTTGTATTGCGTTTGTGTTTGAATGCGCTTTGAATGCTAACGTGTGTGTGCGCTTTGATTTGATTTCTATCAAGATTCAGCGCCGTATAAATTCTGTTGTTGTTGTGGCTGAGAGCTCAGCTCTCTTGTTGTTATAGTTCCTTACTGTATTATCAGTCACATTATAAGGCGCAGGGGTCTCAGTCTAGGAAAAAAAGTATCGCCTTGTAGTCCGTAGAATAGCGTACACACAAACTCAAAACCCACATGCATACACACACATACACCCCCCTTTCCCTGTCTCTCTCTCTTCCACCTTTTCCCAATAAAAAGGGCCTTTGTGTACTGGGAACAAAGAAGAAATCATTATAGCACCGTAACCATGGCAGTTGGTTTCAGATTTTTTTGCACACGAAAAAAACCCTCAAGTCTGGATTTACTCTAGGTACAGGTAGAATCAGTCAGTGATCACACTAGGAACTTTGAAAACCCAGTCCCATCAGCGACAATGCTCATCAACAACCGGCGTCAAAACCAGTCCCAGGGAAACAAAAACCAGTAAAAAAAATAAAAAAAATAAATAACCACCCACAGAAACTCACACTATCAAAGCCTCTAAAAATCATTTGTCAAGTCATTGCGAGTGATTCGCTTATGTTAATCGATACTCCGTCGCTTTCTGTAAAGAAAACTGTTCTCTTCAAAAAATACCTCTGTTGATCTCCTGTGTCTTCTCCCCTTCAGTTCACCCTCTGTGAGTTTTTGCTGAGTTGGTCTATGTGTGTGTGCAGTGCGATAATGGGCTCATTGTTTTTGTCATGGATTTTTGTATGGTTGTGTTTCCACTTTTGTATAATTATGTTGTTTTTCTTCATGATTATTGTATGTATGTTTTTTGTAAAGCGCTGTGAGTCCTGCTGCGCCAGGAGAACGGCGCTATATAAGAGTTATTATTATTATTATTATTATTATTCAACGACCCCCCAAAAAGTAAGCTATTCTCGGCGTGAAATGACAATTTATTTTTTTAACTACCCAGCGACTTATTCTTGAAGCTGAATGACAACCAGTCACTTTTTAACGATTTATCTTAAGAGCAAACCATTCTGAAAGCCGTTAAACTGACATTACTGAATCTCCTCTGAATTCGGAATGTGGGACAATTGAAAACCAGACGCATACGTACCTCACCCATTATGGCCATATGGCCTGGGAATGCAGCAGAAGAAGAAATTACTGAATGACTTAGGCCGGGTTCACATTAGACGCGTAAGTTCCGTACGGAAAACCCTAAATAAGTGGAAGAAAGAAGGATAAAAGTTTACGCATATAGGGGGAAATTCGGACACGTGCGCAAATCTTTTCCCTTCTTTGTTTCACTTATTTATGGATTGCGCACGGGTTTCCGCATGGAATATCCGCTTATGTGTGTACACGGCCTAATGCAGCTGAGAGATATTGTTTTCTTGCTTAAATTGAAAGATATATCGGTAGTTATGAATAAGCAATATTCGCAGTTAAATGACAACCCCCTATTAGTGACACTACTCAATGTCAGTTTGTCAGCAAATTCTGTTGAGCAGTCTGGAAAAAAACAACACTGGCCCCTCGCTTACCCTGTGGGGATACCCGGGGGTCCTTTATACAAATAGTTCCCCCATCTTCTGGAAGTTCTGTGCCTGTAAATTCCTCTAATCTGACTCTCTTTGACTCTGCCTTTTCCCTTTGCTTACTGTCATCTACTATCTTTCTGACTTATTCAGTTATTGGCCATTCCTTCGCCTTTGTTCTAGAAATGAGATTTTTCTCCAGCTGAAGACAGACATGCTGGGCCTGACTATTTCTTACTTAGGCGCATAACTGCAGCATGACGCATCCACGCTCGTATGACAGGAAACTGTGTGAGCGATCGAAGAAGAAACGATTGGGGGGAAAAAACATGAACGAATATCGACATAACCATATCATCCTTAAATTCGAACAGAATAACGATAATAATAATAGCAATAATAACAATACAAGAAGATGACAACGATTAAAGGGGCACCCTGACGGATGAGTTTTTGCAAGAAACACGTCGAGATCACCAGGAAAACACCCTTTACAGAGACAGCAACACTCACTTTGTTCTGGTTTCCTAGAAATCAAACTGTCAAGTCGGCGATTCCTCCTTGGCGGAGGTGCTGGAAGTCAAATTATTTCAGTGAAAGAGAAGGCATATCCACAATACAATTACAAGCCTTTTTATTTATTTTTAATTTTTTTATATGGTTTACCCAAAGGAGTTTTGCTCACAACAGAGGAAATAGCTCCTTTTTTTTTTTTTACTGCACTACAAAGAAGAAAAAGCTTCAACCACTCTGAGTGTCCTCCACCCACCCCTGTCCAAAATGGCTTCTCTCTCCGGCAACTCCGCCAAGGAGGAATCACCGTTTTGACTTCTAGGAAACCAGAGTAAAGTGAGTGTTCCTATCCTTGAAAAGGCTGTCTTTCTGGTGATCTCAACGCATTTCTTGCAAAAACTCGTCAATCAGGGTGCCCCTTTAACGGTTAACAACAAAACCAACAAGAACGAAATTCGCCTCAACTAATCAAACCCTGCTCAACGCTGCAACGATGCGGTCAAGAAAGCAACTGTAAGAATGAACAATTGAATTAACAATACTAACGAAAAAAAGATTGCCAAGGCCCTAAGTTACCACACACACACACACCGTCTACCTCACTTGCTGCGCACCGCAAAATCCCCAAGTTATAACACTCTCTCTCTCTCGCTCACACACGGGTGCAACTCCCCCAAATGAAAAAACCCTGAAAGGCAGGGGTCCAGGGACCCATGGCCCCGGCAGGGTACAGGGGCAGAGCCCCGTAGGACGATTCAGGGGGGCAAGTTAAGAGAGACAGATAACGAGACAGACAGTTAAAATGAGAGACAGAGACAGTTTGAGACTGATAAGCCTTGTAAAATTATTACATTGCCTTTGTAAACTTCCAAGATAGAACAACCAAGTTCAAAATGCCCCAAGTCTCTTGTGGTCAATTGTTTTGGGGGGGGGATGATTTAAAAACACACCAGAAGTTCAGTTTCTGGAAAAATTAAAAACACTGAAATCAGTGTAAAACTGAAAGAGTAGCACCCCTGCTCACACACACCACAATTCACCAAGAATAAAATTTCGAACAAGATCTAATCAGACAAAAAAGACGCAATTCACTGGTACACATACACACACTCTCCCCCCCCCCCCCCCCCCCCCACCCCCTTTATCTAATAGGAGTTGTTCGGAAATAATTAAGGGGAGTAATTATTTCATGGTGTGTGGGAGTGTGATCTTGCCTAATTCAGTCGGTCAAACAGGGAAAGTTACTCTACCATCAGGTAGATCCCCCAGCTCTCGCCTCGTGGGTTTGAGTAGACATACAGCCCTTAGAACAACCGTGCATCATTCTAAAATTGATGTAATTTATATTTTTACGTCACATTTTGCAAATTCTATCAGTTTGTGGCCACTGGCCACCCCTCATTTTAAAAAAAAATGTTTGCAAGTCGCTGACTCGCATCCTGCGGTTTCAAGTTTCAACGCCATTGTTGCTACGGTATTTGACCCGAGTAATCGAGGTAAAGAACTCTTATTTTCACGAAGTGCTCTCCCCTAGTTTATTTTCTCCGAAAATCGTCTATTTCGCCTGTAGTGGAGAGGCGTTAACGAAAGACACACACGGACTTAAAAATTCACCAACACTAAAACCTTCCAGAAAAGGATAAAAAGATGTACTTCACAGGTAAAAAGAAACACAATACTTCCTACCTATCCCCCCACCCACAATCAAACCCATCAGTCCCCCAAAACACACATTCATCGGCATGTTCACACACACACACAGAGAAAGCACCAGCGTGCACAATTTCCCCAACAAACGACGACACAAATCAGGCTTTCTCGAAAGACTGGATCCGACCCGACTTTTTCGATCCCTTCACCTTCCCGCACCCCCCTCCCCCTCCCCTCCCTTCCTCGCCCACACCCGACCCTCGAAACGACAACCCTTTCCTCTGCTGTGAATTCTGGGAGGCCGGGAAGTGCTGGGCAGTCGTGGCTGGGGGCGGCGGTGGGGGGGCGAAACTCGTGCCCTTACTCTCTCTCTCTCCGTTGACGAAAGCCGGCCCGGACGCTTTCTTTGGTTTCAAACACGCCGCGGAAACTTTCAGAGGGTGAGGGTGGGTGTGGGAGTAAGGGCGTGGGAGGTTTGAAAGACCTGTTGGAGGGAAAGGGGGTGGGGGTGGAGGAGGTGGGGGTACACCGGCGTCCGGAATTAAACTTCCCCTATCGTCTTTTTTGCAGGCGGCGATTCCACGGTAGTTGCTACCGAATTCCGAGCCGTTGATCCAAGTTTCGGAGGGAGGCGCAGTAGTGGTAAGGCTCTTGCTTCGCTGATTTTGCGCTGCAGCAGCAGGGAGTGGGAGTGGCTTAGTGGGAAAGGCAAGCGTGGAAGACGGCTTGCCGCTGGTGGCGGAGGGCAAGGAGTAGGGAAGAGACAGCGGACTGGACTTCAAGGCGGATTTCTCCGACGCTGGTCCCCGCGAATTCCCCACGCCGGATAAACTCTGCCCGCCCAGAGAAAACTGCACCCCTCGACCACCACCACCACCACCACCCGCCTCCGCTCTTTGAGACATGTGGCTGGAAGATACCACTTCGGGTTGGGAGGGGGGACAGGAAGAGGAAGACGAAGGAGGAGGGGTTTCGGCCAGGGAGAAAAAACTAGCGGTGGCGGAACCGCATCGTCTGTGCCCCGAAGAAGAAGGAGAAGAAGAAGAAACGCCCTTCTTCGCGGCTTCCGTTCTGGAGGCATACGTAGTGGAGTCCAGACTGGCCGTTCTCTGTCCCAAATCCGTCCTCGATTTCCCGTTGACGTTTGCGTGTCCTCCTTGCAGTCCACAGCCCGATCCAGGGATTCCAGAATCGCCGTTCATGCGCGAACTTAGGGGTCCGAATTCTGATCCGGTAATGTTTGAAGCAGCGCCGCCGCCACCAAATGCGCGGAATCCTGGGTCGGAGTCGGCCCCTCCCAGACTCTCGGCGTCGGCGGGTTTGTGGTGCCCCTTCCCCTTTTTGCGTTTCTTTTTCTTGGCGACGAACTCCCCTACTCTGTCTGGGAATAGCAATCCTCCTCCTCCTCCTCGGTCTATTGGTCCGGCTGAAAGAAACAAAAAAGGTTAGAGTGACTCACTGAATATGCGACAGGGCATTTAAAACAAACCAAAAAGACGGCTTCAAAATCACAGCATGTTTTCGAGCAGAAACGAAAAAAGGTGATATCCTTCCAAAATGTCCAAATTTATCATTAACTCATTCAAGTCGGTCCACCCATCTACAGTGGAACCTCCCTTATAAGACTCCCTCCCAATAAGACCTACTTTTTTTTTCTTTTTTTTTGTTGCTGTCCCATCTTCTGGGCTGTACAGTGGCGTTGCTCCCACGCCACTCGTTCCGAATCCCAATTCGCAGCTACACCCGGGTTTGTTCAAGTCGCAGAATCCGAAACCAGCTGTCCAAGGGGAGCGAATCTATGTTAGGCCGTCAGGAGGCAACCAATCGAGGAGACACTGCACTTCTGCTGAGTCACTTCGGTGGAGTTCAGTGGAGCCTGTTCAGGACACCACCTACTAAGCCCCCTACTGACGACACTATTCTCTTAGTCGCGGAGCCAGCGTGAGTGAGGTCCTCCTCCGAGGGCGAAATAAGACCTACTTCTCTGAGACATTGCCCTTCTTTGCAAGTATTAAAATTACCTCCCTTATAAGACCTTCAAAAATCATCCCAAATGAAGGTCTAATAAGGGAGGTTCAACTGTATGTACGGAATTAATACAAAGCTGTCAGTTTGATGAATTTGCTTCAAGGGAAGTGAAAAAATCTGTGTGTACACCATACTTTGGTCACTTATAAACTCGCTTCGCTCCCTTAGACCACATATTTGCCTCTTACTTTGCGTATGTCGGGGGGAAAACCAATGGCTGAAGGGAGTTTTTCTTTTTTTTCCTTTTTTTTCCCCACACATTTAAAAAAAAAATTTTATTGAACATTTTTGAAGGGAGTTTTTCTATATAAAGTCTGTATATAAAAAAGTCTGATCTACCACTTCCCTATGTCTAAGCCTGAAGCAAAATCCTGTAATCTTCTTTCATTTCTCGTTTTGTTTATGTGCATAGCTGGAGTGATTTGTGAGGGTTTTTTTTATCTTTCAAAATAATTGCGATGCCAATGAGTACACAGGCCTCGATTTCTTAGCCCGGGGGTCAGAAAGGGACAGAACCCCAATCTGAATAAGAAACAATACGGGTATTTACGAACATTTTATATAAGAGGATCGTTAAATTGTGCTAGCAAGTTTGTGATTTATTGAAAAGAAATTTTTTATGTTATGCCAAAAAAAAAAAAAAACTAAAAAAAAAACCTAACATCATGTCCACATTAGCTAGCCATCCAAATTAACATATGTGACCCAGCACCACAAAAGGGACATTAAGTTCGCTGGGCTAGTTTCTCACAACAGGCTTGGAAAGTCAAAAATCTCATTTTTTAAATATTTTGAGTTATGGGTATTTTTGTGTTCTCTGACATCTTATCTTTCACATTTATAAAGGATAATCTTTAGTATCATATGTAAATGATCCTATAAGTGCTTTAAAACGAGTAGGTCAATGCATTTTCTTCAGCTAGGCTAGACTTTAGACTGTGTTTTCTCAAAATGGCCGACGCTCACCCTACTAACTTTAAACACTCATAACTCTGAGAACGGAAAAAGATACAAGAATGGTTCTTGTATCATTAGAAAGAGAATTGTCTGAAGTTTTCAAACGTATAATTTTCTCAGAATAGTCAGTTTGGACACTTCATGTCCCTTTCGTGGTGCTGGGTCACATATGTTAACATCAAAGAATGAAATAGTGAGGCCAAGAGAGGAGACAACGAAACTGAACAAAGGGTGAATGATGCTTTGTTTGTCTCACTTTGGTTCTGACCCACGCACTGCTAGGTGATTGGCATCGGAATCAACTTTGATGGAGGGGAGCTAATTAGGCGTTATTATTAGGTACTTTACAGTCACAGAGGCATCTCTGTGAAATTCGGGTTGCTCCCACCTGGAGAACGTGTCACAGCCAATGTTTTTTGCATGCGATTTTTGTGTGACTGATGAGGAAGGAAAGGGAGGGGTGGGTAAATTATGACCAAATGACAACTTTTTCGTTGCCACTGGGTTTAACATGTGCTAAGTGCATGGGCACACGGGACCTCGGTTTATCGTCTCATCCGATACTCTATGTTCAGACCATAAGGCCTAGTGCAAAGTGAGAGGAAAAATCCTCTGTACCCAGGTTTACTTGAAAGAGAGTATTCACCCTTTGTTCAATTATGTTAACATTAGTTCAAAAACAAAGAAAACCAAACAAAACTGACCTAAATCAGCCATGCTTCCCCCTTTCTTTCTGGCGGAGGACGCCAACAGAGGAGACACAACGTCCCCGGCGCTGCCGTGGTGCAGTGGTAGGCCCACGTCGGAGTTTCTGCGCTGGGTGAAGGGGGTGGATGGCGGGGGCCTCCGGGGCATGGTGTCCAGCAGGAACTGGAGGTCGGGGTGCAGCGGCTTGGACTGCACGGCGCGACAGACCAGCACCACCGAGATGACCAGCACGCACAGGTTGAGGGTGGTGAACACCATCTGACGTTCGGACATCTGACAGGACAGAAAGACAAGACAGAAAGAAAGAATGAATATGGTAAATGAATAGACTGCACGGCGCGACAGACCAGCACCACCGAGACGATCAGCACGCACAGGTTGAGGGTGGTGAACACCATCTGACGATCGGACATCTGACAGGACAGAAAGACAAGACAGAAAGAAAGAATGAATATGGTAAATGAATAGACTGCACGGCGCGACAGACCAGCACCACCGAGACGATCAGCACGCACAGGTTGAGGGTGGTGAACACCATCTGACGTTCGGACATCTGACAGGACAGAAAAAAATAAATGAAAGAAAGAAAGAGAGAAAGAAAGAATGAATATGGTAAATGAATAGACTGCATGGCGCGACAGCACAACACAACAGAGATGAGAGTGGTGAACACCATCTGACGATCGGACATCTGAAAGGAGAGAAAAAAATGAATGAATGAAAGAAAGAAAGAAAGAAAGAAGAAAGAAAGGCAGAAAGATAGAAAGAATGAATATTGCAAATGAATAGACTGCATGGCACGACAGCACAGCACAACAGAGGTTGAGAGTGGTGAACACCATCTGACAATTGGACATCTGAAAGGAAAGAATCAACCAATCAATCAATCAATCAGTCAATCAAGAACGAAGAAATAAGGGTATGAATAGACTGCACGGTGTGACAGCACAACACGACAGATATTATCAGGACGAAGAGATTGAGAGTGGTGAATACAATCTGACGATCAGACATCCGACAGGAGAGAAACGAATAGACTGCACGGCGTGACAGCACAGCACGACAGAGATTATCAGGACGAAGAGATTGAGGGTAGTGAACACCACGTGACGATCGGACATCTGAAAGGACAGAAAGAAATGAATGAAAGAAAGAAAGACAGAAGAAAGACAGACAGAAAGACAGAATGAATTTTCTTGTTGTTGACATACCCTGGCTAAAACTAAACGACTCCAGGGATCATCCCAACCGCCAAAGCACTTGAACACTATGGTACAAATGCATCAGCTAGGAATGAGAACATTACGTGTGAGACCGTGGGCAGCCACACTCCCAACTTCAGGGGATTTGGGAGACTGTTGATGTCATGCTAGGAGCTTGTCATGTTCAAAAACAATCCCCGCATAACATAACAACATTTTGATGTAGCCTTGGTGTTCTAGTCAATGTCAATTGGTGTGACATAGCATATAGCCAAGGAATACATGAAATTATTTTCTCCTTTCAGATGTCAGATGGTGTTCACCACTCTCAACCTTTTCGTCCTGATAATATCTGTCTTGCAGTGCTGTCCATTCATTTACTGCATTCATTTCACGATTTTCACAGCTCAAAGCCAATTTTCAAATGATTTGATTTGATTGATTTAATTTAAAGTCTGTTCACAACAATGGTGATATTAGACTTAAATAAATACATTAATTAAAGAAAAACAAAACAGACATAAACAAATATTGAATTAAAATGAGGGGAAAAGAGTGCGTGAGTGTGTGTGTGTGTGTGTGTGTGTGTGTGTGTGTGTGTGTGTGTGTGTGTGTGTGTGTGTGTGTGTGCGTGCGTGTGTGTGTGTGTGTGTGTGTGTGTGTGTGTGTGAGAGAGTATGACCGTGATGGGAAGAAGGAAAAAAAAAAACAAAAAAAAAAGGATTTGGGGCAAAGAAAAGAAAATTAATATTAACTAACGTATCAATTATAGTAATCTTGCAATTCCAGAGCTGGATATGACAGAAGCTATTTTGATCATTTCATGGCTGTAAACTACATCTTGTAAAGTTCCTATGTTTGCTACTTGAATCCCAGACAAGGTGTATAGCGATGTTAAAAATGGACATTCGAAAACAATGTGTTGAACTGATAGTGGGTGACCCAATTTCAAAGACTTTTTCTGCATGCATCATGTGGGGCCCGAGTGTCGTGCATGACTTACTCCTTCTATCTTGAATCTCACAAAAAAATACTCAACCCCTCCCCCACCCATTTCAAGCCTACAAAATACTCAGCCAAGTTCATCTTTTCATATCTTCTTAAAACAACAAATGATTATCTAATATTTAATACCTTGAACTTATAAAATAAATACCCAACCAAATTACTCCCTGTCAATATCATTGTAAACAACAAACGCTTTTCTATTACCTAATATATTTTTCAAATCCTATCTCGTCCTGTGCTGTGCATTTCATTTTTGAACCCCTGTATATGTCAATAATTGCCGATAAATGGCAGGTGGACATTAATGAAGAAGAAGAAGAAGAAGAAGACTTGTAAATGGCGCTCCATTTCTCAAAGACCTTCAAAGACTGAGCGAACCCCGATACTTTATCAGGCATCAGAATACTCCAGTCCAATCCGCGGACGAACAACACTCGCCATGACCACAAAACTCTAGTCCGTAGTCGGCATCATTGCGATCATTCGCTACCCGATTTATCGCGGAAAAGTTCAAAGTTCTCACATCATCGTAGTCTCCTGCGATCATATCCTCTAAATCGACTCATTTAAAACCCAAATCACAATCACTGTCATCAAAACAAACTCTGAAACAGTGAAAGTAAGAGTCTAGAGAGCTCTAAACTCGGAAGAAAAAACAAACATGGCCACGATTTTTCGTTTCCGAAGGCGCAGTATGAAAACAAAGCGTTTAAGAATACCATTTGAGAATAAGATCGTGCTGCCTCATGAAGAACAAACCGCGGCCGGCAGTGCCAAAACCGCGGCCAGTGGCTACCAAAACCGCGGAAATCCGCGGGCCGTTCTGATGCCTGTTTATGCATTCTATCCACCTATTGCTCTCTCTCTCATATAGACAGACAGACAGACAGAGACAGACAGGGAGAGACAGATTAACACAGACAGGGAGAGACAGACTAACATAGACAGACAGGGAGAGACAGATTAACATAGACAGACAGACAGACAGACACACACCTGATGAGCGAAGGAATCAAAGGTTTCCGACAGTCGCTGAACCACCCGAGTCAAGTTGTCTAGTCGCGTCTCCAAAACATCCAGCCTCTGCTCTTGGTGGGAAATCTGTCATCACCATCATCATCATTTTCATCATCATCATCATCATCATCGATGTCCTCCTCTTCCTTATCATCATCAGTGTCTCACCATCAATATCATCATCATTAATAACAACGAACAATAAATACTATTTATATGGTGCAATACCCTAATCAAACTCAGCTCAAAGCGCCTGACAATAACAAAATACAAATAGTTTCATACATTCTCATTATCATCAGTATAATGCTGTTGTCATCATCATCATCTTCATCAACATTGCAGTTGTCTCATCAGCATAATCGTGTCATCATCATTATCATCTCCTCATTTCACACATGCAGAGAGAGAGAGAGCGAGAGAGAGAGAGAGAGAGAGAGAGAGAGAGAGAGAGAGAGAGAGAGAGAGAGAGAGAGAGAGAGACATACACACTCACTCAGTCTCTCTCATCACACACACACACACACACACTCTGACACAGAGAGAGAGAGAGAGAGAGAGAGAGAGAGAGAGAGAGAGAGAGAGAGAAAGAGAGAGAGAGAGAGAGAGAGAGAGAGAGAGAGAGAGAGAGAGAGAGAGAGAGAGAGAGAGAGAGAGAGAGAGAGAGAGAGAGAGAGAGAGACAGACACAAGCAGAGAGAGAGAGCGGTGATACCTGTCTCTGAGAGATGGAGGCGGTGTTGTTGAGTTTCACCATGGTTTTGTTCAACATCTTCATCATCTCCTCGTTCTGTTTTTTGAAACGTGTGCTCAGCTCTTCCAGAAACCTGAAAACACACGCACGCACACATCATGTAAGAGCGCATCACTACAACATAAATTAGGAAATAATGTAAGCTTGGTGCACTGTTAATCAACTGACAAGATTTAAACTATTTCTAAAAATCTGTTTCTTGTCCGTCCTTAGTCCAACATAAGAAAAGGGACAAAACTCGCAAAGTGATAATAAAACAACAACTAATAAGCAAAACATTGCATCACTTTAAAGCTACAATTCCCCCGAAGTCGGAGTGTGGCTGCCCATGTGGTGGCGTAATCAAAAACGGTCACGCACGTAATGTTCTCATCCGAAGCTGATGCACTTGTACCATAGTGTTCGAGTGTTTCCACTGTTTGGATGATCCCTGGAGTCTTTTAGCCAGGGTACGACGAACAGCAGCAACAACAATGCTACCAGAACACCCACTATATTCAGACTTACAAACACACACACACACACAAATAAAAACCAACAACAAAACCAGCATTCGATTGCCACAAATGCCCAGACGCATAAGCACTTGAGCTAACCAAGACACCACAGCAGAAATCTGATACAGACAAACCTCTATTTTAAGACTTCCAAAATGTCCGGAAAAATCGGTCGTAAATTGGAGGGGTCGTATGACGGGAGGTTTTCACTGGCAGCCGTAGAAAGAAAAAGTTCAGCACAGTTCATACTCTCTTCTTCATGCACACATACAATGACATATTAAAACTGGATTTGGGTCTTTCCAACTCCATAGGATTGTGCAATCGATGTATTACAGTTTCACTTCGCCGACTTCTGTTAATCACCTCCACTCTCGTCCAAAGTCAGTGGTTTTCTTTTTCAAAGTCAGTGGTTTTCGTGCTTTTCCTACGCTTTCCGCCATCTTTTCTACAACAAGGGAAGCGACTCCGCTTTCAGGCCCTTGACCGTGGTTGTTTCCCTTTGCTCGAAGTCTATGCAGACGACAACAACGGTCGTAAAAACCAACAAAATGGCGGTCGTAAGTCGCGTTTTAGAGGAAGTCGTTTAAGAGAGGTCGTTTACATAGTAAAATGCATCCGTGCCAACAAATCCGGTCTCAAATGAGAGGTGGTCGCTTAACAGAGGGTCGTAAAATAGGGGTTTGTCTGTACCTCAAAATTGAAAGGAGTAAAATCTTATTCTGAGATAATCCCCAATACTTAGTGATTAAAACAAAGGTGTTGCCATAAGATGGGTTCATTGAGACAAAACTTTTTTTTTGGTGTCAATTGTCCGATTCTTTTGTGGCACCTGTTTGTCAGTAAGCTGGTTTTCACTATATTTTATTTATGTTGCCTTGGCATAAGGCTATGTCAGACCAAATGACATAGGCTAGAACACCAAGGCTACGTCAAAATGTTGCTATGTTCTGCATAGCTATGCGGGGGTCGTCTTTAGCCATGGCAAGCTCCTAGCATAACATCATCAGTCCAAAATCCTCTGAAGTCGGAGTGTGGCTGCCCACGTGGCGAGGTAATCAAAAACGGTCACATGCGTGATGCTTTCATCCCTAGCTGGTGCATTTGTACCATAGCGTTCAATTGCTTCGGCTGTTGGGATGATCCCTGGAGTTTTTAATCCAGGGAACGACAACAACAACTATACTTTACACATCAGAGTTGATTCTAGGATTTTGAAAAAGTGGGGGCGTTCCCCCCCTAAGAATGAAAAAAGGGGGGCAGGTCCAATGGATAGGAGGGGGGGGGGGGGGGGGGGGGAGGCGGCCGATTCAATCTTCGCTAGCCATGGCCACTTCTTCAGCCACTTGTCTTGGAACTGGTGTTCCCTCGCACTAGTGCCGTTATCTTCGGGCTGCTTCTCCGAGACTGTTGATGCAGTAGCTGTTTCTGCACCATCTTCTGCACACTCGTTTGGCAGAGGGTTTCTTTTTTTTTTTAATTTGCCGACACAAAAATCAAAGTCGAAGAGCGTCGTTGTCCGCTTCATTTTGAAGAAAATTCAACACGGCGGGTAGGACTCTCGCAACTTCTTGTCGGTAAAGCGAGATTGGTCGATTTACACTAACATTGTAAAGGAACCAATGAAATGTCGAGAAATCATTCATTCCTGCTCGATGCTTTCGGTTTGTGCAGACAACGGATTTAGCAGATGACGAAGGAATTCTCGAACGCGATCAGTAAAAAGTGCAGGCAGTTCTGCAAATATGCAGGCGTCGGCACTCGCTTAGACCCGATTCATTGCGGGAAGGAACAACAGATTGGGGGGGGGGGGGGGGATTGTACCAATCCCACGCCCTAGAATCAGCACTGAAGACTTCAGCACACCAAGACAAACCTGCTGCTGAGTGACACGTTCAGCTCCAACGCCTTGATCCGATTGGTCAGCCGCATCACCGCCGACTCCCGCTTGGCGCTCAAGGTCAAGGGCACAGTGACCAGGCCAAGGTCGCCGGCCTCTTTCTTCCCCCCCGACGCCGCCTCTGTGTCATTGTTGGCTGGCTGGGTGTCGTTCTCAAGGTCGGCTTCGGCCTCCCTTTGAGCCGCGACGGTTTGCTGGACGTTGTTTGTTGACGCCGCTTTGGAGGCCTGGAGGTCTTGGGATAGGACGATGGGTTCCGAGCCCTGGACGGAAGGGAAAAAAACAAATGTTGGAATTACTGGTCCTTCACCGACATGTTTCCAAAAAGAGTAGAGTAAACAGGTCTGTATGCACCTCATCCATTATGGCCATATCGCCTAGGAACGCAGAAGAAGAAGAAGACAGCAACACACTTTCAAACACTCACACATACGCACCTCACCCATTATGGCCATATCGCCTAGGAACGCAGAAGAAGACAGCAACACACTTTCAAACACTCACACATACGCACCTCATCCATTATGGCCATATCTCCTAGGAACGCAGAAGAAGAAGAAGAGATAAAGAAGAAGAAGAAGAAGAAGACAGCCTTACAGTTTCAAACACTCACACACACTAACACACCTGCACGGTGGGCTCGATGGCCTGTGGCAAACCCGCGGCCGTGCCGAAAACTGACGCAGAAGCTTCCTGCCCCTCCTCCGCCGGGTTGGGGCTGGGAGAGGAAGGGCGGGAGGGCGACAGCGACACGGAAACCCCCCCTTCCCCTCCCACTTCCTCTCCCCCCCGCTCGCTAACCGTCGTTTCCAGGACAGGGGTGGGGCGCAGGGAAGGGGACGAGTCGTCCGCCGAAGTCGCCGTGTCCGACTGTATGCTGGGCTGGAGGTGCACCGACGGTTCGGAAATCTCCTCCTTCTTCCTTTCGCTTTCTTCCTCTTCTCCTCCTCCTTCATCGTTCGCCATCCCGCTGCCTGGTTTTTCTATTTCCGCAGACTCCGAAACGGCTGCCGACGACTGAAAATCGGCTGGGTCTGTTTCCACGACAACACTACCGCCAGAAGGCAACCCATTTGAGGAGACCTGCTTTGTCGCCTCAGTGGCGCTACCTTGTTGCGCCAAAGTTTCCGATTTCGTTTCCTCCAATTTTTCTTGAACGACAGCGGTGGTCGCGTGGTCCGGTAAAGCTGAGGTAGGGGAGGAATAAGAGGAAGGGGAAGAGAAGGAGGAGGAGGACGATGATGAGGAGGAAGGGGGCTGTAGTTTTTCCGACAGCTCAGAAGACGGCTGGACATGCACGTCGGAGGTGAGAGTCGCCTCCCCTCCGCCCTTTTCGTCGACATCATCCCGACGCGATTCTCTCCCTTCCTGAGACGACGCGAGGCTGCTGAAAGACGGCTGCAGATCTTGAGACGATGACGACGATGATGACATCACCGGCGATTCTTCTTCTCCTTCCTCCGACGAAGAGGACGCGCGAGGGGGGAAGGCAGCCGCAGACGAACGGAGGTCGGACACGGGTGGGGGGGGCGAACCCAGCATCGCCTGAACGTACACGCAGCGGGGGTCGACACGGCAGGTCAAGGTCAGGTTGTCAACCCCGCCCTCATCCTCAAGGTGAAGGTCGCAGAATCGCTGCAGCAGCGCCCTCTCCCAGCCCTTGGCCACACCCGGTTTTTCCAGCAGGGTGACCATCTCCTGGCCGTCGGGCGTCAGCCGCTTGGTCTTCTCCTCAATCTCCTGTTGTTCCCCCTCGCCCAGCTGCGTCACCATGGGAACCTCCGGGGCGGCGGAAGGATCTGCCCCCGCAAGAGCAGAATCTGATGACAGAATGTTTTTTATTTTTTATTTTTTTAATCAATACTAACGGAGGCGTTAACTGAATTCGGAAATCAACGGTTACCGATAAGAAACGCCTCAACTCACTCGAGTGTATTCTTCTTCTTCGATCGCTCAGACATTTTCCTGTCAATTATGAGCGCAGATGCGTCATGCTGCCATTATGCGCCTAACTAAGAAATAGTTAGGCCCAGTAAGTCCGACTTCGGCTGGAGGAGGAAATGTTTTTGAAAGTGCAGGAGAATGGGCCGGTAAGGCAGAAAGATAGTAGATGACAGTTAGCAAAGGGAAAAGGCAGAGTCAAAGAGAGTGACAGATTAGAGGAAGATACAAGCACAGAACTTCCAGAAGGTGGGGGAACTGTTTATGCAAAAGACCCCCTGGCATACCCACGGGGGGTACTCGAGTGAATGAACCCCATCGGGGCCGGGACAGTTTTTGAGAGGTTTTGATTTCTGGCGTGTTACCAACTTTCCAGAATGATGTTATAATCGGGTTTTCAGTGTGCTTTGACCTTTCCCCTCTGGAAAGTAAAAGCAACCAACCGTGCATTGTGGGACAGCGGATGTTGGTTGTTGACGTACCGTGGCTAAAAGACTCCAGGGATCATCTCAACAGCCGAAGCACTTGAACACTAGGGTTCCCCCGTGGGGATACCCGGGGGTAGGTCTTCCATACAAATAGTTCCCCTACCTTCTGGAAGTTCTGTGCTTGTAACTTCCTCTAATCTGTCTCTCTCTTTCATTCTGCCTTTTTCCTTGCTTTGTGCTATCTACTATCTTTCTGACGTTTTGGCCGATTCTCCTGCCTTAAAAAAAAAATCTTCCATATAGTTTTCTCCTTTGAGCTCCTCCGAAATCGGAATGCGTCGGCTGAATGCAGCGAGGAGACCAGTGAAAACTGGAAAACGGACACATACGTACCCATTGTGGCCGTATGGCCTGGGAACGCAGAAGAAGAAAGAAGAACACTAGGGTACAAATGCATCAGCTAGGGATGAGAACACAGGGCTCCCAGGGACCCCCATTTGGGGATCTATTAAGTACTAAAATTCTAAAGGACCTTCTAAAACAATGTGCAGGGGGTCCCAGGGATGCACTAGAAAAATTATTTTTGGCATTCACAATGCCACTGGGACCCTCTATCCCGCCTCTAGGACCCTCTGTACTGTAAGCGAAGGAGTCCCTGGGACCCCTTGTTTTGAGGGACAGTTGGGAGCCCTGAGAACATTACGTGACTGGTTTTTTTATTACCCTGCCACATGGGCAGCCACACTCCGTCCTCGGGGGAAGTCGATGTTTAAAGCTTGAGCTATTGAGAATGTTTTCGTTGTGTGTGAAAGCTGTTTTTTCCGTCAACAGAAGACAAACGACGAAGTATGGAATCTGATACTTTACTATCGACTAATGTATGGTGTTGCTCATCTTTTCAGAAAATATTGGTCCCCAATATTATTCTTCATAACTTATTTTTCATTATTTTTTTAATTTTAACCCAACTAAAATTCATCAGTCCCAGACAGAACAAGCGGATGTGAAATGCCAGGTATGGGTGATTTAACCCTTTCACCGCAAAAGTCGCATTTTAGCACCACAGGGATTTAACATATATGCCACTAAAAGGCATCGAATTTGGGTCTGTTATCCAAAGACCATATTGTCTTAGTTTTGGGAAGTAAGGATAGACCTTATTTTATATGTCACAGAAGAATTCATCCCAAACACTGCAGATGGATTTTGTTCTTTACCCAGGTAAATTTACTGGAACATTTTGGCTGAAAATGGCTGGCGTTGAAAGGGTTAAAAGGACAAAGAAAGGCACATATCGTCGTTGAAATTCAAAAACCTCATATCTCAATGTTGGTAGTTTTGAGAAAAATGAAAAAAGTTTTAAAAATTAACCGCGTTTACCACAATTGACTAACTATGATGAATATGTTGTTCAAGACATTGCGAGTTTAGTCCTGCATTTTCTTGAAATTACTATTATTTTTTTTAAAATAAATACTTGAAAAGAATGAAGATATGAGATTTTTGTCCGTAAGCAGATCTGAATTTAGGACTTGCAATTTTTTTTCTTCAATTTACGCAACCTCATTTACCCCAGATAGAAAGTCGTTATAAATCCAAGCTTTTGGTGGAAGATGGCGGGAAAAATCCAAGAGCTGACTATGTATCTAACTCAAAAGACCCCAAAATCGAGATACAAGGTTTTTGAATTTCACCGACGATATGCAGTACTTACATGGACGCTTTATTGTTGATTTTGTGAACTCCCCTGCAATCTTTTACACTGCAATTCCCTCACTTATACCCTCATGAATTTCTCAACACGCTTTGCCTTAACTCATTCGCATCGCAACGATTTTGAATTATTAAAACAACTCACAAATCACTCCAGCCATACACACAAACAAAACAAACATAAACAAAAGGAGAAATGAAGGAAGATTACGGGTTTTTACTTCAGGTTTAGACATAGGGAAGTGGTAGATCAGACTTTTTTTTATATATAGACTTTATATTGAAAAACTCTCTAAACCGATTGGTTACCCCACAACGAACCACTACAAAAGCAAAGTCAGAGGCAAAATTGTGGTCTAAGAGAGTGAAGCGAGCTTAGAAGTGACCAAGGTATGGTGTGCACACAGATTTACTTCCCTTGAGCAAATGCATCAAATTGACAGCTATCTATTAATTCCAGACATATATGGCCGGAACGACTTGAATGAGTTAAAGAAAACAAAAACAACACACACAAAACATGAACAATGACACAGGAATAGTAATAAAAGGTTACGCACACATCGGTGTAGACTATAAAAACATGAGTTTGTATATGAAAATATGATGATGCAAGCGAAATAAACCAGAAAATAGTGAAATACAAACATTGGAAACCCTAAATAGTCAGAAAAAAACAACAAAATAAACCCAACTGTTATCACAGCAAGGTTTTCTTTTGTAATGCTTTTTATTTTATGTAAGCATAAGGAAATTTGTCAAAAAGTACAATACAGTCACACACACACACACACACTCTCTCTCTCTCCTTCCACTTTTCCATTTCCCCCAAAACACACACACACACTCTCTCTCTCTCTCTCCTCCCACTTTTCCATTTCCCCCAAAACACATACATACACACTCTCTCTCTCTCTCTTTCCATTTTTTACATTCCCCCCCAAAAAAACCCCACACACATACACTATCTCTCTCTCTCTCTCTCCCCTTCCACTTTTCCATTTCCCCCAAAACACACATACACACACACTCTCTCTCTCTCTCTCTCTCTCCCCAAAACACACTCTCTCCACCACTTTACCATTGCCCCCCCCCCCCCCCCACACACACTCCCTTTTCTCTCTCCTTCCACTTTACCATTCCCCCCAAAACACACACACATACACACACTCTCTCTCTCTTTCTCACTCTCTCTCTCCTTCCACTTTACCATTGCCCTCCCCACCCCACACACAACACTCTCTCTCCCTTTCTCCCTCTCTCTCTCCTTCCACTTTACCATGCCCCCCCCCCCACACACACACACTCCCTTTCTCCCTCTCTCTCTCCTTCCACTTTACCATTACCCCCCAAAACACACACACACACACTCACTCTCCTTCCACTTTACCATTCCCCCCAAAACACACACACACACACTCACTCTCCTTCCACTTTACCATTCCCCCAAAACACACACACACACACACTCACTCTCCTTCCACTTTACCATTCCCCCCCAAAACACACACACACACACTCACTCTCCTTCCACTTTACCATTCCCCCCAAAACACACACACACACACTCACTCTCCTTCCACTTTACCATTCCCCCCAAAACACACACACACACACTCACTCTCCTTCCACTTTACCATTCCCCCCAAAAAACACACACACACACTCTCACTCTCCTTCCACTTTACCATTCCCCCCAAAACTTCCACACACACACACACTCACTCTCCTTCCACTTTACCATTCCCCCAAAACACACACACACACACTCACTCTCCTTCCACTTTTCCATTTCCCCCCAAAAATCCCACACACATACACATACAGACACACAGGGACAATCTGACAGACAGACAGACAATCAGACAGACTCACGGACAGACAAACAAACGCATACCTTGCACAGCCCGTATAGTGGGCTGAGGCTGATGCACAGTTATCATGGTCCCTTTGATGGTCTTGTCTGGCAATCTACACAGCACCAGGCTACAACCATCAGACTATTAATAAATCATTGTTGTCATCATCATCATCATTATAATAAACGGACACTTATATAGCACTTTTTATCGAGCACACTACTAATATATCTTATAGTTTTTCAACAGTCATCATAATATGTAATATTCATGTTGATAGTGAGCACGCTATAAGCTCGAAGCTTGTTGTTGCTCAGTCCCTCGTTAATGTATTTATGCATATGTCCTGTTGAACTTAATAAAAATTTTTTATTTAAACCAAACACTCACACACGCACACCAGACACACACGCACCTACATGCACGCACACGAGTGAACGCGTTCTTGCACACAGACATACACACACAGACCCACACACATTTCATCAAACACACAGAAAACACATTCTCACTAAAACGCACACAAACTTACTCAAACATACACTTGTACAAACATGCGCATGCACACACACAAAGACACACACGCGCACTCACATACACAAAACATTCACGTGTACTCACACTCACAGACACATACTCGCACTCACTCACTTCCCCCCCCCCCCCCCTCTCTATCCGAACACAATCTCTCCTGCGCACACATACACTCATACACATGCAAACACATATACCCACACAGAACAAACACACACATCATCATGGTCATCAACATCTCCTTCATTGGTTCCTTCAATGGTCTTGGTTACTGAACTACATAATACAAAAGTAGATAATCAATATCATTATCAATTATCATTCATAACTTACAAGCTATTAAATAAAATAAAAATAAGTGGCGCGTCTGACTGTGACGCGCTCTCCAGGAGGGAGCAACCCGAATTTCACAGAGACGCCGCTATGACTATAAAGTACCAAATACCAAATATTAATAAATCATCATCATCATCATTATTGTCGTCATCATCATCATCATCTTCTTCTTGCAAAACACCATCGCCAGTAACGTGCAATCAAATAGAAGCAAAACCATAAGTTTGGGTATACTAGTCCCGGTACTCTTTTCCTAAGTAAGAAAAGTAAACCCACCCACCCACCAGCCCACCAACGAGCCAACCAAACAGCCAGCCAGGCAACCAACCAAACAGCCAGCCCACCAAACAGCCAACCAACCAAACAGCCAGCCAACCAACGAGCCTACCAAACAGCCAACCCACCAAACCGCCAACCAACCCACCCACCCACCAGCCAGCCAACAAACCAACCAACCAGTCAACCAACCAATCAGAAAAAAATGTCATGCACTTACTGCTGATTCTCCAGTTCAGGGTCGCAGGGCAATGTCTCGTCGCCGCTGAAGTTGGCGTGCTTCTCCAGACCCGCGTCCCCTGCACGAGGAGAACATGATTATCATCACACTCACAGCGTAACTGCCAAGGCCACGGTTAGAAGTGTGTGTGTGTGTGTGTGTGTGTGTGTGTGTGTGTGTGTGTGTGTGTGTGTGTGTGTGCGTGTGTGTGAGTGTAGGAGTCTCCGCTGAAGTTGGCGTGCTTCTCCAGACCCGCGTCCCCTGCACGAGGCGAACATGATTATCGTCACACTCACAGCATAACTGCCAAGGCCACGGTTAGAAGTGTGTGTGTGTGTGTGTGTGTGTGTGTGTGTGTGTGAGAGTGTAGGAGTCTCCGCTGAAGTGAAGTTGGCGTGCTTCTCCAGACCCGCGTCCCCTGCACGAGGCGAACATGATTATCGTCACACTCACAGCGTAACTGCCAAGGCCACGGCTATAAGTGTGGATCTAAAATCTGGATCTGGTTTGCTACGTCGAAGGAGCCGATAAAGGCTATTAACTCGACGGAATGGGAGAGCGCAGTTAGTTGGAAAATAAATAGCTTTTTTTCCTATGTACCTTGTACTGCCTGGTCTTTAAAAGTTGACCATAGGCCTTTATTTCGCAGTATACAGACTGGACCAATCCGGCTGGTGAAGTGCTCACCGGGGATGAACCCTGCCCTTCATTTACCACTACTTTGATTTACGGCCCATGTGTGTGTGTGTGTGTGTGTGCGTGTGCGCGTGTGCGTGCGTGTGTGTGTGTGTGCGTGTGCGTGTGCGTGTGCGTGTGTGTGCCTGTGTGTGTGTGTGTGTGCGCGCGCGTGCGTGTGCTTGTGTGTGTGTGTGTGTGTGTGTGTGTGTGTGTGTACGTGAGAGTGTGTGTGTCTGTGTGTGTGTGTGTGTGTGTATGTGTGAGTGTCTGTGTGTGAGATAGTGTGTATCTGTGTGAGTGTGTGTCTGTGTGAGAGAGAGAGAGAGAGATAAGTGTGCGTCTGTGTGTATGCATGTGATGTGTGTGCATGTATAAGCATGGGAATGTATAGAAGTAGAAAAAAACCCCACAAAAAACCCCAACATCCTTATCCAGTAAAATGCCATGATACAATATCGAACATCAACCATGGACTGATGTTGCTTTGTTTTTTCTGCGTGCGAATGCATGTGAATGCATTCGTGCACACAAGTGCATCGTATCCACAAACGTGCACGTTTTGCACGCAAATTTATCCTTAGTGCAGCAGAATCTTCAACGTGATGAAGTTGGCTGCCTATTGGCATAGAAGAACTCAACTCAACTCAACTCAAAATCACTTTACTATCTCTCAAGGAGAAATTTCGTTCCAGTGCCAGAATAACAGACATCGACATTCAGCATGCATGAATACAAGCATATTTTGACTTAACTCGTTCAAGTCGTTCCGGGAATATATGTCAGGAATTAATAGATAGCTGTCAATTTGATGCATTTGCTTCAAGGGAAGTAAATCTGTGTGCACCTTGGTAATTTCTAAACTCGCTTCACTCCCTTAGACCACAATTTTGCCTCTGACTTTGCTTTTGTAGTGGTTTGTTGTGGGGAAACCAATCAGTGTAGAGTTTTTCTATATAACGTCTATATATAAAAATGTTTGATCTAGCACTTCCCTATGTCTAAACCTGAAGTAAAAACCTGTCATCTTCTTTCATTTCTCCTTTTGTTTACGTATGTTTTGTTTGTGTGTATGGCTGGAGTGATTTGTGAGTTTTTTTAATAATTCAAAATCGTTGCGATGCGAATGAATTAAGCAAAGTGACAAGAAGAAGACTATGTGTGCATGCACATGTGTGTGACATAAAACAATGACAAGGAAGTCCTACCTTGCTGCTGCTGCTGCTCCTCTTGGTCTTTGTACAGAACCTTCTTCACTAAACTGACCACAGTGGCTGAAACAAAATGCAACGGAAATCTGGTAAAATGCAACGAAAATCTGGTAAAATGCAAAGGAAATCTCATAAAATGCAATGAAACTGGTAAAATGCAATGAATATCTGGTAAAATGCAGCAGAAATCTGGTAAAATGCAACGGAAATCTAGTAAAATGCAACGAAAATCTGATAAAATGTAATGAAAATCTGGTAAAATGCAACAGAAATCTGGTAAAATGCAACAGAAATCTGGTAAAATGCAACGGAAATCTGGTAAAATGCAACGGAAATCTGGTAAAATGCAACGGAAATCTGGTAAAATGCAACGAAAATCTGGTAAAATGCAACGTAAATCTGGTAAAATGCAACGGAAATCTGGTAAAATGCAACGAAAATCTGGTAAAATGCAACAGAAATCTGGTAAAATGTAATGAAAATCTGGTAAAATGCAACAGAAATCTGGTAAAATGCAATGAAAATCTGGTAAAATGCAACGGAAATCTGGTAAAATGCAACAAAAATCTGGTAAAATGCAACAGAAATCTGGTAAATTCAAAACGGAAACGACTGACATTTCATTTTGAGACAACCGATATACATGTATTTTTAGATGTAAAAAATGAAAGTTTTGTCATAAGCAGCATTAGCCCCTTCCCTTCCCAGTCCTGATGTCATAACTTTGTCATAACATCCTGGTATGATGGTTTGGGGGTTTAGACAAATCGGGAAAAATAATATCTCTAGACCATTTTCTCAGATTGAGTCTGTCTCTTTTAAACTTTATAATAAGAAAATCGATAATTTCTCTGTTTTCCTCTGGCAGTGAAGGGGTTAAATTGGGACCCCCCAAATTGCTTTGGGTAAATCATCCAATTTTTGGTGGAACCCTTTTTTGAGTTTTCTGGTTTCAAAATTTGAAATTTGGGTAAAATTATGGGGGGGGGCCTTATACAAAGGTGCGCCTTATAGTCCTAAAAATATGGTAGATGACAGTAAGCAAAGGGAAAAGGCAGAGTCAAAGAGAGAGACAGATTAGAAGAAGTTACAAGCACAGAACTTCCAGAATGAGATGAGATTAGCGTCCAATTGGTCGGAGACCCTTATGGGCGGCATTCCTGAAGATTGGGTCTTCTTGTTGAGAACTTCCAGAAGGTGGGGGAACTATTTGTACGGTAGACCCCCCCCCCCCCCCCCCGGTATCCCCACGGGGGGAAACTCATCTGCAATCCTATCCGCTTATTTGTTATTATAGGAGAATGGAGTTTCCGTACGAAACTAGCGGATTGCAGATCTAACGACACTACGTGCACCAGCCCTAAATCTAGCACAAAAGGTAATGTATGGTTTCATAACCCTCGAAGACGGACTGTGGCTGCCCACGTGGCGGGGTAATTAAAAACGGTCACGCACGCAATGCTCTCATCCGTAGCTGACGCGCTTGTACCATAGTGTTCAAGTGCTTCCGCTGTGGTGTTATATGCATATATTATATTTTTATATTGTAAACGCCTGGGGCATTAAATTGATCAGGCGTGCTAAATGTTCTAATAATAATAATAATAATCCCTGGAGTCTTTTAGCCAGGGTAAGCTAACAACAACATGGTTTCACACAAACACATACAGGGAAACCCATTTAGTACGAGTACGGTTTAAACGAGAGCCCGTGTTTAACGAGTGGTTTCAAAATTCCCAACCACAAGCCTTCTTTTTCCTTGTTAAATAATTCTGCATACAATGAGCTCGCTACAACGAGCAACTTGCATATAACGTACAATTTATTGACTCCCAAAGTCAAGCTTTTATGCAAAAACTACACGGTTAGAACGAGAACGCACTTACAACCACACCGCCATCCCAAAGTCAAGCTTTCTTGCACAACTACCTGGCTAGAACGAGAACACACTGACAACAGCATCGCCATCTTGACTGACCCCTCGATACGTAAGCGGCATTCTGATTGGCCGATATAACAACTTGGGTGTCTGCAGCGCAAGCAGACGACACTGGATTCACTCTTTGCGCACTGATCTTGTGACTTCCGGGAAATTTTAACTTTCTCTTAAAGCGCGTGTGTGGATTTTATGTTTTTGATGTTATCGTGTGTTAATAAACTGTTTTAAAGTGTTTGCAATCGGCATTAAAAACCCTATGGATACAGGATACTGGGCTTACAACCATGCTTTGTTGGGTAAGTGTGTTGTTTCTGTTTTTCTGTCTTTTTCACACTTTACCAGCACGCACATCACAGTAGATGTGAGGAGCGATTGATAGGTTCGTCAGGGTTGCCAAAATCGATAAAATGGTTTGAACGAGCAATGCTTACAACGAGTAAATTGGCCCTCTCCCCTGGAATTCGTACTAAACGGGTTTCACTGTACACCGACATGAAATTATCGTAGTAAGCCGACAGACATGTACGTCATATGGTTTCTTCTTCTTCTTCCATCGCTCAGACAGTTTCCTGTCAATTATGAGCGCAGATGCGTCATGCTGCCGTCATGCGCCTAACTTAGAAATAATTAGGCCCAGCAAGTCTGACTTCGGCAGGAGGAAATCTATTTTGAAAGTGTTTCTTGAAAAAAAGGCAAGAGGAGAATGGACCGGTCAGGCAGAAAGATAGTAGATGACAGTAAGCAAAGGGAAAAGGCAGAGTCAAAGAGAGCGACAGATTAGAGGAAGTTACAAGCACAGAACTTCCAGAAGGTGGGGGAACTATTTATACAAAAGACCCCCAGGGAATATGGTTACAAAACAAGAAAAAAGACAAATAGAAATGTTGCTAAAAAAGACCGATTTGTTGTGAAAAACCGACCTTTCGTCTTGGCGAACAATGTCTGCGACTGTTCTTCGCCTTGGTCCTCTGAAAGACAGAAACAGAATTAGAAATGAAAAATTGCAGACAAATTGTGAAGAAAATGATGGATGATGATGATGATGATGATGGTGATGACAATGAGATAAATGGTACACACACACACAGAGACATATACTCACACTCGTCATGCATGCACATGCGCACACCACACACATACACGAAAAACACACGCACGCACATATACACATACATAACTATACATAGGAACAGAAAGAAATACAAAGAAACGCACACACACACACACACGGAGACAGACACACAACATATGCGAACGGAGACAGACACACACACATATGCGAATGCACACACACACGGAGACAGACACACACACATATGCGAATGCACACACACACGGAGACAGACACACACACATATGCGAATGCACACACACACATATGCGAATGCACACACACACATGGTCAGGCATGAAAACTACTGTTCCCAAAAAAATAGGAGATTTTTTTTCAGCCGAGAAATCCTTCCAGCTGACGTCAGAAGTTTTGTTGAGCGGGGGGAAGACTTTTACAAAAAAAATGTTTCCAGCACAAATAACTAACGTCAGAACCGGGGGAGGGAGGGGGCTAATCTGTTCCACGGCGGAGCTGTTTTCATGCCTGATATTTTTCTTCTTTTTCACCCATTCTTCGTGCACGGCTTGCTCTTCAGACGCCATTTTGGGAGTGATGACGTCGGGAGGAGGAGAAGGTGCGAAATGATGATCGTGCCGTTTAAAGACCCAGCATGTCGAGTTTTTATTTGATTTTTGATTTATTTTTCTTTTAGGCGGAGATTTGTTGATTTCGGGAAAAAATTAGGCGGAGAAAACGGAGATGTTTTCATGCCTGATGGTGGTGTAGAGTGGCACAGAGGTAAAGCGTTCACTTTGTGTCAAGTAAACCCGAGTTTGAACCTGGGTGCAGGGGATTTTTCCTCTCACTTTGCACTAGGCCTTACGGTCTGAACGTGGAGTCTTTCGGATGAGACGATAAACCGAGGTCCCGTGTGCCCATGCACTTAGCACACATTAAACCCAGTGGCAACGAAAAAGTTGTCATTTGGTCAAAATTTACCCCCCCTCCTTCCTCATCAGTCACAGAAATCGCATGCAAATTTTTTTTTTTTAAATCCTCTGGCTGCAACGCGCTCTCCAGGTGGGAGCAACCCAAAATTCACAGAGATGCCTCAGTGACTATAAATTACCTAATACATACACACACACATAGATACAGACACACACACATTACCTTCAGAAGTGGCAGTATGCTGTACATTATCATCATCATCCTCTTCCATGGGCACTCCAAACACCCTGGAAAACAATTAACACACTCATTCATTGATATCTTTTTTTTCCATCATATTTTTTTTTTACATTTTAGCCGCCACTTTTTTTTCAACTTTGGCCCATGCGGCTTATAGACTGATGCGGCTTATCTGTGGATTTTTTCCCATTCTACATTTATCAGTATGATTAAATCTGTTTTGGGTCACATTCTTCAGCCTATTTTTAGCTTATTTAGACTCAAAACTGGTTTTGGTAATCAATAGATTCAAATCTCACAGTGTTGATTCTAGACTTTTAGAAAAGGGGGTCCAAGGACCCCTAAAGATGAAAAAAGAGGGTCCTAGGGACTCTTCATGGTAAAAAAATGGGGTCCCAGAAGACAGGTTTGCGAGTGCGGTGGGTTCGAACCCGGCTGGTCACAGTGTTGTATCCTTGGGAAAAATACTTTACTCCTATTTCCTGGTCCTTCGGATGAGACCTAAAACCGAGGTCCCATGTACGAACACATGCACAAGATCCTGCACGCACGTTAAAACCCATTCGAGTAGGCCGAGTGTGCCGGTGGAATGGATGACGTGAGCTCACAAAGCATGCATCCTGTGCGCCAATAGCAGTCTAAACGAAGACTTTGGGCGTGGGGCAGAATAAACATCCCCAATCGGAAGAAGAAGAAGAAGAAGAAGACAAACACATCGCCGTCGGCAATCTCAAGTTCGTCGTCATTTGGAATTGCATTGGATGTTGGTCCCGAATCTTCCGTTACTGCAGCCGTATCTTCATTCACAATAGATGTTTGGCCAGATTCTTCCGAGTCGGACACCTTAGGTGTTTTGGACGACTTGAAGGCAAAATCAAACAGTGTTGACGTTCGCTTCATGATTGCCACTCTACTCCATCTTCACACTCGGACGCGCTACGCTCAAAAGACTCAACTTGTGATTGGCCAAACTAAAGCATTGAAGTCCAATGGCGCGAAAGAGAATTACTCATTTCCGGCTTACTGGCTATACGCAAAGTAGCAGTGCAATTTTGTAATGTCGCATTGGTGGTTTAAAAACGCGTCTGAAGTTTTTTTCTAGCGTCACAGGGGACGCACTGGCTTTTCATTTAGGCGTCATCACCGTAAATTTTGTGCGATTTCGGCCAGGACGCACTCTAGAATCAACATTGATCTCATGTTTAAAGTGTCTGAGAACATTAAATACTTATGCTCTGATAGGAGAATTTCTATATTTATGTGGGCTTGTGCACATACAATTTTCTCTGCGGCTTATATGTGAATAAATACCTAATATTCTGTCAATTTAAGGGATGCGGCTTATAGAGTGGTGTAGAGTGGCACAGTGGTATCGCGTTCGCTTCGTGTCAAGTAAACCCGAGTTCGAACCTGGGTACAGGGGATTTTTTCCTCTCATTCTGCACTAGGCCTTAACGGTCTGAACGTGGAGTCTTTCGGATGAGACGATAAACCGAGGTCCCGTGTGCCCATGCACTTAGCATACGTTAAACCCAGTGGCAACGAAAAAGTTGTCAGTTGGTAAAAATGTATCCCCCCCCCCCCCTCATCAGTGACAAAAATCGCATGCAAAAAAAATCCAAAAACAAATTGGGTGGCGCGCCTCTGGCTGCGACGCGCTCTCCAGGTGGGAGCAACCCGAATTTCACAGAGACGCCTATGTGACGATAAAGTACCTAATACCTAATAACCTAATACCTAATATATACAGGTGCGTCTTATAGTCCAGTTTTTATGGTATATGATAAGAAAGTAAAACAGCGAAGCGTCGCAATGACTCACTCATCGTGTATATGTGTGTGTGTCAGCAGGGCTCCCAATCGCCCCGCAAAACAAGGGGTCCCAGGGACTCCTTCACTTACAGTACAGAGGGTCCTAGAGGCGGGATAGAGGGCCCCAGTAGCATTGTGAATGCTAACAAGAATTTTTTTAGTGTATCCCTGCGACCCCCCTGCACATTCTTTTAGAGGGTCCTGTAGAATTTTAGTACTTCATAGACCCCCAAATGGGGGTCCCTGGGAGCCCTGGTGTGTGTGTGTGTTATTATTCTGCACAATCTTGTCAGTCTAGTTGATTCACTAAGCTTATATTTCTTAGGGTAAGCAAAGCTTAAAAGATGTCACAACAAGAGGCAAAGCCTTCAAGGCTCACTCGAACAGGCACATGTGGGACAACAACAAACAGAGATTGAGGGGGGTGTCTGAAGTACAAGATTGCCAAACTAAACTTTTACACAGAATTGAAATGGAATAAAAACATGAAACAAAAATCCAATAACATCAGCAGACAAAACAATACCGGTCAGACTTCGTTTGGCCAGTAAAAATGCACATAACAATCACCAACAACAACTGCTGTGACTACTACTACTACTACTACTACTACTAGTGGAACCTCCCTTATAAGACCTCCCATTATAAGACTTCCTTCCACATAAGACCTACTTCTCTGAGACATTGCCCTTCTTTGTAAGTATTAAAATTACCTCCCTAATAAGACCCCTCCCTTATAAGACCTCATTTGGGAAGATTTTGTAAGGTCTTATAAGGGAGGTTCCACTGTACTACTACTACTTATAATAGGCCTAATACACGTATGCATTGTCACACAATTCACAAGCATGAAATAACAGTATATTTTCAGTTTTGAAGAGTAGTAGAGGTCCAAATTGAGTAGAATACTACTCGAAAAGAGTAGAGCAGGGCTCCCAGGGGGTCTATGAAGCACTAAAATTCTAAAGGACCCTCTAAAAGAATGTGCAGGGGGTCCCAGGGATGCACTAAAAAAAAATCTTTTTAGCATTCGCAATCCCACTGGGACCCTCTATCCCGCCTCTAGGACCCTCTATACTGTAAGTGAAGGAGTCCCTGGGACCCCTTGTTTTGCGGGACGATTGGGAAGCCCTGGTAGAGTAAACAGGTCTGCAAGTAATATAATAAATTTTGTGACTACGCCAACCAACCTGAAGAGGGTGACGGGGCAGAAGTGCTCGTTGCCGTAGTGATCGATCATCTCAACGCGCAGGAACTTGACGTAGGGGGAGGTGACGGTCAGGGGGAATAACTGGGGGGCCTTGTCGGCCGTCATCTCGTACCTGCCTCCAGCCACCCACTCCTTGGTCGGGTACCTGAGCACAGACACCCTTCACCACTCAGCGTCAGCCTTTGCTGGACTCGCTTTTTGTTGTTGTTTTTAACCCTTTTTTAACCCTGCCTCCAGCCACCCACTCCTTGGTCGGGTACCTGAGCACAGACACCCTTCACCACTCAGCGTCAGCCTTTGCTGGACTCGCTTTTTGTTGTTGTTTTTAACCCTTTTTTAACCCTGCCTCCAGCCACCCACTCCTTGGTCGGGTACCTGAGCACAGACACCCTTCACCACTCAGCGTCAGCCTTTGCTGGACTCGCTTTTTAGTGTTGTTTCTATCCCCATGGGGATACCGGGGGGATCTTTTGTAAAAATAGTTCCACCTTCTGGAAGTTCAGTGCTTGTAACTTCCTGTAATCTGCCACTCTCTTTCACTCTGCCTTTTCCCTTTGCTTTTCTGTCATCTACTATCTTTCTGACTTATTGGCCCCATTCTCCTGCCTTTTTTCAAAAGTCTTCCAAATAATTTTTCTCCCTTGAGCTCCTCTGAAATCGGAATGTGTCGGCTGTACGCAGCGGGGAGACCAGTGAAAACTGAAAACCGGACACATATGTACCTTACTCATAATGGCCATATGGCCTGGGAACGCAGAAGAAAAAGAAGAAGTTGTTTCGAACCCTTTCAACGCCAGCCATTTTTCAGCCAAAACTTTCCATTAAACTTACCCGGGCAGAGAATAGATTCTGTCTGCAATATTGGGGATTCCTCTGTGACATGCATAAAATAGGGCCTGTCCTTACCTCCCAAAATGAAGAACATAAGGTCACTGGATACCAGACCTTGATTTGATGCCTTTCAGTGACATGGGTGTTAAATCATTGTGGTGCCAAGAGGCGACAGTGGCGATGAAAGGGGTTAAACCCTCTTGCATTTGCATTATGTAACTGAAAAATACTCTTCTGGTGTTACATGTTTCTTGCAGTCGTTTCGCCCTCCATGAGAACAACTGAAATCCGATTCGCACAAAGTCATGAAAGTGCACCACACGAAAGACGGTCCTTTGGAGCTGGGGACTAGACACTTCCAAGTTGTGGTGTATATCTATGCGTTGAGGAACGTTTGCTCTCTTGCTTTAGCAACTTTCTTTGAGGCACATCCTTCCATCTCATCCTCGGTATCCTCTTCGCTCTCATGCAAGCGCTTCTTCGCTGGTGGTGGCATTTTTCAATCTGTATGGCTCACTCACACAAAGATGGCCGACAAAGGTCTTTTTAAGCGCGCGCAAACTAGGGGCAATAACTCCGATACCCGTGACCCGAAACCGGTTTCGCGAAACATCTTTGAACAAAAAAATAGCCAATAAAACAATTTTTGGGAGCCGATGCTGCTGATTTTCGTATTTTAGTCGGACTCAGCGTATGGTTGTATTTTGCAGTCAGAATTCGTAAATTACGCCTAAAAATCGTAGGGTGGACAGGTCTGCTTCCACCAGAGAGAAGAAAGAGAGAGAGAGAGAGAGAGAGAGAGAGAGAGAGAGAGAGAGAGAGAGAGAGAGTGAGAGAGAGAAAGAGAGAAAAAGAGAGAGACAGAGTGTTTACCTGTCGGTGAGAGACAGACTGAAGGAGCGTGGCTGGGAGGAAAACAGCTCCATACTGGCCACTTCCACCATTTTGACGCTGATGGGCTCGCATAGTTCCACCACAAACCTGGAAGACAACAACATTTTCATCATCATTATCATCGTCATCATCTAACACCGTCGTCACCAGTGACATCATCATCATAGCTCCACCACAAACCTGGAAGACAACATTGTCATCATCATTATCATCGTCATCATCATCTAACACCGTCGTCACCACTATCATCATCATCATAGTTCCACCACAAACCTGGAAGACAACATCATTTTCATCATCATCATCATCATCATCTAACACCATCGTCACCACTATCATCATCATCATCATTGTCAACAATAGCATGTAGACCACTTCCACCATTTTGACGCTGATGGGCTCACATAGTTCTACCACAAACCTGCCAGGAATAAAAATCATCATTAAGGGTGCAGAGCTTCAGATTGGTCATATGGCCTCTGATTACAGACAATGAGGGGTCAATTTCCAAAACAATGGGCCAGTAATGCGTCAGAGCTTGAGACTGCTTTCAGACTTCATGGGACATACGACTCCAGAAGGAGAGTGAACTACTGACCATTTCGTGGCGGAGCAGGGGTTGATCATGTACTTGTCCTTGTTGAGAGAGAGACTGAACAAAGCTTCCAGAAGGAGGGTGAACTACTGACCATTTCTTGGCGGAGCAGGGGTTGATCATGTACTCGTCCTTGTTGTGAGACTGAACAAAGCTTCCAGAAGGAGGGTGAACTACTGACCACTTCTTGGCGGAGCAGGGGTTGATCATGCACTCGTCCTTGTTGAGAGAGAGACTGAACAAAGCTTCCAGAAGGAGGGTGAACTACTGACCACTTCTTGGCGGAGCAGGGGTTGATCATGTACTCGTCCTTGTTGAGAGAGAGACTGAACAAAGCTTCCAGAAGGAGGGTGAACTACTGACCACTTCTTGGCGGAGCAGGGGTTGATCATGTACTCGTCCCTGTTGAGAGACTGAACAAAGCTTCCAGAGGGAGGGTGAACTACTGACCACTTCTTGGCGAAGCAGGTGTTGATCATGTACTCGTCCCTGTTGAGACTGAACAAAGCTTCCAGAAGGAGGGTGAACTACTGACCACTTCTTGGCGGAGCAGGGGTTGATCATGTACTCGTCCCTGTTGAGACTGAACAAAGCTTCCAGAAGGAGGGTGAACTACTGACCACTTCTTGGCGGAGCAGGGGTTGATCATGTACTCGTCCCTGCTGGCCGTCAGCATGTGGTTGGCGTTGTCCATCTCAGGGTTAGAGGTCACGACCTTGGCCCCGCACTTCCCCGAGGCAAAGTTCACCCGCAGCTTCTGGCTGTGGATCATAGAGGGCGCCCCTCTTCCCCCTCCTGCTCCCCCACCAAAGTGGTGGGCGTCGCCCCGCTGACTCAGCTCTGATTGGACAGAATAATAAATATTTTAAAAAACGCGGGAATGTATGTGAGAGGGCCCCAAACCAAAAAAAGCGTTGTCAAAGTACAGTATTCTTCTTCTTCTTCGATCGGTCAGACAGTTTCCTGTCAATTATGAGTGCAGATGCGTCATGCTGCCGCTATGTGTCTTTCGGATGAGACTATAAACCGAGGTCCCGTGTGCCCATGCACTTAGCACACGTTAAACCCAGGTCAACGAAAAAGTTGTGATTTGGTCAAAATTTACCCACCCACCCCATTCCTTCCTCATCAATCACACACACAAAATCGCAAGCAAAAAAAATATATAAAAAAAATGGGTGACGCGCTCTCCAGGTGGGAGCAACCCGATTTTCACAGAGATGCCTCTGTGACTATAAAGTACCTAATAATAAATCTAATAAATAAAAATCTAAGAAATAGTTAGGCCCAGCAAATCCGACTTCGGATGGAGAGAATCTTTTTGAAAGTGTTTCGTGAAAAAAGGCATGAGAATGGACCGGTAAGGCAGAAAGATAGTAGATGACAGTTCAAGCAAAGGGAAAAGGCAGAGTCAAAGTGAGCGACAGATAAGAGGAAGCTACAAGCACAGAACTTCCAGAAGGTGGGGGAACTATTTACACAAAAGACCCACCGTATCCCCCACGGGGGGGGCAAAGTACAGTACAGTGGAACCTCCCTTATAAGACTCCCTCCCACATAAGACCTACTTCTCTGAGACGTTGCCCTTCTCTGTAAGTATTAAAATTACCTCCCTTTTAAGACCCCTCCCTTATAAGACCTCAGTTTGGGTGATTTGTGAAGGTCTTACAAGGGAGGTTCCACTGTATTAAGACCTTGAAAAATCATCCAAAATAAGGTCTTAAGTGGGAGGGAGTTGTAGCAGGGAGGTAATTTTAATGCTTACAAAGAAGGGCAATGTCCCAGAAGCTGGTCTTAAGTGGGAGGGAGTCTTATAGGGGAGATCTTTATAGGGAGGTTCCCCAGTACTCAAACAAAACTTTGCCTGCAACATCAAGTGTTTCGTCGCTTGCCTACTAGGCGGATGGATCTAACTGTCCGATACAGTTTCATCCAGCCTTGAAGCCATGTCAAATTTGTGTTGGCATCCTTTGTCGATCTCCTCTTTCTTCACATCCACGGTGTGATGCTACATTTGAACCCTTTCACTGCCAATTTATGCACCACTATGGTTTAACACCCATGTCACTAAAAGGCCTCAAATCAGGGCTTGTTATCCAAAGACCCTATCTTCTTAATGTTGGGAGGTAAGGTTAGGCTTAAAGTTATACATGTCACAGAGGAATTCCCAATGTTGTGGATAATGTTTTTCTCTTCCCAGTTTAAATTTAATGGAATTTTTTGGGGCTGAAAATGGCTGGCGGCGAAAAGGTTAATGGTTGAAGATTAAACATTCACTCTCTTTTTCTCACCTAGTTTCACTTTCTTGTTCTCTCTCTTTCTCCATACCTCCCTGCTCCCTCTCTCTCTTTCTCCTCATCTACCTTGTTTGTCTTTCTCTCTCACTCTGTGAGCGAGCATGCATGCACATACGCACGCGCTTGCGTGAGCATGCCTGTGTGTGTGTGTGTGAATTGTGTGTGTGTGAATTGATTCATGCATTGCAATGCCCTTGAAGTTTTTGGGTTTTTTTTTTTTTTTTTTGTAACTGCCCTCCATGACATGGGCCTAAGGCCTACTCACTAAACCATTCAGTGTTCTCTCTCTCTCTTCCAGTCTTACCTTGTTTGACTTTTTCGTTCTCTCTCTCCAGCTCTTCCTCCAGGACTTTCTTCCTCCATTCCCCGAAAGTCTGGAAATCCTCTTCCAGGCTCAGCTCCTTCACCCCCTCCCCCTCCTCCCCTTCCCCTCCCCCACCACCACTCTCCTCCCCCTCCCCTGCGGCTACGACCTTGTCCCCAAGGTCATCCAAGGCCAAACCCCCTGACTCCAAAGCCAGGTCCAAGGTTGCGGAAGAGGAGGAAGAAGGAGGAGAACGCTGGGAGTGAACTTGAAAAAGTTTCTCCTCTTCCGCTGCGACATTTTCTTTCTCTTTTTTGGCGCTCGACTTTTCGTCCGTTTCTTGCTTTTCGTCAGCGGGAGGGGAGTTGGATTGTGGGTCCGTCTGGGGCGGTTCCACCTGGGTGGTGGGTGGGGGGGTTGGGGTGGTGCTGGAGGAATGTTCATGGTGGGTGGGGGGTTGGTGTTGTTGTTGTTGGTGATGGTCGTTGGAGGATTCTGGGATTCTGAAGAGAATAGAAAAGAAAACATTTTAACGTGTGCTTTCTTGTAGCAGGGCTCCCAGGGCTCTATGAAGCACTAGAATTCTAAAGGACCCTCTAAAAGAATGTGTAGGGGGTCCCAGGGATGCACTAGAAAATTCTTTTTAGCATTCGCAATGCCACTGGGACCCTCTATCCCGCCTCTAGGACCCTCTATACTGTGAGTGAAGGAGTCCCTGGGACCCCTTGTTTTGCGGGACGATTGGGAACCCTGTGTAGCAAACGTACATGTACTGTGTGAATATCGCTTTTATGTTGGTGTCCTAATAATAGTTCCGTGGCATCACAATCATGCACTTACTCAAACGTACATGCACGCACACAATGGCACGCAATCACGCTCACACACACGGAGGATATAAGAAAGCTTTTATGCTTATATCTTTCATCCTCAATAAAAATCATTTTGAGCTGATCTGACTTTACACACACACACACACACACACACACACAGAGTAACATGGATGCTCCTCGAAAATTAAAAAAATCTTGCAAAGGGGCAGCCCCGGCAGAGTGCAGGAGCAGCACACACACACACACACACACTTACTGCTCTTTTTTCACCCCTCTAGACTAGTACACGTGCTACATTCCTTTGAACACAGCAAATGCTTATATAGGCCCTTTTTATTGTACAAGTTTGTGTGTGTGTGTGTGTGTTAAGAAAATCGTTGCTTCTCAAATTCTCATAATCCGGCGACGCCCGTTCTAGGCAATTTTAAAATCCTGCAAATAAGAAAATCCTGAAAGAAAATCTTGTTCACCCATGGAGTGAAGCTAAAGAAGCCCAACTCACTGGTGAGAAGCAGAACTGGCATCAGAGCGCAACGACGCGGCACCATCGCTGGAAGTTGCCCCCCCTCCTCCTTCCCCACCATCACCCCCATCCGCCTTAGGGTCCTCCCCGGGAGTCGTGGCGTGGCTGTTGCTGCCAGGAAGAGTGCGGTGGTGGTGGTTGTGGTGGGGGGCGTTCTCCTTTAGCTGTTCCTCCTCGAAGGCTGAAGAGGCAGGGGGGGCTGAAGGCTGCGGATTGCTGTCGCCGCTGCCGCTAGCAGCACACCACCAGAGAAAAACCAACAGTAACGTTTGCAAAAAAACCCAAAACAGTAACGTTTGCAACACAAAAAACAAAAACAGTAACGTTTGCCAGGAAATGCGCTGACGGCATGGCGAGGGTAGCGTTTGTTTTTTTCGCAGCAAAAACATCATGCGAGGCTTGAAAGTTGAATTTGAAAAAAAAAATGCATCTACTGCAATGATAATACTTTGTTGTCTGTCTCCAACCCCCCCCCCCCCCCCCCCCCCCCTCTGAACTTTTGTGAGTCAGAAAACGTTGAAAAGTAGCTGTTAAGTGGGGTTTTTTGCATTAAAAAAATAGTTCTAGTAACCATGTTTTTGTGTGGGTTTTTTCCTTAAAAACTATTTGTACAGTGGAACCTCCCTATAACCCTTTCGCCGCCAGCCATATTTCAGCCACAAATGTCCATTAAATTTACCTGGATAGAGAACAAAATCCATCTGCAGTATTGGGGACACAGCACACGAATTCCCCTCACTCCAGCTCCTTTCAGTTTTCCACAGAGAGCTATTTGCTTCTAGTTATTTCTTTTAACAGCGGCAAATATTCTTATCATTGATTGTGGTTAGGGATAGGAAGAGACCTTACAAGTGGTATGCCACCATAAAACAATGTAAGCCTAATGGATAAAACACTTTACATTGGTTTGTGCTGGTGACGAGTGCTAACAAAAGGCATGAACTGAAAGGAGCTGAGAAAAGCTACTGTGGGGATTCCTCTGTGACAGATATAAAACAAGGTATCTATCCTTACTTCCCAAAACTAAGACAATAGCGTCTTTGAATAAGAGACCCCAATTTGGTGCCTTTTAGTGACATAGGTGTTAAATCGCTGTGGTGCAAAAATGCAACTTTGGTGGCGAAAAGGTTAAAGGTGGACCCTGACGGATGAGTTTTTGGAAGGAACGTGTCGAGATCACCAGAAAAACAGCCTTTTCAAGGATCGGAACACTCACTTTGCTCTGGTTTCCTAGAAATCAAACCGTCAAAATGGCGATTCCTCCTTGGCGGAGGTGCCGGAGAGAAAAGCCATTTTGGATGTGGTGGGTGGGGACCAAACCCAGTGTGGTTGAAGCTTTTTCTTTTTTGAAGTGCAGTAAAAAAAAAAAAATGAAGCTATTTCCTTTGTTGTGAGCGAAACTTTTAAATAAACTGCATCCACCAAGGAGGAATCGCCGATTTGACGTTTTGATTTCTAGGAAACCGGAGCAAAGTGATTTCTCAAGGTCTTAATAGAGGTTCCACTGTAGCAACCAATATTTAACAAAACTGAAAGGTGAATACTCTCTTTCTAATTTCTACACTTTCTCTTTCTACACTTTCTAGTGTAGATCTGAGTGGCACAGTGGTAGCGCGTTCGCTTCGTGTCAAGTAAACCCGAGTTCGAACCTGGGTACAGGGGATTTTTCCTCTCACTTTGCACTAGGCCTTGCGGTCTGAACATGGAGTCTTTTGGATGAGACGATAAACCGAGGTCCCGTATGCCCATGCACTTAGCACACGTTAAACCCAGTGGCAACAAAAAAGTTGTCATTTAGTCAAAATCCCTTCCCTTCCTTCCTCATCAGTCACACAAAAATTGCATGCAAAAAAAACCATACAAAAGTTGGGTGGCGCGCCTCTGGCTGCGACGCGCTCTCCAGGTGGGACCAACCCAAATTTCACAGAGACGCCTCTGTGACTATAATGTACCTAACCTAACCTAACCTAATTAACTCCCCTCCACCAAAGTTGACTACGATACCAACCATCTAGCAGTGCGTGGGTCAGAACCAAAGTGAGCCAAACAAAGCAGTGGTGGTTAGCATAGAATGGGCTGAATTGCTGCTACACGAAAAAGACACTAGTATACCCTGGTAACATTTTCACTCGGTAAGACAAATGCTCCCCAGAAAGCACACATTATTTGCTATCGTGAACTGGGATAGCAGTTCATATATAACAGGAAAATGTAACTGTATAAACCTTGGCCTGGAAGAATAAAAAAAAGTCTGATACAGTGGAACCTCCCTTATAAGACCTTCAAAACTCATCCAAAATGAGGTCTTATAAAGGAGGGGTCTAAAAAGGGAGGTAATTTTAACACTTACAAAGAAGGGCAATGTCTCGGAGAAGTAGGTCTTATATGGGAGGGAGTCTTATAATGGGAGGTCTTATAAGGGAGGTTCCACTGTATTGTTAACGATGGGACTGCATGAAAAGCTTCAGGGCTTGTTTTGTCCCTACTCTACTACTACTACTCTACTACTACTACTACTACTATTTCTTTCATTAAAAAAAAAGGGGACTAAAAATCACAACCAGGTTGACATAATAGGTTGCTCTGAAAACTCTCTCTACTTTGACTGTTTTACATAGCGCCCACCCCACCCCCACCCACCCCCAAGAAAAAAGAAAAAGAAAGAGAGAGATCAATTTCAATTTTGTGTAACATAAGATTGGAGCTACTTTAGTCTGATTTCTTTTTTTTTCTTTTGCTTAGTGAAGCTCTTTCACAGAATGCCTATACTCTCTCTCTCTGTGTTTTACTGTTGTTGCTGTCTAAACTTCCTTTCTGATCAGAGGGGTAGACAGCTTGAAAAGGAAGCTTCCTTTGGTCAACACCGTGCTGACCTTGAAGTTCATGAAAACCGAAATTTCCTTCTTTGGGCTAGTGTTTGCTATGCATGCAATGATTTTAATATTGTTGTACCATGGTGCAAGGAAGTTTGTATGCTCAGCTATATATATGAAGTACTGAACAGAATCGCTTCAAATTGCTATTGATGCGTTCTGTAAGGGTGGAAAGTGGTGTGTTTTTGGGGGGGGGGGGGGGGGGGACATAACTTTTTTGTACTATGGATGATTATGCTTCATGCCCTTGTTTTGTGTGTTTATCTGTTTATTAACGTACCTTCATATGATGATTTTAATATTGTTGCCGTATGTGTTTTAAGACTATAGTTCTTGTCTTTTTTTATTAGTATCAGTTCGCTTTCTGTTTCATTCTATTTGTTTGTCATCTATTTGTTTGTGCATGTTAACGGATCGTATGAAAAATGGCTACTGTATGCCAATACTTTTACCGTTGTACAATAAAGGTTCATTTCATTTCTTTCTCTCTCTCTGTGCTTCAAAATGGTTTCAAAATGTTACCGAGCATAACTATACAAGGCACAAATTTTACACAAAATTCAGATCTCGTTATCTTAACTTCTTACTATATTATTAGTCATATCGTAAAGTTCAGGGGTTTTAGTCTCGGAAAAAAAGTAATGTACTATAGTCCACAAATTACAGTAGTAATCATTTAAAAAAATAAATCTTTTCATTAATTAAAATTTCAAAAAAGCAGTTTGCTGTGTACCAGACAAATTCACCCCACCTACATGAATCATGTAGGCTGTCGATTTGCTGGAGATTTCTATCACTACATTCTCTTATTTTGAGTATATGTGTGTGTGTGTGTGTGTGTGTGTGTGTGTGTGTGACGTTTCAAGATGGTGGATGCAGTACTCAGGTTCCTCCTTCTTAGCAGTACCATCGCCCTCCTTGACCACACACCCGTTGTGGCTGCCACCGGACCGTGAATGCAGAGTTCATTAGGAGAAACATCAAGACAACCATGTACACCAATTTTGGATCTATGCTGATTTTGCGTGTAGTTGTCTGATATTAATTATTCTTAGTCTTCAGGAGATGAATTGTGCGGTGTTTATCTTGTTTCCCTGAATAAATGTGTTGAGATGTGTGTGCGTGTGTGCATGCTTCTTTTCTTTGCTTTTTAGAAAAAAAGGGACTAAAAATCACAACCCGGTTGACATAACAGGTTGCTCTGAAAACCCTCTCTACTTTGACCTTTTTACATAGCAACCCCCCACACACACACACACACACCACCACCCAAAAAAAAAAAAATAAAAAAAAATAATAGTACATTTATATAGCGCTTTACCTCAGATGAGCCCAAAGCGCTTTACAATCAATTATTCATCAACAGACAACAAAAACAACATTCAAGAGTGACACCAACCAGCAACAGCGCATATACAAAGCAACTCTCTCTCTCTCTCTCTAACACACACACACACACACGCACAATTATTGACGCCAACTCGTTCATACCCCATTCGGTAAGCCACAGCAACCGAGCCGCATGGACTGACCACATACACCAACACACATACACAAACACCCTCACACACAACGTACGCACGCAGACAGACACACAGGACACGCACACAGACACACACACACACATGCATGCACACACAACCCACAAAACCAAAATACACACAAGCACACATGTATGCACACATTCATGCTCACACACACACACACAACACACACACATACTCACACACACGCACCACAAAACACAGCACAAACCTCTTATTCAATCTTCCCTCACGTGCACACAACGATAGACAACTGATCAAATATTTAGGGCGCAGCAGGAAAAAGATGATCAAGAAAACAGAAAGAGATCAATTTCAATTTTGTGTACATGTAAGTTTGTAACAGAAGTTTGGAGCTACTTTAGTCTCATTTCTTTCTTCTCCTTAATGAGGCTCTCTCACAGAATGCCTATGCCCTTTCTGTCTCTCTCTGTGAATCAGAATCAATGTTTATTGCCCTTTAAAACCAATACAAAGTTTTATATGACACTAATAAAAATTATAACAATAACGGTAATATAACAGTTTATAAAGTTCAATTATGTAACATTTTTGTTAAATACTTCTTTTTTCTTTCTTTGTACTGGTTGCGCTACTGCTTGAGGCTATTGATTGAGACAACTGTGTATATATTTTGCAAGCTCACTTACAAGGGCGTCATTTGTAATTAATTTGCTAGGTGCAACATTATGTATATTGTATTTTTCTTCAACGAGTTTTATAAACTGTATTCTTATTTCGGTATGTTTTGTACAATTGTCTAAAAAAATTGTGTGTGTATGTGTGTGTGTCTGCGTGTGTGCACATGAATGCATTTATGTGTGTGATCTAATCAACAGATGGCGCCACATCAGAAGACCCTTTGTTGCTTCAGCGGGATTACAAACAGCATCAAAGTACGCCATTTTTTTCTCTCGCCATTTTTTCTTTTTTTAAAAACTTTTTTCCCCCCGTTTGTTTCTTCTTTTATTTTTGACAATTTTTTGTTCACATACACACACACACACATGCGGGCACTCATGCACGCTTGGACGCACGTTCACACACACACACATAGAGGAAACAACTTGAACAAGCACACACACTTTTCATTCTGAGGACAGGATGGAAAAAAAAAGTCAAGCTTATTCCTTTATCCTCAATAAAGATAATTTTGACTTGACTTGACACACACGCACGCACGCACGCACGCACACACACCCACACACACACCGAGTCACAGCTGTTGTCTGTGCCTGCAGTGCAGGATCTATCAAACGACGAGTGATCCCATTACAGAAAACGAAATGAGCCATCAAAGCTGATGGTTGCGGTTAATTATACAGTGGAACCTCCCTTATAAGACCTCCCATTATAAAACTCCCTCCCATATAAGACCTACTTCTCTGAGACACTGCCCTTCTGTGTAAGTATTAAAATCACCTCCCTTATAAGACCCCTCCCTTATAACACCTCATTTTGGATGATTTTTGAAGGTCTTATAAGGGAGGTTCCACTGTATTGTAGAGGTGTTGGCGAAGGAAGATGCATTACGGTATTGTGCTGCTGTATTGTATTTGTACTGTACTGTAGTGTATTGCGTTGTATTAAATGGTATTGTTGTGGGCGACAGAACACAGGGGTGGGGGGTGATGCTGGTGGGTAAGGTTTCACTTTCACTATCAGTCAGTGTGTGTCAAAGTCAAAGTCAAAAATACTTTTTTATCACATTAGGTGAAATTACAGTGTGGTCTCGTACAAGTACAATACAAACAAGGAAGCACATTTGCATGCATTAAAAATGGACAACAAATCATGCTTTGCAAGAAGTTGGACACAGTTAGGGTCGATACAAGCGACTATCAAAACATTAAGAACTGCCCTCTTTCCCACCATTTCTATCCTCGCATTCATTTATTCACACACACCCCACCCTCTCCAATTTACCCCAAGCTTTCACATATTTTGGGTCCCTTCCCGTTCCCAACATTTCATGCGCCTCTCTGTGTCACTGTGTGTGTGTGTGCGTGTGTGTGCGCGTGTACACGTGCGCATGTGAGAGTGCATATCTGTCTCTGTGCGTGCATGCTCGAATATTATGTCTACGTTTGAAAATGTGAATATATGTGCATGCATGCATTTGCATGAGTCAGGGCTCCCAATCGTCCCGCAAAACAAGGGGTCCCAGGGACTCCTTCACTTACAGCATAGAGGGTCCTAGAGGCGGGATAGAGGGTCCCAGTGGCATTACGATTGCTAAAAAGAATGTTTCTAGTGCATCCCTGGGACCCCCTGCACATTCTTTTAGAGGGTCCCTTAGAATTCTAGTACTTCATAGACCCCCAAATGGGGGTCCCTTGGAGCCCTGATGAATGTATGCAGTATGCAATTTTTCAAAGACCCTTTAGTCATGTAGTCAACCATGTCCTTCTCCCTCTCCCCTCCCCGAGTTAATTTCTTTCATCACCCCCGCCCCCCCTCCCCCCCCTCATAAAACACACACCTGTTGCCAACCTACCTTTTATAGCACATTATAATTAATGTGGTCACTTTGACCGCATTGAAAAACCTTCATATCATGCTCAACTATAATTTATAATTTAGTGCCGCGCATCTAGTATAAGCTAAGACAGAAAATCAATGAAATTGTTTTATGGGAAATTGCGAAATAAGACTAAGAGAGAGAGAGATAGAGAGAGAGAGGGGAGGAGACTGAGAGAGAGAGAGAGAGAGAGAGAGAGAGAGAGAGAGAGAGAGAGAGAGAGAGAGAGAGAGAGAGAGAGAGGAAGGGAGACTGAGAGAGAGAGAGAAAGAGGGGGGAGAGAGAGAGAGAGAGAGGGGGAGAGAGAGAGAGAGAGAGAGAGAGAGAGGAAGAGAGAGAGAGAGAGAGAGAGAGAGAGAGAGAGAGAGAGAGAGAGAGAGAGAGAGAGAGAGAGAGAGAGAGAGAGAGAGAGAGAGAGAGAGAGAGAGAGAGAGAGAGAGAGAGAGAGAGATGAGAGAGAGAGAGAGAGAGAGAGAGAGAGAGAGAGAGAGAGAGAGAGAGAGAGAGAGAGACAAAGAGAGATGAGAGGGAGAGGAAGAGAGAGGAGGGGGAAGGGAGGAGACACAGTTGAGAGAGACAGACACACACCAATAACAGAACCATAGTTGTCCTACTACAGTCAAACCTCTACTATAACAAGACCCTCCATTGAAAGACCTCCTCTCATTTAAGACTGATTTTGTTTTAACGGGTGTTGAACTCTTCCTATAATAGATAAAAATGACCTTCGTTACAAGACCCCCTCCAATTTAAAGGTGCACCCTGACGGATGAATTTTTGTAAGAAACATGTCGAGATAACCAGGAAAACACCCTTTACAGAGATTGCAACACTCATTTTGCTCTGGTTTCCTAGAAATCAAACCATCAAATCGTCGAGTCCTCCTTGGCGGAGGTGCTGGAAGTCAAATTCTATCACCCAAAGAGAAGGCGTGTGCCGTCTCTTTTCTAATGGCCGCCAAATCGTTTAAACAAAATTTTCGCAATACAAACCTTTTTTTCTTTTCTTTTCTTTAATTTTATACAGTTTATCTAAAGGAGTTCAGCTCACAACAAAGGAAATAGCTCCAAATTGTTTTTAACTACACTACAAAAAAAGAAAATGTTTCAACCACAATGAGTGACCTCCACCCACCCCATCCAAAATGGCTACTCTCTCCGGCATCTCCGCCAAGGAGGAATCGCTGTTTTGACGGTTTAATTTCTAGGAAATCAGAGCAAAGTGAGTGTTCCGATCCTTGAAAAGGCTGCCTTTCTGATGATCTCGACGTGTTTCTTGCAAAAACTTTAAAGACCCCCCACGTCACGTGTCACATTCCCTTATGCTAGGAAGATTTCTTAAGATTTCTTACTAGCTATAGGAGGGAAAACACGTGAAAACTGTGATTTTGACACGTGACGTGCTGGGTCTTTAAGACCAATTTTTTCGGACTTTTTGGAACTCTTAAAACAGAGGTTTGCCTGTATTAGCTACGATCACACAAACTAAGATTTGTATTGTACAGGAATCCTTTCACTTGGTTTCAGAAGAAGAAGCCCCCCGTGGGGATACTGGGGGGTGAGGGGGTGTCTTTCGAACAAATAGTTCCCCCACCTTCTGGAAGTTCTGTGCTTGTAACTTCCTCTAATCCATCACTCTCTTTGACTCTGCCTTTTCCCTTTGCTTACTGTCATCTGCTGTCTTTCTATCTTACTGGTCCATTCTCCTGCCCTTTTTTTCTATAAATTCTTACAAAGATCTCTTCAGCCGAAGTCGGACATGCTGGGCCTAACTTATTTCTTAGTTAGGCGCATAACGGCAGCATGGTGCATCTACGATGACAGGAAACTGACTGAGGAAACTGTCTGAGCGAACGAAGAAGAAGAAGAAGAAGAAGAAGAAGAAGAAGAAGAAGAAGATTAGTTTCAGAAGTGGCTAAGAGTACTGTACACAATGCAAAGCCATAAAATCAGTGTTATTTTGATGCACACATCTGCGTTTCTGACTCTCAAAGCTTGCCGTCTGGTGCACTGTGTTTCAGACTTAAGATTATACCGAAATACTAAACGTAACAGATGTTCACCTGACGCATGTTACCTTTAAAAAAATGTTTAAAAAGTATAAAAAAAGAGACCCTAAAGATACCCAGGTGACCCCCTACACATACGTACCTTACCCATTATAGCCGTATGGCCTGGGAACGCAGAAGAAGAAGAAGAAGAAGACTAATAATTACTAAACATTTACCTGTCTTTCTGTTGCTGTTGTTGCTGTTGGTGTTGCTGATGTTGTTGTGAAGAGGAATGCATCGCCATCCCCTCCTCTTCCCCCTCCCTTTTGCTGCCCTCACCCCCTCCAAGGTCGGACCCCTCAGCTTCTCTCTTGTCTGGACCATCGCCGCCCTGCGCACAGTATTTAAGTAACAAGTTACAAACACTTCGAGAGAAAAAATTGTCCAACTCCAAGCAAAAAAAAAAAAAAGTATCCAGTTGACATAGCAACAGACAACTTAATTAAAACGTCAAAAAAATACAAGGTGCCAGAAGAGTTAATCAAGCCAAGAGCAAAGCTGATTTAGCATATAATAGATGATTTTCGGAAGAAAAAAAAAAAGGTATTAGGTATTAGGTACTTTATAGTCACAGAGGTATCTCTGTGAAATTCGGGTTGCTCCCACCTGGAGAGCGCGTCGCAGCCAGAGGCGCGCCACCCATTTTTTTCTTGCATGCGATTTTTTTGTGACTGATGAGGAAGAATAGGGGGCGGGGGTACATTTTGACCAGATGACAACTTTTTCGTTGCCACTGGGTTTAGCGTGTGCTAAGTGCATGGGCACACGGGACCTCGGTTTATCGTCTCATCCGAAAGACTCCACATTCAGACCGTAAGGCCTAGTGCAAAGTGAGTGGAAAAATCCCCTGTACCCAGGTTCGAACTCGGGTTTACTTGACAGGGGAGAGCACTTCGTGAAAATTAGAGTTGTTCACCTCGACTTACTCGGTCAAATACCATAGCAACAATGGCGGCGAAGAGTGAAGCGAAGCGAGTGAACGATTTGCAAACATTTTAAATAGAAAGAGGGGTTACAAACTGATCTAACTTGCAAAGAAATAACCATTGAGATTGACCCAGATAGCTTGATGGCGAGAAACACAGAGTGTGTCTAAATCTAGATCTACTCAAACGCAGCATGTTCGGGGGGTGAATGTTACCATCTGAGGGGGCAATTGCTATCACACAGTCTTGATATCTGTAGGGCCCCCCTTTCCAAAAATGCTTCACAATAAGGGGTACCATTGTAAATCACATGTTAACGGACAGAAAGTTACCACTTTCAGATTGCTACTGTATCATGCATTTTTGGAAAGGGGTGACTCTACAGATGTAAAAAAATATACAGGATAGCAATTGCCCCCCTCCCAGATAGTAATCATCCCTATTTTGGGGATCTATCTGATGGTAGAGTAGCATCCCCTGTTTGACCGATTGAATTAGGCAAGATCACTCCCATACATTTAGATAACGAAGCAGGGCTGTGGGGGCATAGAAGATACAAGTCAGAGTAAAATACAAAGACGCTTCCCGACCCCAGAATGTTAAAAGCCCCACCAATAACAAGAACTTAACAAAACAGTATTTGTCTTTTGTTTATTTTTTTTGAATCCAAGTAAGAATAAAAAAGAACACAGTCTCTTGTTCACTTTTCTTTATTACCGTATTCAACTAATTCGACTGCATGCAAAAAAATCAGACTGCTAGTGCTACACCTATCTGTATTGTTAACAAAAAAATCGGGACTTTACTGGTGTTGCACTGCCTCTGGGCATTGCCTCCAGTATTGTTCCCACCATCTTTGTATCTACAAATGTCCCATATGTGTCTGTTCCAGACCGAGAGGACGTAAAACACCATTTTTCGTTCGTTCGTTTATTACCATTTTATTATTTTTACTATTAGGCGCACCCCCACCCCCCATTTTACACAAAATTAACCCTTTTGCCGCCAATGTCGCATTTTAGCGCAACAATGGTTTAACACCCATGTCACTAAAAGGCATCATTAATCAGGGCCTGTTATCCAAAGACCCTATTTTCTAAATTTTGGGAGGTAAGGATAGGCCTGATGTTCTACATGTCACCGAGGAATTCGCAATATGGCAGATCTTTTTTTCTACCCAGTTAAGCTTAATTGTGTGTTTTGGCTGAAAAATGGCTGGCGGCAAAAGGGTTAAAATTTTGTTATAATATAATGTTCTTACTATTTTATTAGTCACATTACAAGGCGCAGGCATCCCAATCCACTTATTTCCCTTTCTTTCTTTCACTTCTTTGCGGATAAGCGTACAAGGTTTCTGCGTCTAATGTGTGCACGGCCTTAGAGTATGTAAAATACGGTAATTAAAATTTCCATTTTCCTTTATGAGAAAATGCATTGAAATGAATGCAAAAAGCTTTGAGTGTGAATCATTATCAGACAGGCTTTTGCGTCAATAATTCAACAATGCGCAATCTCAATATCAGCATTAAAACAACCCTCTCCCTCTCTTTTCGTAATATGCCTAAATTATATTCCTTCCCTACACACACAAGCGCGTGCGCACACACACTCTCTCTCTCTGTGTCTCTCAATCTAACCTCTCTGTTTCTCTCTCTGATGCGTATTTGTAATGTACATGTCAGACATACCTACATACACCCCTCCCTACACACACACATTTTATCTCTCTCTCTTTCACTCTGCGACGCGTGTTCATAATATACACACCATTCAATACCTACATACACCCCCTCCCGACACACACAGAGATACACACACACTCTCTCTCTCTAATCTGTCTCTCTCTCTCTCTCTCTCTAATCTCTCTGTGACGTGTATTTGTAACATACACGTCAGACATACCTACATACACCCCCTCCCTACACACACACTCTCTCTCTCTAATATATATATATATATATATATATCTCTCTAATCTCTCTGTGACGCGTATTTGTAACGTACACGTCAGCCATACCCACATACACCCCCTCCCTGTAACACACACTCTCTCTCTCTCTAATATATATATATATATCTCTCTCTAATCTCTCTGTGACGCGTATTTGTAATGTACACGTCAGCCATACCCACATACACCCCCTCCCTACACACATATATGCACACACTTTATCTCTCTCTCTTTCACTCTAATCTTTCTGTCTCTCTCTCTCTCTCTGTGACATGCGTTCCTAATGTACACGTCAGACATTAATGCCCCACGAGGCACATTATGGAAACCTGAACAAAATGACAAACCATCCCACCACAGCCAGCCGGCCTGAACAAATAGTGATACACTGATAAAGGTTAAACTTCTAGAGGCAGCGACTGTCACTCAGTGTTAATATTGATAACAGACCGTACATTTTTATAGCTCTATTTATATACTAGGCATAAGAAGTTAACTCTGAATTCGCATCGCAACAATTTTGAATATTAAAAAAAAAACCTCACAAATCACTCCGGCTATACACACAAACAAAACATACATAAACGAAAGAAGAAATGAAAGAAGATTACAGGTTTTTACTTCAGGTTTAGACATAGGGAAGTGGTAGATCAGACTTTTTTTTAATATATAGTGACTTTATATAGAAAACCTCTCTACACCCATTGGTTCCCCCACAACGAGCCACTACAAAAGCAAAGTCAGAGGCAAAATTGTGGTCTAAGGGAGAGAAGCGAGTTTATAAGTGACCAAGGTGTGGTGTGCACACATATTTACTTCCCTTGAAGCAAATGCATCAAATTGACAGCTACCTATTAATTCCGGACATATATGGCCGGAACGACTTGAATGAGTTAAAACCAAGAGCCACTGTCTAGGTTCGCTAGGTTTCTTATGTTGTTCTATTGGTGACCTCGGTCCACAAATGTAGAACAAGGAATATGTTTTTGCTTTATCGGTGTCTGTCACACATTGTTTTTTAAACTACTGGATGGATTCCGCTCAAATCTGATAGACCCATATTCGAAACTTCTTTGCATTTTTTAATAACCTTGCTGACCTTGCTGACCTTGGCCTTGAAGTCTGACCATGGAAATGTGGACCAAGGACATGTATGCTGCTTGGCGACAACTTTAAAAAAAAGAAAAAGAATATCAATTGCACCACAAAATTAGGCGCCGGAATTAAAAATGCCTTTTTGATTTGAAATCGACCGAAGGTCTTTAAAGGGAAAACAACCGATCCCAGGGATCGGGTCATTCTCGCCAGAAAAGCTCTGCCTCGCGGTGGCTCGCACAACAGGGAACAAAGAAGGGCGAACCGTCTCTCTCGCCAGCTGTGATTAAAATGCGGCGTGCGCTCAGCGCCTCCCCTCTTTTATAGTCCGGCCGTGCCTTTAAGTAACTTTTGCTGATAGCAGATCACAATGTTCTTTCACAAAACTGACAACACCA
>CM065707.1:38847165-38854665 GCA_017654935.2 Phymorhynchus buccinoides | reverse complement strand
CTATATTATTAGTTGAGGATAAAGAAAGAGAGAGAGACAGTGAGTGGTCCTACCATCACTCTCTCTCTCACTACGCCCAAGTAAGAAAATCGCGTGATAAGCCCCTAGTGCATTCCTCTGGCGTGAAAAATATCGCCATAGGTTGACCATTGAATGTGCTTCAAGCAAGCAAACCGATTGATCAACCAACCAAATAGAAAAAAAAGCCCTAATAATAAACTGCACCTGCCTTGGCATAAGGCTGGTCTGACACCAATTGACATAAGCTAGAACACCAAGGCTACGTCAAAATGTTGCTATGTTCTGCATAGTTATGCGGGGGATTGTCTTTAGCCATGGCAAGCTCCTAGCATAACAACATCAGTCCAAAATCTTCCAAAGTCGGAGTGTGGCTGCCAATGTGGCAGGGTAATCAAAAACGGTCACACACGTAATGTTCTCATCCTTAGCTGGTGCATTTGTACCATAGTGTTCAAGTGCTTTGGCTGTTGGGATGATCCCTGGAGTCTTTAAGTCAGGGTATGACAACAAGAGAGACAATGGAGTTTTACGTCCTCTTGGTCTGAACCAGACACATATGGGACATTTTATACAAATATGGTGAGAACAATACTGGAGGCAATGCCCGGAGGCAGTACGAAACCAGTAAAGTCCCGATTTTTTTTATTAATACAGATAGCTGTAGCGGTGACCACGCCTCAGTTAAACCTCATCGGCTATGGCACCGCCACAAGTTGCTTTAGGGTATGACAACAATAACATAAACTGCACAAAAAAGCGTTACAGATTGTATTCTAAATAGCACAACAGTTTAAATCCATAGTATTTAAACATTCTTTGATCATAGCATTGATACTCATTGTCTTTAAAACTATTTAAATTTACCATTTTCACTTTTCTTCTCTTTCTTTCTATCAGATTCATACTACAGTGGAACCTCCCTTATAAGACCTTCAAAAATCATCAAAAATGAGGTCTTATATTAAGTTATAAGGGAGGCAATTTTAATACTTATAAAGAAGAGCAATGTCTCAGAGAAGTAGGTCTTATGTGGGAGGGAGTCTTATAATGAGAGGTCTTATAAGGGAGGTTCCATTGTATCATAACCATATAAACATTCTATGACCATAACATTTGATATTAATTGTCTTTAAGTAACAATAATAACGGGTTGAATCCAAAATGTTGTGTTTCGTGTCTTGTTTTGAGTATCAGTGTTACCTATTTTTTTCTGATTAAATTTCAACTTTTTTTTCTTTGTGAATCTTTTTTTAATGACCCAGTAGATGCCTAGATCATCTAGTAAATGTTTTTAAAATAAAACAAACTTATACAACTTTTATCATTTTTTTTAATCTTTTCTTCTTTTTAGAATTTTGTTTATTACTCACACTGAAGCTAACTTTACTCACCAATGTTTTCTTTGCCTGCTCACCAGCACCACCACCGGCCTCTCCTTGTCCCTTCTCAAGGTCGTTCCCATGCACACCAGGCTCTGCCACGACCTTGACATTGCTCCGACCTTGATCTTGAAGGTCGGACTCCTGGTGGTGGTTCAGTGGCGGTGAAGGATGTCGTGGTTGTTGTTGTTGATGGTGATGGGGGGGGGAGGGGGTTGATCCGGGAGTGTGGAGGGAGGGTGGGGGTTGTCGTGGGTAGAGGAGGGAGGGTGGTGTTGTTGTGCTGCAGCTGTTGGGTCAGGTTGGTGGTGGCTTCCATCCTGACATCTGCACCGATCGTATGAAAGAATAAGAGGAGGGGATTAAGAATTTGTTTCATGATTACCGTACTTTTCGGACTATAAGGCGCACATGATTATAAGGCACACACCCCAAATTTTACACAAAATCCAGATTTTGTTATTATATTTTCTTACTATTTTATTAGTCATATTGAATGCAAGGCGCAAAATCCAGATTTTGTTATTATATTTTCTTACTATTTTATTAGTCATATTGAAGAGCAAGGCGCAAAATCCAGATTTTGTTATTATATTTTCTTACTATTTTATTAGTCATATTGAATGCAAGGCGCAAAATCCAGATTTTGTTATTATATTTTCTTACTATTTTATTAGTCATATTGAATGCAAGGCGCAAAATCCAGATTTTGTTATTATATTTTCTTACTATTTTATTAGTCATATTGAAGAGCAAGGCGCAAAATCCAGATTTTGTTATTATATTTTTCTTACTATTTTATTAGTCACATTGAATGCAAGGCGCAAAATCCAGATTTTGTTATTATATTTTCTTACTATTTTATTAGTCACATTGAATGCAAGGCGCAAAATCCAGATTTTGTTATTATATTTTCTTACTATTTTATTAGTCACATTATAAGGCGCAGAGAGAAATTTTACACAAAATGAGAGATTATGTTATTATAGAGAGAGAGAGAGAGAGAGAGAGAGAGAGAGAGGGGGAGAGAGAGAGAGGGAGGGAGGGAGAGAGAGAGAGAGAGAGAGAGGGAGAGAGAGAGAGAGAGAGAGAGAGAGAGAGGGAGAGAGAGAGAGAGAGAGAGAGAGAGAGAGGGAGAGAGAGAGAGAGAGAGAGAGAGAGAGAGAGAGAGAGAGAGGGAGAGAGAGAGAGAGAGAGAGAGAGAGAGAGAGAGAGAGAGAGAGAGAGAGAGGAGAGAGAGAGAGAGAGAGAGAGAGAGAAATTCGAATGTTTGAAACTCAAATGGAGATTGAGGATAACTAGATAAGAGAGAGAGAGAGAGAGAGAGAGAGAGAGAGAGAGAGAGAGAGAGAGAGAGAGAGAGAGAGAGAGAGAGAGAGAGAGAGAGAGAGAGAGAGAGAGAGAGAGAGAGAGAGAGAGAGAGAGAGGAGAGAGAGAGAGAGAGAGAGAGAGAGAGAGAGAGAGAGAGAGAGAGAGAGAGAGAGAGAGAGAGAGAGAGAGAGAGAGAGAGAGAGAGAGAGAGAGAGAGAGAGAGAGAGAGAGAGAGAGAGAGAGAGAGAGGGAGAGAGAGAGGGAGAGAGAGAGAGAGAGAGAGAGAGAGAGAGAGAGAGGCGCACAAACATATTTTTTAAAAAAGCAAAGATCTTCAGAAAAAACCTGCATAAACATCATTTCTTTCTCTTTCCCACAACAGCTTTTGATCAAATACATTATTGATTTCCCCAGCTGTCCAAACGCAATCAATGACATTTTGTTTGCTCTGCAAATATTGTATGTCGACACAAATCTGTCACACAGACACACCATCGATCTTCTTATAAAGATAATAGTGATTAATACGCCGCTCAATATTTACTAAAGACCATCCTACATACTGCATATCATTATCTATCTTCAATCTTGCCATAGCAGTGTCAATTTTCACGCTCATTGACATGTGTATCTCCAACTCTTAAAGGTAGACCCTGACGGATGAGTTTTTGCAAGAAACACATCGAGATCACCATGAAAACACCATTTACAGAGATCGCAACACTCACGTTGCTCTGGTTTCCTATAAATCAAACCGTCAAATCAGTGATTCATCCTTGGCGGAGGTGCTGGAAGTCAAATTCTTTCACTGAAACTGAAAGAGAAGGCGTGTGCCGTCTCTTTTGTCTCTTTTGTAATGGCGACCAAATTGTTTGCACAATTTTTTGGCAATACAAGCCTTTTTATTTATCTTTTTAAATTTTATGCAGTTTATCTAAAAGAGTTTCGCTCACCACATAGGAAATAGCTTCAATTTTTTTAAACTGCACTACAAAAAAGAAAAAGCTTCAACCACAATGGGTTTGGCCCCCACCCACCCCATCCAAAATGGCGTCTCTATCCGGCATCTCCGCCAAGGAGGAATCACTGTTTTGACGGTTTTATTTCTAGGAAACCAGAGCAAAGTGAGTGTTCCGATCCTTGAAAAGGCTGTCTTTCTGGTGATCTCGACGTGTTCCTTGCAAAAACTCATCCGTCAGGGTCCACCTTTAAAAGTGCCATCTGACACACAGGGTTTGAGACCATTTATGATGCATTAGCAAACTTTCATACTACATGTATGCAGTTTTCCAAACAAATCATTAAAAAAAAGATAGACACCCTAAAATAATGCAGGTGACCCCCTAAAATAATGCAGGTGACCCCTTAAAAAATGGAGGTGACCCTAGAATAATGCAGGTGACCCCCTAAAATAATGCAGGTGACCCCCTAAAATAATGCAGGTGACCCCCTAAAATACTCAGGGCTCCCAGGGACCCCCATTTGGGGGTCTATGTAGTACTAGAATTCTAAAGGACTCTCCAAAAGAATGTGTAGGGGGTCCCAGGGATGCACCAGGGGTGTTAATCTACACCTTATCCTTTTTATGTAATGCATATATCATGGCCTCTTGGCTCAAAAGTGATTAAACGATTATAATTTATTTTTATTTTAATGTGTGTGCCATGAATAATAATTTAACAAATTAGATGAGCGAAACGAAAGGGGTTTATGCAACATTCATGATGGCTGAGGTTTCATAATAGAATCCTAGCCAGGGCTCCCAGGGACCCCCATTTGGGGGTCGATGAAGCACTAAAATTCTAAAGGACCCTCTAAAAGAATGTGCAGGGGGTCCCAGGGATGCACTAGAAACATTCTTTTCAGCATTCGCAATGCCACTGGGACCCTCTATCCCTCCTCTGGGACCCTCTATACTGTAAGTGAAGGAGTCCCTGGGACCCCTTGTTTTGCTGGACGATTGGGAGCCTGGCTGGCTCTAGGATTACTAAAACGGTAATGAAAGTGTGTGTGGTGAATGAAATATGACTGTAATAACAGTGTAAGGACCAATAGATAGCATTCATCCGCCAACATGAAGTAAGAACAAAGATATTCTAAAAGGGTAAGATGGATTACTTAAGAGCTCGGCGAACCGGGCTGATAGAGTTATCGTTAGTGGGACCAGTACACTATTCACAGTGGAGGCTATCCAAAAACTCAGACTGGAACTTGAACGGAGAATTCAACTGGCCTATCGATGTGTAAAATGTGTACTGTTTCAAAGGGACATAACCAGTGTTTCTGTCCTCACTACTCATATAGGGAAAAGAGACAGGATGCTTATCTTCCCTTATACAGTCTTTGGTAAGAACACCCTTTTCGTGTCGAAGCATCTGAGTTTCCCAGTTTAAGTGTATTCACAAGTTTTTCCAAATATTAATAATTATGGGTGGTTTGCAAGCTTTACAATAGAATGAAAAGGAAACTAGAAAGGGTGGGTCTAACTCTTATGTAAATATACCGGTTTCTGAAAAGGAAACATAGGGCATTATTAAAGGAAGAAAACGTTACATTACACCTCAAAGATAAACAATGAAAGAGAGAGAGGAGAGAGGGAGAGAGAGAGAGAGAGAGAGAGAGAGAGAGAGAGAGAGAGAGAGAGAGAGAGAGAGAGAGAGTGAGAAAAAGAGAGAGAGAGAGATTGTGAGAGAGAGAGAGAGAGGGACTGTGGGAGAGAGAGAGAGAGAGCCTGTGTGAGAGAGAGAGAGAGAGAGAGAGATTGGCAGAGAGAGGAGAGAGAAAGAAATAGATGAGAGAGAGAGAGAAAGAGAGAGAGGGAGAGAGAGAAGAGAGAGAGATGGAGAGAGAGAGAGAGACTTTTTTTTGAGAGAACCATTCCTTTTTTTGGAGAGAGAGATTTTAAGATATTGCGCAAAACATGTTACGGCTATGAGACCACAGGGAGACAGACAGAGAGAGCGAGAAAAATGGAGAATCTATTGTGAAAGCATGCCTGTGTGTGAGAGTGAGTGAGTTACTATATATTGCGCAAAACATGTATTGTTAAGGCTATGAGACCTTGTGTTGGTGGTTTTTAAAAAAAAATCTGTCCGATTGATTGATTCAATGAACAGATACACAAAACATTCACTTCAGCACAAAGTATATTAAAGGCATTAATTATTGACTGATGCTTGTTATTATGTTGATTATTATTCACTTATTTCTTGGTAATTGTGTTTAATATATATATGCTTACTCATTTGTATTCTAGCATTTAGTTCTTTGTACGGCGCTTTCAGCTCCCTGCACGGGAGTAAAGCGCTACAGAGAGAGAAGGAAGGAGGGAGAGAGTTTACAAGTATCCAGTATTATTATTATTATGTCTGTCGTCCCCAAAGCCAATAACTATTCCACTGCAATGTAAAGGTCAGCGCACTTGTCACATGTATACACAGCTAACCGCTTCAAGGAATACATGGCATGTAACTGTCCAAGGCTGAGCCAATTGACATTTCTTTCCGCTGCCCTGCCCTTTCATGCACTGAATTTACGGCCCGGTGGACAGACGGCAAAAGGTGCTGCGACCTTTCTACAAGTTGTGCAATAAAATTGTCTGTCGTAACTCGGGTTACCGGAGAAAACGGCCCCTAGACGAAAACGGCCCTTGTCCTACGTAAACGGCCCTACTCAGAAAACCAAAAACGGCCCTACTGTCAATAACGAAAACGGCCCTACTCAAAATACGAAAGCGGCCCTACTCAAAATACAAAAACGGCCCTTGTCTTACCAAAACTTTCACACACACACACATGCAGAGAGAGAGAGAGAGAGAGAGAAGAGAGAGAGAGAGAGAGAGAGAGAGAGAGAGAGAGAGAGAGAGAGAGAGAGAGAGAGAGAGAGAGAGAGAGAGAGAGAGAGAGAGAGAGAGAGAGAGAGAGAGAGAGAGAGAGAGAGAGAGAGAGAGAATGAACACAAACTTTTTTTTTTAGTCCAGGGGCCGTTTTGGTAAGAGAAGGGCCGTTTTCGACTCGAGTCCAGGGGCCGTTTTCGTAACTAGTAGAGCCGTTTTCGTCTGGAGTACTGGGACCGTTTTTGTAACTAGTAGGGCCATTTTCGTAGAGGCCATTTTCATCAGGGGCCATTTTGTTGTCCGGTCATGGCACATTGTACACTCTACAGTTAGCATGTATGTGTGACCACTCTAGTCTAGGAGACTATGAAAATGCGGAGGCTACCTGTGTAAGGCCGGTATACTTTTGGCTTTGAAAGCAGCAGGCATGAGATTGAGAACTTATGATTTAGGCTGAAAAGCGTATGGAAACGGCTGGAAAAAAAGCTGAAGTACACTCAAACTAAACCTTTTTTTTTTTTTCTTTTTTTAGCAATCTAAGCCTTAAAGTTAAAAACAACATTGGAAGTAGAATATATATTTAGTTCATTTTTGCATTTATATACTCAATTGATCTCTTTTAGATATAAAAAATGACTTCTGAGGCCATCAAAAAGCCTCAAATCAGCCTAAAGGCTGAAAAATCTAATGACTGAAGGCAGTGAAGCTGTTTTAAAAAATCAACAGCAAAAGCAACAAAAAGAAATATGCGTGCACACACATGTGCATACACACACATGTGCGCGCACATACATGCGTGCACACACACACACACACACACTCTCTTTCTCTTTTCATCTAGCCTCTGCAGAAAGGAAATTGCCTGATCTCATACTAAGGTCACAATGTGTTGCTTCAATAAAACCAGCTTTAAAAATAAACAGGATTACATGTATGTATTTATGAATAAAACAC
>CM065707.1:38832165-38844665 GCA_017654935.2 Phymorhynchus buccinoides | reverse complement strand
GCATTTAACGGTTGTGTATGACTTTTAGTTTTACATCGTCTTTCCCCTCTATGTATCACACATCCCCCCCCCCCCCTTTTTAAAAACAAAAATCAAATCTTCAATAATAATAATAAAGCAGTACATTTATATAGCGCTTTACCTCAGATGAGCCCAAAGCGCTTTACAATCAATTATTCCAACAGATAACAACAAAAAAAACATTCAAGAGTGACACCAACCACCAACAGTGCATATGCAAAGGCTCTAACACACACGCACACACACACGGGGCACACGCGCGCACACGCACACACACACACAACACACACACACACACGACGCACACACACACACACACACACACACATAAACACACAATTATTAACTCGTTCATACCCCATTCGGTTGAGCCGCATGGACTGACCACATACACCAACACACATACACAAACACCCTCACACAAAAACGTACGCACGCAGACAGACACACAGGACACGCACACAAACACACACACATGCGTTACACACAAGCACACATCATGCTCACACACACACACACAACACACACACTCACACACACACACACACACACACACACACACACACACACGCACCACAAAACCAGCACAAACCTCTTAAATCAATCTTCCCTCACGTGCACACAACGATAGACAACTGATCAAATATTTAGGGCGCAGCAGGAAAAAATGGGTTTTAAGAGAGGTTTTGAATGAGGAGACTGAGTTGGAGTGTAACAGAGAATTCCAAAGAGATGGTGCTTAGAATGGCCAGCAGATTTGAGACGGATGGAGGGGAATGGAAAGGAGACGCATAGACGAACGTAGTTGGCGAGCTGGGACATAGAGATGAAGAAGATCTACAGCTTGATTCAGTGACTTGAAGGCAAGGAGGAGAATTTTGTAGTCAATAATTGACTAACTTCCTTAAATTTTGAATCGTATAAATATCCTTCTACATGACACCGACAGATAATTTTTTTTTAGATCCTTGACTATCTTGGGCTCTATCTTCCTGTGAGACTGCTTATGCAAACAAAACAGTGTCAATGAAGGGACGTTTATAAGCCGCGAGGCTTAGGCTTGAGCCAGTCCCACACTATACTATACTACTATACTATATCTCATCAGTTCACTTTTTACCCTATCTTTGCCGAGTTTATTTTCTCTTCTTTCTTCGTACTACCCCCTAAAATGCAGCAGAATCTTCAACGTGATGAAGTTGGCTGCCTAAGGAGAAGAAGAAGAAAAAGAAGTACTTATATCAATTATAATGCTGAACCGCTTATGCACAGTACACACTTACACAAAAAATACAATAAATGAGTCTAGGCTAGTCTCACTCAGTAGTCAGTGCCCTGTCAAGATAAAACCATCTGATCTAGCAAGGGCAGCAAGGGCTAACCCACCCCAAACCACCCCTTTCCTTGACACAGTTGTGCTAAGACTGTAAGAGCCATGAAGCTATTCACCGAATTTCTTCAAGGCTAGGCAAGCTTATTCAAACACCAGACAAGGTGCGCCAGCCGAAGGACTGAAACAGTGAATGGCTTTAGATTCGCTTCACTTCACGTGTTCCCAGTCAATTTTTGCCTGTGAAATAAGCATCCTTTCTGAAGCCTATTTCAACCCACCACATTTCTACTAGAAATTCTAGCTGTCCCGATGTTAGAATTACATGTCTACCACCTGATATCAAATCAGCATAAACCTAACAATAGAAACTGGCCTTGATTTTTAAACCCACTGTAGTGTAAGTTCGTGTGTCAGACGACAACTTGTTTCATCACACCAGACACAGACGCACTTTCACTTCTATTACTTAGTCTTACTCTAGTTCTAATTCGATTTAATTCATTCACATGCAAAACGGACTCACCTGGAAATTCCTGAACACAGACAGGCTATAATGATTATACAATACACGCACCGCATAGTTCATAATTTAGGCAAAGCTTTACAAACAAACTGAAACTAGATAAGCATGATCGCGTTCACTGACTGAGCTCTAGTAGGCCTATGCCCAGTGTTTGAACTGCCATGAAGCTCTTCCTGTGAGACTGACGTGTATCTTCTCACTGCGCATGTCACAAAGGAAAAAATACATTTCGTCAGCGAAAGCAAGTCCGCGTGCTGTCTGTAGTAACAGGTGTGGTATGAAATATGGTAATTAACTCATTATCACGCGCAGTGATTCACAGTTTAATTATCACTGGAAAGATAATAGATGTCTGAGAAAAATGCATGCCTAATTTCTTATCAAACGATGGTGAATCTGTCACACTTTCACTGCTTTCAATTTGGGTCAGTCGCGCCGCGTGTGCACGCACACACATTCTCAGATTCTGAAATGATTGTGACATTCGCAACAATTCACATCGACACATGCATTTTGCTAAAGATCTTCGAGTGGTTTTATTCATTGTCGATTTCTTAATGACGCCAGACATCAGTCAGAGGTTTTAGATACGTGGACAGAACTAATGACATGACGAAAGAAACTAAAATGTGGTAAGAGTTTAGGAAGTTTTTGTGACTTCCGGTGCACGCGGGGGTGTGGCATCCTAGACCATTTAAAGCGAAAGTAGGCCTACAACTCTCTTTTGTCTATTCGGTTCTACACTTTTCTTGCACTGATATATTCTTCGCATTTTTATCAAGATTACCCTTGTTTTCCAAATCAGGTGCACCCACATTCACAAAAATGCTCCCCTCCCTCCCCCCCACACACACATACACAGTGACACTCTCTCTCTCTCTCTCTCTCTCTCTCTCTCTCTCTCTCTCTCTCTCTCTCTCTCTCTCTCTCTCTCTCTCTCTCTCTCTCTCTCTCTCTCTCTCTCTCTCTCTCTCTCTCTCAGTAGGAACAATAGGTGTCTGTTATTTTTGTGAGTGAAAAAAGAGGGACGGGAGGGAGAAGAGAGTTCTGTATGTGCTTGCACATGTGTATGAGAAAATCAAATTACAGACAGACAGACAAACCAAAAAACAATACCCATCCTCTGGCCAGGTAATCATAAACAAAATCAAAACCAAAAACAATAGCAGCGAAAACCTCAATAAAAGTACAATTAAAACAGACTCAAACAATACTCTACCACTCGGAAAGAAACAGTGGACTAATTAAGAAAAAAGTTATTGAAGTTGGGTCTGTAATTTTAATTATTGAAAGCTGTCAGAACATCAATTAGGGAAACCTTGTTAAACGGAATTTATATTTATATTTTTTTTTTAAACACACATGTGACACAGTGCTTTATAAATATATGTAAAATATAGGTAGACACACAAAACCAAAATGTTAACGGATTAAACTAAATATGAAATAGAAGGACTCAAAGAAGAAAACTGTTTGAATTTGTTTGAAGATTATATACTGTTTTATATGATAAGGATTCAATGAAAAAAACACCAGACTTCTAACGTTTGAATTAGTATCATATTAAATGTGTGGGTTTATAAAGGCTTGTTTAAAATTACAATAATCATTTATGGTGAGAAAGAGAGAGACACATTCACACACACACACACACACACACACACACACACACACACACACACACACACACACACACACACACACACACACAAGTATGCGTGCACACACACATGCACACACACACATACACACACGCACACACACACACACAGTTCTCACTGTTTCATTTTTATGTTGGTATGGAAGTTTGAGTGTAAGATTACTAAGAAGCAAGCGTGTGCTGAGTGATATGGTGAATGTGTGCAGTAAGATTGTGGGTGTGAGGCAGAATGGATTACAAGATTTATTTGATGAAAGAGCAGTACAAAAGGCCAGGAAAGTAATTAATGATGACAGCCATGTTTTAGCCAGATATTATGAACTTTTACCATCGGGTCGCCGTTACAGGACGCTGAAGCTGAAAGCTAGAGCACAGAAAAAGTTTGTCCCCAGATCAATCAAGCTTTTAAATTCATGATTTATTCTGTGAAATGGTTCTCTGATGAAATGCAGCATGTCCGTCCATTGGAAGTGAACGTGCATGTGTATGGTGTGTGGGTGTAGGGGTGGGGGGGGGGGGTGGGGTGGGTGTAGGTGTGTGTGTGTTAGTGTCTGTGGGTGGGTGTGAATTATGTACTGTACTGCTGTTCTTTATCAGCAGCATTTTTATTTTTTATTTTTTTATTTTTTTTTAATGAATTATTTGAGGTCGTTCTTAATCAGTATTATGTATCTTCTTTTTAAAAGAAAGTAATGTTTTATGAATTACAAAATGATTTAAGATGTATATCTTCTTAATTAGCATGTTATTAATGAGTATTATATATGTTTATTAACTTTAAACTTAATCTGCTCTTAATGTACCTTCTCTTAAAAGAAAGTAATGTGTTTGTGAATCCTAAAATGATTTACTATTTAATGTATATTCTTACCTGGTATATAAGCCATTTTGTGTGTGCAATATGGTTTGAGTGTTTGTTGGTGCAATGCGATCCTAGTATATATGAATTGTTAAATTTGTGGCAATATGGTTGACGTATTAGTTCTTGTGACTGTTTTTAAGCCCTTAAATAATATGTTGTGTTCTATTTTTGTAATTCTGTGTTTGCACCCGAATGCAATTTCTCTGTATAGAGATAATAAAGATTTCTTGACTTGACTTGACACACACAGTGATATACACACACACACATGCGCGCACACACACACACACACACACACACACACACACACACACACAAATAACCAACAAATATACACACACACACATACACACACACACACACACACACACACACACACACACACACACACACACACACACACACACACACACACACACACAGATGTAGATTAATTGAACTGGGCTATAAATACCAATATCAAAAGGAAACAAGAGAGAGAGAGAGAGAAAAAAAGAAATAGAGAGAGGGGGAGAGAGAGAGAGAGAGAGAGAGAGAGAGAGAGAGAGAGAGAGAGAGAGAGAGAGAGAGAGAGTGAGTTGATTCCCTCATTACAGAAGAGAATCCTGATTCACTCATTTTGTGTGTGTCTGCAGGTGAATCACTGAATGCACTTATTTCAGCTAATTCTACTGTTGGAGGAGGACTTAAATGCTCAGTCATGTGCTCCGTAACTCAGTTGCCTGATCAGGTAAATACATTTTCTTTTCTTCTTCATAGTTTCAATAATAACTAGATGGCTTATGTTTGCCTTTGAGAGCAAACATGACAGGATTCTCCCCCTAAACAGCCATTTGCAAGTTATTCAATATTAGAATGTTGCCATATTTGGCAATTTTCCCCACTTCCGGTTGGCACTTCTGGTTCAAAATTATGACGAAAGTATTGCAGTGTTACTCTTTAGAAAACACTGAAAAAATTAAAGTATTCCGTGCAGCCATTTCCAAGTTATTGAAGATTAAAGTTTTGACAAAATTTGCCATTTTGGGCCATATTTAAGTCAAATTTTGGCCAATCGGTTTAATATCGGCAATCTGGCATTAGAATAGTGTCTTTAAAATTTTCGATGAATTTCAGCGAAATCAGATGAAAAATATAAAAAAATCTATATATGGGAATTAGTGAAAGTGACACAACCAATTTACATAAATTTGAATAACTTGCACACTATTTAACATATCGTCAACAAACTCCTTTCAGACCTGGGCCAGAGTAAGGGCTACAAAATCCAATAGTTAGTTTTGTGACGTCACTTCCGGTTTTGGCTGTTCCGTGAACCAAATAAAAGCTGCCTGACCATAGGATGGAAGTTCAGTTTAACGTCGCGTATCGGCTTTCACCATGTACGACGGGCTGAACAAACCAACCAGGGTATAAACAAAAATTTATGTTCCTGAATCGCTGTCTTAGCCAAAAGGCCGAGAAGCGATCAGAATCAGTTAAGGAGCACTTCCTGTTTGTACTTCCGGTTCGGTTTTATAATGGAAGTGTTGGAAATTACTTTTTAGTAAATTCGAAAAGCCGTTTTTGAGATATTCAAGATTGAAACATCTTTTTTTTTTCTGCCATATTTTGCCGAAAATTTGCCAAAATCATTTAATATTTCAAATTTCACATACCCATAAGGTATTTTTTTCTGAAATTTAAGCCAAATCGGACGAAAAAAGGTAAATAACTTCCTTCAATCTGTTACTCTCTTTGACTCTGCCTTTTCCCTTTGCTTTCTCTCATCCGCTATCTTTCTGACTTACTGGCCCATTCACCTGGGTTTTTTTTCCAAAAAATGTTTTCAAATAATGATCTCCTTTGAGCTCTTCTGAAATCGAAATGTGTCGGCTGTACGCAGTGGGGAGACCAGTGAAAACTGAAAACCAGACACATACGTACCTTACCCATTGTGGCCTCATGGCCTGGGAACGCATAAGAATAAGAATAAGAATGGGAGTGTGTTGGGATGGGAGCAAGGGCCTGTGCTTTTCATTGTGTGCGTGTCTGTGCGTATTGTTGTAAGAATGGGAATCACCTTGTACTGCTGAGCCATTCATGATGTAACTTGGTTTGTCCTTTGCTCCAATGGCTTTTATCACTGGTTGAGATTAAGGCCCCCCCCAAAAAAAAAGGTGTGGTTAACCTTTATCGGATCATGCTTTTGACTACACAGACACGATGGCGGGGGTCTTCCACGACCCCTACTCAGCAAAGAGCGAATTCCTAGGTGTTTATCCCTGTCCAGATGGCGGGGACAGCCCACGACCCCTACTTGTCAATGAGTCACCATGTGTTTATCCCTGTCCGGATGGCGGGGGTCTCCCAGACCCCTACTCAATGCACTGCAGTGCTCTTTAAAGTAGGGGTCGTGGGAGACCCCCGTCATCGGGACAGGTATATCAAAATTACGCGTCGTATTACGTCATTTATATTTTATGCACATTAATGAAATATAACACACTTAAAGCCATTTACGTTTTTGACAAAGTCATGAAATTTCATGAAGATTGCTTAAATAGTTTTTAGAGATATAACATGTTTTGTGTGTCAAGGGGTCGTGGGCGACCCCAGAAGTCCGGTAAAGGTTGAGGTATCCCTACCTACCCTATTTTTTTCGGCCGACCCTATGATTTTTGGGGGCTTAAAAAAAATAAAAAAGAAAGAAGAGAGATGGCCATACGCTCCTATATTTTGAAAATATGAGGGTGATTAGCACTTTTATAGTTTCAAAGCATCTTACACGCTTGTGGATGTTTTCCGGGACATTCATCCGGATGTAGGAAAGGAAAACATAATCACTTGCCGAGGTGGTTCAGCTATCTTAGCTGAACCTTTCGAACTAGAGTTTTCAACACCACTCGGCAATTTCAAAGAGCTGGGAGTGAAGAGCTTACAATTTTGTGGAGAAAGAGAAAGTTTTATTTCTTTGGGTTGTTTACTTTAAATTGCTCGATGTTCATGACACACACCATGCATATGTACAAACACACACCAAGAGAGTAAGAGTGAGGGAGAGAGTGAGAGAGAGAGCTCTTGTGCTTTGTCAATTTTGACCTTTAAAAAAAAAAAAAAAAAAAAAAGTTAGGTCCTACCTACCTACCCTTTTTTTTGTTGCCATGTTACCTTAACCACAACTATTTTTGTTGTTGGCCTAATAGACGATTTTCGGAGAGAAAAAAACTAGGGGAGAGCGCTTCGTGAAAATTAGAGATTTACCTCGACTTACTTGGTCAAAACCATAGCAACCATGGCAGCATGACGGCGAAGCTTGAAACCGCAGGATGCCAGTCAGCGACTTGCAAACATTGCTTTTAGAAAAATAAGGGGTGGCCAGTTGCTATTCCGAACAATTCCTATTGGCTTGTAGTTGGGGCCAACAGTAACATGAGAGCTGTACAATAAATGATTTTTCTACATCATTGGAATATCACGGCACAGCTTGTAGTCTTCCGTGGAAGGCTCCGACTCTCAAACTAGGGGGCATTTGCAGTGGTTTGTACTGCTGCAGCCTAAGGGATTGGTTGGCCTTTGGGGACCTTCCCCAATGCCAGCTACGCTCAGTTCCCTTTGAGAGAGAGAGAGAGAGTGGGATGTACCCTGGGCAAGGCTTCTCCACTAGAAACAGATTTTTAGCCCAGCTCCCCACAATAGCATTAGCAGCTGCCTCCTCTGCTGTGTGGGCAGTCATTTTCAGAAAAAACACCAGGCATACAATGCAACTGTATTGACCACTGCAACTACTACTAGGGTTATTAATGCCCTTGACGGCAAGAGCTAAGCCCTTGTTGATCAGTATCCAAAAGGGCATTCACTCTTGCAAAAGGCAGCCGTTAAGTGGCCTCAAATAGGGTAATTGGTGAGAGTTATTCCCTTGTTTGGTCAGTACTCAACCGTCTTCCCCTGGGCACCCACCAAGGGCATTCACTCTTGCAAAAGGTGTTCTTTGCAGTAGCCAATACATTTCACTGTGTGTGTGTGTGTGTGTGTGTGTGTGTATGTGTGTGTGTGTGTGTGTGTGTGTGTGTGTGTGTGTGTGTGTGTGTGTTGTGTGTGTGTGTGTGTGTGCGTGTGTGTGTGTGTGTGTGTGTTGTGTGTGTGCATGTGCGTACACATGCATGCATATGTTTTTCTCTGTGTGTGTCCAGGAGTTGGAATACCACTACTCCCCCAGCCGGTGGTCTCACCGCATGGGGCCCACCGAAGTCATCGAGGCTCACATCGAGGCTTTGAACAACGGTAAAACTATTTTCAGGTGGACAAAAAATAATTCAAAACTTATTATATTTGTGCAGGTACAGTGGAACCTCCCTTATAAGACTCCCTCCCATATATGACCCCCTCCCATATAAGACCCCCTCCCATATAAGACCTACTTCTTTGAGAAATTGCCCTTTATTTTTATTTTTTATTTTTTCCATTATAGTCCCGTCAACAGCTACGGTCATCTCAGGACTGTCACCGTGTAAAGTTTGACCACTTAGTACAAAACACTCATCAATATATCTTACCAACGTTCAACAACCTGTAAGCAACAAAATATACAGTACAATTCATAACATGACACCTCCATCATTGCACCCTATAGCACATAAGTCCACACTTTGTAAGTATTAAAATTACCTCCTTTATAAGACCTCTCCCTTATAAGACCTCAGTTTGGAGGATTTTTGAAGGTCATATAAGGGAGGTTCCACTGTACAACCGATCGTCAAAATCGAAGTCAAAAACACTTTATTATTTCGTTAATAGAAATGAGGCTTTGTACTGAAAATGTCACCGCCCCTGTCTCGCGCACTGAGATGCGAACGCCACGTGCTTAAGATTATCGCCCTTGCCTGTCAGGAACTAGTGATATAAAAAAAATATCTGCCCCTGACTTGAGTCACTAGGTGGCATGGTCAAGTCAGTCCGAAAATTATCGCCCTTTCGTGTCGCCAAGACGTAGTCCCCATTACATGTACTATGTATTTGGTATTTGGTATATTCTAGTCACAGAAACTTATCTCTGTGAAATTCAGGCTGCTATCCCCCGGAGAGCGTGTCGCTGCAAGTGCAGCGCCTACCCATTTTTTTAAATTTTATTTAAATTTTGTTGTTGTTGTGGGGCACAGGGTGAGGAGGGTGTGTGGGCACACTTAGAAAACCTAGCTATCAATTTGGCCATATCAGGCAGCAGGATTTCTCCCTGCTTTTACCGACTTTCAACTGCCGTGGGATTTTTATGTGCGTAAAGCGCACGGGTCAGACTAGCTTTAAGTCCCCATCCGAAGGACTGGACGTTCAGTTCGATTTTCCTGTCAAAAACTAGAAAGAAAGGTTCGAGGCCGGGATTCGAACCCGAGTCACTCACGCTGCAGTCAGGCATTACATTTGGCAGGTGAACGTCTTAACCACTCTGCCACCTTTCTCCACATAATGAAGACAATATTAAGAACAGAACTGACACTGAATCAAAGCATGACGAAATGTTGGTTTCAGCTATGTACAGCAAATACGATGCTAATAGCTGTCGCATATATGCAGATACCTCTACTCCATCCATTTGCCCCCCTCCCCCCTTCCCCACCCCTCCACCCCGCTATTGAATGCTTTACTGTTAGCAGTTCATCGATCACTACTGTCATTTTCGGACTATAAGGCGATATTTTTTTCTCCAATTTCGACCTATGCGCCTAATAAATGAGGGCGCCCTATTAGTGAACAAAATCGTGAGAAGAGAGGCAATGATTGCCGTGTTCAGTACAGCCTACTGTGAGTCACAACATCGAAAGTGGTAATGAGTCGCCGATACGACGAATACTCACGTTAAAATGCTTCAAAATCCCTATTATGATCCGAGATACTGTCCGACAGATGCCATAACCCTTCATTGGATGTGAAAAGCATCGTTGTAGAGCTTAAAATGCCATAATTCTACCAGTTTTCGCAAAGAAAAGTCCAAACACAACAACCGGAAGTGATCGCAAAAACGGAAATTTGATTATTTGAGAAGGGAGCCAACTCTCGTTTATGACAGCATAATGGTGGTCGGCAAGCATTTACAGGACGCGTATGGGCTTCAAAGTTCGACTTTCTTTTGCGAGGTGTGTATCACCTTATAAACAAGTACTTTAATTTTTTTAGATTTTTCTTGAAAATTGCCCTATTCGCCTTATACACAGCAGCGCCTAATGATCCGAAAAATACGGTAGTTTATTTCAAATGACTTGTTAGTATTGATACTTTATAATATTAAACGAGTAGCAGGAATAATAGTTGTAGAATTATTGTAGCAATAGTAGTTTTGTTAGTATTGTTATTCTACAACTGCAGTCAAACCTCCCTATTATCAAGACCTTGAAAAATCATTTATTTAAAAGGTCTTAATAGGGAGGAGTCTTAATAGGTAGGAGTTTGACGGGGCTCTGCCCCTGTACCCTACCGGGGCCATGGGTCCCTGGACCCCTGCCTTTCAGTCTTTTTTTCCATTTGGGGGAGTTGCACCCCTGTACTATCATTTATGTCTTCTCATTTTCCATTGGCTGAGTCTGTGCGAGTCTTACTGACGTTTATGCCTTCTCATTTCTGATTGGCTGACATCAATCTTGTGGTTTATGCCTTCTCATTTCTGATTGGCTGACATCAATCTTGTGGTTTATGCCTTCTCATTTCTGATTGGCTGACATCAATCTTGTGGTTTATGCCTTCTCATTTCTGATTGGCTGACATCAATCTTGTGGTTTATGCCTTCTCATTTCTGATTGGCTGACATCAGTCCAGCTGTCTAATTGCCTTCTCATTTCTGATTGGCTCAGCCACGCGGGAGTCCCAGTGGTGCCTTGACGTGGAGACGGACATCGGCTATGGAGCGACGGAGAAACAGAAGCTGGACGTGTACACTCAGAAAAACTCCGCCGGAAAAAAAGGTACACCTGCATGTCCTTTCCTTTTCTTTCCTTTTTTGGTCTTCTTCTTCTTCTTCTGCGTTCCCAGGCCATATGGCCACAATGGGTAAGGTACATATGTGTCCGGTTTTCAGTTTTCATTGGTCTCCCCACTGCGTACAGCTGACACATTCCGATTTCGGAGGAGCTCAAAGGAGAAAAATTATTTGGAAGATTTTTGTTTAAAAGGCAGGAGAATGGGCCAATAAGTCAGAAAGATGGTAGATAACAGAAAGCGAAGGGAAAAAGGCAGAGTCAAAGAGAGTGGCAGATTAGAGGAAGTTGCAAGCACTGAACTTCCAAAAGGTGGGGGAACTATTTTTACGAAAGACCCCCCGGTATCCCCACGGGGAGCTTTTTTTGGTCAATTTATCTTTATTCATGTTACAGTGGAAACCTGGTCAAAAGTCGATATTGAAAGGACTGGAATTTTATTTCGAGACAGTCGATATTTTCAGATAAAAAAAATTTTTTTTAAGAAGAATTGAATTGTGACCAAAATAGTTTCAGAATAAGCTTTCTTTGCACATTAAAGGGCTAGCCACACTTATATGAACCGTATCACGGGCGGTTAAAGATGATGTCAATGATTTTCAGGGTCGCCGTTTTTCGTCTGTCTTCACGGGGGGTTAAAGATGATATCAATGATTTTCAGGGTCATTGTTTTTCGTCTGTCTTCACGGGGGGTTAACCCTAGATGATATCAATGATTTTCAGGGTCGCCGTTTTTCGTCTATCTTCACGGGGGTTAACCCTAGATGATATCAATGATTTTCAGGGTCGCCGTTTTTCGTCTATCTTCACGGGGGGTTAAAGATGATATCAATGATTTTCAGGGTCATTGTTTTTCGTCTATCTTCACGGGGGTTAACCCTAGATGATATCAATGATTTTCAGGGTCGACGTTTTTCGTCTATCTTCACGGGGGTTAACCCTAGATGATATCAATGATTTTCAGGGTCGCCGTTTTTCGTCTATCTTCACGGGGGTTAACCCTAGATGATATCAATGATTTTCAGGGTCGCAGTTTTTCATCTATCTTCACGGGGGTTAACCCTAGATGATATCAATGATTTTCAGGGTCGCCGTTTTTCGTCTGTCTTCACGGGGGTTAACCCTAGATGATATCAATGATTTTCAGGGTCATTGTT
>CM065707.1:38794665-38827165 GCA_017654935.2 Phymorhynchus buccinoides | reverse complement strand
ACGAATCTAATATAATATCTTATTTTTGTGTCGGACATTTTATTGGATTCTGACCCCCCTGGTTTCGAAGATGAAATTAACACTGTAATATAAAAATAATACACATAGCATGTATTTCGTATTTGTTATATTATAGTCACAGACTTATCTCTGTGAAAGTCGGGCTGCTCTCCCCTGTAGAGCGCGTCAACGCAAGCGCAGTTCCCTTTTTTTTGGAGGGGGGGGGGGGGGGGGGCAGACTTGGGAAACCTAGCTATCAATTTGGTCATACCAGGCAGCAGGATTTCTCCCTGACTTTAAACTGCCGTGGGATTTTTACGTGCATAAAGAGCACGGGTCAGACTAGCTTTAAGTCCCCATCCAAAGGACTCTGCGTTCAGTTCGATTTTCCCGTCGAACTAGAAAGAAAGAAAAGGGCGAGAGGCCGGGATCCGAACCCCCGGGGTCACTCGTGCTACAGTCGCGCATTGATTGAAATCGGCAGGCAAACGTCTTAACCACTCTGCCACCTTCCTTTCTCTTTGAACTCTTGTGCCTCTCTGCCTCTTGCGTGTTTCAGTCTCTCTGGATGAGATCATTTCGGAGATCAAGCAAGCCATGCACTTCATCTTTGAACTCTTGTGCCTCTCTTGTCTCTTGTGTGTTTCAGTCTCTCTGGATGAGATCATTTCGGAGATCAAGCAAGCCATGTACTTCGTCTTTGAACTCTTGTGCCTCTCTGTCCCTTGCCTGTTTCAGTCTCTCTGGATGAGATCATTTCGGAGATCAAGCAAGCCATGTACTTCATCTTTAAACACTTGTGCCTCTCTTGTCTCTTGTGTGTTTCAGTCTCTCTGGATGAGATCATTTCGGAGATCAAGCAAGCCATGTACTTCGTCTTTAAACTGGCCAAGGAGCGTCAGTCCAGGTGAGTGCCAATATTTTTGTCTTTGGAATTTGTCATATTTTTTTAGATGTTTGATGGAGATGAGGGTGATTATGATTGAAATGTTGCTATAGAGTTCCAGTTTGGTCTGAGAATACGTGACAGAGCATGTACCGTAATTTACGGCCTATTAGGCGCTACTTTTTTTTAACTTAATTTTGACCCCTGCGCCCAATCCTGCACATGCGCCCTTTCTATACTCTAAACAGACAAAAGTAAGGGGGTCGAGAGTTGAAATGAACAACTCACCATGCTCTGGTAGCTTCCACAACAAACCAACAACAGTTCACTCACATTGCATTAAAATATAGTTATATAGTTAGGCTTCCACTTCCGTCACTGGCCCTGTAATGACGTTACTTTCGCTGATCGTTTCGTTTGTCCTTTTTTTGATTTCTTTGGTTTCTTTGCGCCTTATCGGGTGTATGCGCCCTATCTGTGTTCAAATTACCATTTTTAAAAAAAAGCAGGGTGTGCACCTTATGCGGTGTGTCACCTTATGGGCCGTAAATTACGGTACTGTATTTATTTTATTTATTTTTTCCAGAGGTGTACTGTAGGCTTCCTTTCATAATGATATCCCGGCGTTGTCCAGGCCCGAGAACTACAGACACCTGCAGTGTTGGTCATGAAATTAGAGCAACACTCTTAGAATCGCGTCTGTTAATTAAGCGGATGAAGCCCAACTGTGTGGTTTCAGTTTTCCCATTGAGCCCATAGCCTTACACTCTGGGTAGGAGTCGGTCCAGGACCAAAGCCCCTTCTATCTGATGGGATTGGAAACAAAGACTTCATAGCTACTACTCTGCAACACTACCTCTGCGTAATGGTGGCTGATTTGTCATTCTTTTGTTTCATACCCCCCCCCCCCCCCCCCCCAAATGAAGGCATGCTTTGTTTCACTTTTGACAATAATTTGATATTGATGTAGCTGATGTGGGTGGAATGTTCCTCTTTTTAAGCAATGTTATAGGTAAAAATAAAATTCAATGGAAACAATGTTTTATGAACTTTGAACTGGAACAAAGTTGTGATCAGGTGTGTGTGGAGTGCATTTTTTATGTGTGTGTGTGTGTGTGGGGGGGTTGCATTTTTTATATGTGTGTGTGGACATTGAACTTAACGTAGTTTGTTCTTTGCGAGTATGATTTCTTTGTTTATGCTTATACAAATATAGTTAGTACTTATGTATGCTGAAGTTTGTTTTACGTCCTCCCGGCACAAAGCCATATGGGACAATACTTATGTATATAATATTGATGATATTTATGTACAATGCTTTGTTGGTTTTTATGATTTATCTTAGGTGTATGTAGGACTTATTCATTGGAACTTGGCATTCTGTTCATGAACAGCGCTCTGAGCTCCCTGCAAAGGGAATAGAGCGCTGTATAAATAACCATAATTACAGTGGAACCTCCCTTATAAGACCTCCCATTATAAGGCTCCCTCCCACATAAGACCTACTTCTCTGAGACACTGCCCTTCTATGCAAGTATTAAAATTACCTCCCTTATAAGACCTTCAAAAATCGTCCAAAATGGGGTCTTATAAGGGAGGGGTTTAACACCCATGTCACTAAAAGGCATCAAATCAGGGTCTGTTATCCGAAGACCCCATTCTCTTAATTTTGGGAGGCAAGGGTAGGCCTTACTGTTATACATGTCACAGAGGAATTCATAATATTGCAGATAATTATTTTTCTCTACCCAGTTAAGTTTAATGGTATTTTTTGGCTGAAAAATGGCTGGCGGCGAAAGGGTTAAACAGGCTGGGCAAATAGATAATAACTAGCAATCGCCCCGTGGCAGTTAATTCCCGTGGCAGTTTTAACCCCATGGCAGTATTGAACAATACTGGAGGCAATGCCCGGAGGCAGTGCTAAAGCAGTAATGTCCCGATTTTTTAATGATACAGATACGTGTAGTGTCATCCCCTTGTAATCTCCACTGCCCCCCCCCCCCCCCCCCATCCCTCCGCCCACCCACCCACCCCCTACCCCACCCACCCACCCCCTACCCCACCCATAACCAGCTGGCTGACCTACTCGTCACCCCAGCACGTGTGAACCATGGTCTCATGCCCACAGCAGTCCCCCCCCCCCCTTTAATAACAGCACGTTTGGACATATGTCGTTTCGCCTAGTGAGTGAAACTGTAAATTGGTGCATATCGCGCACATTTATGAACGGATGCTGTTCAAATTTCCTGCCAAGCTTTGCCCGGGTCATAGCAAGCCTGACAGCACATTTGAGGCGATTCGGTTATGAAACGGCTGAGTTATTCGTGAAAAGGTGAAGCGGCGTCTAGCACGCGTTTCTGTACCGATTCGCTTCCGGTTTGGCACACGAATAGTCCCCGGCTCTGGTCATCTTCCTTCCAAATTCGAAGGCAATCGGCCCAGAAACGCCGGAGATACGGGCGCCGAGAGGCCGGCGGATGCGCGTTTCGCGCATTTGCGAAACCGCGCAAATGACACCGCCGCCTCGGTTGCCGTTGCCATCGCCCCGTTAGGGCTCACAGCAAATTTGAAGCGATTCGGTCGGAAAACGGCGGAGTTATAAGGCCCGTTTTGTGTTTCACACACACACACACACACACACACACGGACGGACAGTTGGCTTTTTACTATATGATAATACAGTGGAGCCTCCCTTATAAGACCTTCAAAAATCATCCAAAATGGGGTCTTATAAGGGAGGTTCCACTGTATTATTATTATCTATTTGCCCAGCCTGTTTAATTAATGACAGTATACGTTGGAAACAATGGCAACCCCACATACACCCACACACCACACACCACACACCACACACCACACACCACAGGTATAGAGTGGCACAGAGCTAAAGCGTTCGCCTTGTGTCAAGTAAACCCGAGTTCGAACCTGGGTACAGGGGATTTTTCCTCTCACTTTGCACTAGGCCTCACGTGGAGTCTTTCGGATGAGACGATAAACCGAGGTCCCGTGTGCCCATGCACTTAGCACACGTTAACCAGTGGCAACGAAAAAGTTGTTATTTGGTCAAAACTTCCCCCCCCCCTTTTTTCCCCTCATCAGTCACACAATAATCGCATGCAAAAATAATAAAATTGGGTGGCACGCCTCTGGCTGTGACGCGCTCTCCAGGTGGTGCCGTGGAAGCAACCCAAATTTCAGAGTCGCCAGTGGAACCTCCCTTCTAAGACCTCCCATTATAAGACTCCCTCCCACATAAGACCTACTTCTCTGAGACATTGCCCTTCTTTGTAAGTATTAAAAATACCTCCCCTATAAGACCTCCCTTATAAGACCTCATTTTGGATGATTTTTGAAGGTCTTATAAGGGAGGTTCCTCTGTACCTACTAGCTAATGACAGTATTTTGCACCTGTGGTCAGTGGCATCTACCTGTGTGGTCACTCGGCGGGTGCTCACCTGGCGGCCATGATGCTGATGACATCATTCCAGGACGACGACGCCTTCGACATCGAACTGATCAAAGGTCAGTGCTGAGCTGAATCAAGTCTTCCCCGTGGGGATACCGGGGGGTCTTTCATAAAATAGTTCCCCCACCTTCTGGAAGTTATGTGCTTGTAACCTCCTCTAATCTGCCACTCTCTTTGACTCTCTTTGCTTTCTATCATCTACTATCTTTCTGATTTATTGGCCCATTCTGCTGCCTTTAAAAAAAAAAAAATCTTCCAAATAATTTTCCTCCTTTGCGCACCTCCGAAATCGGAATGTGTTGGCTGTACGCAGCGGGGAGACCAGTGAAAACTGAAAACCGGACACATATGTACCTTACCCATTATGGCCATATGGCCTGGGAACGCAGAAGAAGAAGAAGAATCAAGTCTCTTATGGATAGCTTTTTTTTAATTTATTAAAAAAAACAAGTCACTCCAGCCATACACACAAACAAAACAGACATAAACAAAAGGAGAAATGAAAGAAGGTTATGGGTTTTTACTTCAGGTTTAGTAGACATAGGGAAGTGGTAGATCAGACTTTTTTGTATATTATAGACTTTATATAGAAAAACTCTACACTGTTTGGTTTTCCCCACAACAAACCACTACAAAAACAAAGTCAGAGGCAAAATTGTGGTCTGAGGAAGCAAAGCGAGTTTAGAAGTGGCCAAGGTTTGAAGGTATGGTGTGCACACAGATTTACTTCCCTTGAAGCAAATGCATCAAATTGACATCTATCTATTAATTGAATGAATTAAGGCCTTTCTTAAACCAAGGAGGCTTCAGTTCTCTGATCCTGGTTTGGCAAACCACAGATCGTGTCTGAATCAGAGGTTCGTCAAACTTAGGTTTTGCTTCTTAACCCTTTCACTGCCAATGTTGCATTTACATGGATGCTCCTGCTTTCAAGATGTCCTGAAATGCAGGATTTTTTTAATTGCCTGGAGCCGGATTATGAGAATTTGAGAAGCAACGAATTTCCTGTTTATAAACGCTTTCTCAGTTTCTTGCATGTGTAGAATATAAAAGAAATGAATACAGATAAATATTGACATGCCTTTGCCAGGAACTTTATATTTTAGGATTGTTTAAGTCAAGTTGTTAACTGGGCGGCCCCTGGACCCCTGCCTTGCAGGATTTTTTTTATTTCCCAGGAGCATCCATGCATTTATGCACCACAGTGGTTTAACCCTTTCACCGCCAACGTCGCATTTTTGCACCACTATGATTTAACACCCATGTCACTAAAAGGCATCAAATCAGGGCCTGTTATGCAAAGACCCTGTTCTCTTCATTTTGGGAGGTAAGGATAGGCCTTACTTTAAATATGTCACAGAGGAATCCCCAATATTACAGACAGATTTTTTTCTCTACCCAGGTAAGTTTAATGGAATATTTTGCTGAAAAATGGCTGGCGGCGAAAGGGTTAACACCCATGTCACTAAAAAGACATCAAGTCAGGGCCCGTTATCCAAAGACCCTATGTTCTTAACTTTGGGAGGTAAGGATAAGCCTAATGTTGTACTATTGTCACTGAGGAATTCCCACTATTGACGATATTTTTTGTTCTCTACCCAGTTAAGTGTAATTGTATTTTGGGGCTGAATAATGGCTGACGGCGAAAGGGTTAATCAAATTATAATGTGATGCATGCGGCATTTAGAATTGAACAGACACGAACTGGGTGAAGAATTTAGAAAAACATAACAAAACAAAAGCGATATCACCGTTTTAAAGTTTCGACGAAGCAGACAAAATTATCTAGCTACGACTTGGTTTGCTTGTTTTGCTTTTGTTTGCAGTTCGATCAAGGCCTAAATAGGAGAAGTCGTTTGTTTGATTGCACTGTTTTGTGATATTTGTTGCCATACTTCTTAAACAAGCGCGGATTCGCAATCGTTTGTGGAACGCTTTTCTTTCTCTTTTACAATATGTGCGACAATTTTGGACCGACCGACCAACAGACATGACAGACCGACAAAGTGAGTTATAGGTTTGTGGCTTGTGCCACAAACAAAAACAAGGAAACTTTCCCAAAAATCAGTGAGCAAACATGGAGATCCGATGTTGTTTCTTTCAACTCAGTAGCATACTAAACGCTCCTTTGACACAGAAGAGCTCTCGCAGTTTCAACCAATCAGAAGAACATGTTGTGGGAACCCCGAACTAGAGATTTTCATGGTTTGCAATCCTCCCGAACCCAGGTTTGTGAACCTAGTTCGGCTTTGATTAAGATAGGAGAAAAATCGGGTTCGGCGATCCTTCCGAACCTGGTTTGTGAACTAGAAGAACGGCCTATTAAAGGGCCACCCTGACTGATTAGTTTTTGTAAGAAACACGTCCAGATCACCAGGAAAACACCCTTTACAGAAATTGCAACACTCACTTTGCTCTGGTTTCCTAGAAATCGAACTGTCAAATCGGCGATTCCTCCTTGACGGAGGTGCTTGAAGTAAAATTATTTCACCCAAAGAGAAGGCCTGGTCTGTCTCTTTTCTAATGGCCGCCTGCATTTAGACCAAATCGTTTGCACGAAATTTTCGCAATACAAGCCTTTTAAAAAAACATTTTTATACTGATTATCTAAAGGAGTTTCGCTCACAACAAAGGAAACACTGTCAGCTCCAATTTTTTTTTGCTGCACTACAAAAAAAACAACCGCTTCAACCACAATCAGTGACCTTCACCCACCCCAAACAAAATGGCTACTCTCTCCAGCATCTCCGCCAAGGAGGAATTTCCATTTTGACGGTTTAATTTCAAGGAAACCAGAGCAAAGTGAGTGTTCCGATCCTTGAAAAGGCTGTCGTTCTGGTGATCTCGACGTGTTTCTTGCAAAAACTCATCCGTCAGGGTGCCCCTTTAACACTATTGTGACTGGCATCGCATCAGTGAAACCACTGTGCTGGCCTGAGGCTGCACTGGAAAAATTATTGTTGAATGACTGCTTGTGATCAAACATTGTTTAAGAGCCTAAATGAAGTCTAAAATGCACGAAACGTTCTGTATTTTATGAAAAATGGATGCTTAATTCACTTTTATGCTTTGTGAAAATATTGCATGAACGATTTACAGCCGACATGCTGCTTGACTTCGAGATCGAACTCCGCGACGAGATCGAACGATTCTGCCGATAACAACACTTTTTGTTGTCAGATTCTCACTCTAGAGTACTCATCCTGGGCACTCACTGTTCAATTTAATCAGTACTTACATTATTTTCACTACTTTCATCCTCAAAACCTGACTGATTGCCAGCATTACTTTCATCTTCATCAAGTTCAAGCAACCAAACAATCTCCTCGCCAATCAGACCTCTAAATTTTGACCATTTTCGTGCAAAAATCTCCTCAAATTTCGACTGCACACGGACAATTCTATTTCCGTTTCACTATTCCGGGGAAGTAACTGTAAAATCAAACAAGAAAAGTCTGCTGGTATAATAGGGAGTTTTTTACCTTAGACCGTTCTACCTATGATTGGAGGTTCCCGGCAGATAGAGATGTTCTGCGGAACCTACGATCGGAGGTTCCCTTCACGGAAGTGTTAAGAAGGGCCTTTATGAACATGGGTAAACATGTGTGAACATGGTGTGTGAGTGACAGAAAAAGAACAATTTTTGTGTTCTCGTTCTTTCAGGTGCCGTGCTAATAAGTGGCATCTACGACCTTCGACCTTTGGTGAAGACCAAGAACAACGATGCGTTGAAGTTAACAGAGTAAGTTATGAGAGATTCGATGTTTTATTGATGTATTTCGTCGGTAAAATTCAAAAACCTCGTATCTTGATTTTATTATTTTGTTTAGTGAGACTCAACTCTCTCATTTTCCCCGCCACCTTCCACCAAAAGCTCGTATCTCTAACGACTTTCTATCTGGGGTAAATGAGGTTGTGAAAATAAAATTGGTAAGTCCCAAATTCAGATCTAGTTAAGGACAAAAACATTGTATCTTTGTTCTTTTCAAGTCTAACAAAACATTTTTAAAAGCAATTTTAGCGAAATGCAGGACTTAGCTTGCAATGTCTTGAACAACATATTCATTATAGTTAATCAATTGTGGTCAATTTGGTTAATTTTTTAAACAGCTTTTTTCATTTTTCTCAAAACTACCAAAATTGAGATATAAGGTTTTTGAATTTGACCGACGATTTATAATTTTATTTATTAACCTTCCCCCCGAAGACAGAGTGTGGCAGCCCATGTGGTGGGGTAATCAAAAACGGTCACACACCCGCAATATTCTCATCCCTAGCTGATGCATATGTTCCACAGTGTTCAAGTGCTTCGGCTGTTGGGATGATCCCTGGAGTCTTTTAGCCAGGGTACGTAAACAAACAAAGCAATTTATTAACTTTCAGACCTATCTCCTAAGCATCAATCACTTCAAGTACAATTACTTACAATTGCTTTTGTTCTGTCTCGCATTGACTACTGTAACTCGCTTCTTGCTGGCTGTCCATCAACTCTCATCTCTAAGCTCCAACGGGTCCAGAATAATGCTGCTCGTCTCATTTCTCGCTCCCCTAGGTATGATCATATTACTCCGGTTCTTCGTTCCCTACATTGGCTCCCAGTTCAATCACGTATTGACTACAAAATTCTCCTCCTTGTCTTCAAGTCACTGAATGATCAAGCTCCCTTATATCTCTCTGATCTTCTTCATCTCTATGTTCCAGCTCGCCAACTACGTTCGTCTTCTGATTCTCGTCTCCTTTCCCTACCCTCCATCCGTCTCAAATCTGCTGGCCAACGTTCTTTTTCCTGTCAAGCACCATCTCTTTGGAATTCTCTGCCTTCTCCTCTCCGACACTCCAACTCAGTCTCCTCATTCAAAACCTCTCTTAAAACCCATCTTTTTCCTGCTGCACCCTAAATACTTGATCAGTTGTCTATCGTTGTGTCCACGTGATGGAAGATTGAATAAGAGGTTTGTGCTGTGTTTTGTGGTGTGTGTGTGTGTGTGTGTGAATGAGTTGTGTATGTGTGTGAGCACGCATGTGTGCTTGTGTGTGGTTTTGTTTTGTGGGTTATGTGTGCACGCATGTGCGTGTGTGTGTCTGTATGCATGTGTGTGTGCATGTCTGTGCGTACGTTGTGTGTGAGTGTATTTGTATGTGTATCCGCTAACGTTTGTGTGTGTATGTGTTGGTGTATGTGGTCAGTCCTTGCAACTCAGTTGCTATGGCTTACTGAATGAAAGATGAATAATGTGTGTGTGTGTGTCAGTGTGTGTGTGTGTGTGTGTGTGTGTGAGAGAGAGAGAGAAAGAGAGAGACAGAGACAGAGAGAGAGAGAGTTGCTTTGTATATGCATTGTCGCTGGTTTGTCCTTAAAGACATTTAAGTTAAATACTATTTTTGCTATCTTCTTGTTGATGAATAATTGATTGTAAAGCACTTTGGGCTCATTTGAGGTAAAGCGCTATATAAATGTACTATTACTTACTTACTTACTTACTTACTTCAGTTACGATACTCTTTCAGAGTCTGTTCAACCCACATAGCCACATTTTGGTTTGTTTGTTCGTAGACTGACTCAGTGACTGACTGATTGGCCGGCCAACTGACTGCCTATTGACCAACCGACCAGCGAACTGACTGACTGACTGATTGACTAACTGACTGACTAACCTACCCCTCTATCTATGATCAACCAACCAACTGACTGACTGACTAACCTACCCCTCAATCTATGATCAACCGACCAACTGACTGCCTATTTACCAACCGACCTGCCAACTGACTGACTGACTAACCTACCCCTCAATCTATGATCGACCGATCAACTGACTGCCTATTGACCAACCGACCTGCCAACTGACTGACTGACTGACTAACCTACCCCTCAATCTATGATCGACCGACCAACGGACTGCCTATTAACCAACTGACCAGCCAACTGACTGACTGAGTGACTGACTGACTAGCTACCCCTAAATCTATGATCAACCAGCCAACGGACTGCCTATTGACCAACCGACCAGGCAACTAACTGACTGACTGACTGACTAGCTACCCCTCAATCTATGATCAACCGACCAACTGACTGCCTATTGACCAACAGACCAGCCAACTAACTGACTGACTGACTAACCTACCCTTCAATCTACCCCAGCCAACTGATCTCCCTTCATACTAATCATAGACATGAAACTCTTCTGCTTTTGGCACAAGTTCTGTGGATTTTTACGATGAATCTGCCAAGTTCAGACAATGCCTGCCCTAAAAATAACAAGAAGTTGGCATATTTTTCAGACTATAAGGCCCACCCCCCACCCACCCCAAATTTGATACAAAATTCAGATTTTGTAATTCTGTTTTCTTACTACGTTAGTCATACTAGCAGTCGTGCACGCTACGCTTCGCACGCGCACACACACACTCACACTCTCTCTCACACTCACACTCACACTCTCTCTCTCTCTCTCTCACACTCACACTCTCTCTCTTTCACTCAGATTTATGAAGCAAGGGAAGTAACCAGTGAAAACCAGTCATTCCCTAATTACTACCCTTTAGTTACTACTCCCACATCTGACCGGTTTTCAAGGTCAAACTCGAAAGGTCAAGGTCACCACGGTTACGAATTTTCTATGGGACCCTCCGCGCACCATAAAGCATCACCACACAAAATTTGAAGCGATTCTGTACACTGGTTTGTGAGTTACAGGGCGAACAAACAGAAGGACACACACACACACAGAGTTCAAATAGAGGCATTGAGATGATAATAAAGGTCTTGGTTTGGGGTAGAAGTATCGCATTATAGCCCGAGAAATATGGTACCCATTTTAGTCATTTCCTTGCGAAAGAGACTGAAGATGGCGTGTGTTTTGTGTTGTTTGTGATGTCTGCGAGTTTGTTGAGATTGTGATGTTGGCAACATGCACGCACGCACACACGCACACGCACACACACACACAGACAGACAGACAGACAGACACACACACACACACCTTTAATGCACTGAAGATATTAGACACCTTCAAGATTTTTGTCTTATATCACATGTGGTGGATAGACTTTAAATGAAACACACACACACACACAGACAGACAGACAGACACACACACACACACCTTTAATGCACTGAAGATATTAGACACCTTCAAGATTTTTGTCTTATATCACATGTGGTGGATAGACTTTAAATGAACACACACACACACACAGACAGACAGACAGACACACACACACACACACCTTTAATGCACTGAAGATATTAGACACCTTCAAGATTTTTGTCTTATATCACATGTGGTGGATAGACTTTAAATGAAACACACACACACACAGACAGACAGACAGACACACACACACACACCTTTAATGCACTGAAGATATTAGACACCTTCAAGATTTTTGTCTTATATCACATGTGGTGGATAGACTTTAAATGAAACACACACACACACACACACACACACACACACACACACACACACACACACACACACACACACACATCCATCATCAACAACAAATATGAACCATAACAAAGAGCATAGAACTATGGGTTTGTTGGATAATGCCCAGCCCCTTCCATTATTGTCCTTGTTACAGGATATTTTTTATGCAACGATATAAAACATTAAGATAATAAAAGACGAAGACATTATGTATAACAAAGATCAAATTTACAGCAATAATGATCAACACCACTCACACACACACACACATCCACGCGTGCACCCACCTACACACACACACACACACACACACACACACAGTAAACACACACACACACACACATCCAGACGGCTAGCCACCTAGTCATCCCCCACCCCTCACTAAATTAAAATGTAAATGGTTCTCTTGGGTTTTTTTTGGCTATGCTGTGACCTAGGGGAAGACGGGGTAAAAAGCCCATGGGCGGGTAAGAAGCCCACCCCAATTATCTCATGAAATGAAGCAAATTTCAGTCTCATTTTGCCCATGAGACGAGCGTTAATGTCTAGCATTCGTCTCATGGGCAAATTTGACTGAAATTTTCTTTATTTCATGAGATAATTGGGGTGGGCTTCTTACCCGCCCATGCGCTTTTTACCCCGTCTTCCCCTACGTATCAACCATTCTGCACCGACTGAAATGATTAACTGACTTGCCAACTTACGAAAACTATTATTTTATGCTTAGCCTCTTCAGTGCAGAACGACGTAAAATATAAGTCCCCTATGAAAAAATGAAAAAAAGTATAATGCTTCAGTAGTTGCCACCGACGTATATAATACACGTCGTCGCTAAGTCACAATTGTGCCGCATTCAAAAATTGCGCGGCAAATCGGCGGTGCATGTTTTAGTAATATTAGGCACTGAGAGGGTTAAAAAAAATGCTCAAAAAAAAAAACAACAAAAAAACCCCACAGCTGTCATGTGTGTGTGCTTCAGACCTTGCCACCGACGTATATGATATACGTCATCACTAAGTCACAATTAAGCTGCATTAAAAAATCGTGTGGGAAACCAGCGGCGCATGCACAGGTAATATACAACACTGAAAGGGTTTAAACAAACAAAAAATTGCTCAAAAACAAAAAATATCCCAAAAACGACTGTACTGCCTGTGCGCATCAGGGAGGACGCATGGAGCCTGAGCCCCGCCCAGTTCGTGAAAGACATCAGCGACCACAGCAAAGGGAGGCAAATCCTCATCGCCGTGGCAGAGTACGACGCCCCTGAGTTCCGACGGCAGAGCGGAGAGCTGGAGAAAGTATGTAAGAGAGAGAGAGAGAGAGACAGAGAGGGGGGTAGGGTGGGGGAGACAAGGGGGGTGGGGGGGGGGTAATGTGGGGATGGATGGGTGGGTGGGGTAGGATATGTGGGTGGGTGTATGTAGCTTGTTGCTGGGGGGGGGAGATGGGATGGAGGGGGGTTGGGATGGGGGGGGGGGGGGGGGGGGGGGGGGGTCGGGTGAATGGATGGTTGGTTGGTTAGGAGTATGTATGGCTGTGTCTAGTAGTTAGGATAGGAATCTTTATAACTGTTTGGGGGGGGGGGGGATGTTGAATGGATGGATGGGTGTGTCTAGTTAGGATAAGAATCTTTACAACTGTTTGGGGGTGGGGGGTGGGGGGTGTTGAATGGATGGATGTGTAACACCCATGGCTGTGTCTAGTAGTTAGGATAGGAATCTTTATAACTGTTTGGGGGTGGGGGATGGTGGGGGGGGGGATGTTGAATGGATGGATGGGTGTGTCTAGTTAGGATAAGAATCTTTACAACTGTTTGGGGGTGGGGGTGGGGGGTGTTGAATGGATGGATGTGTAACACCCATGGCTGTGTCTAGTAATTAGGATAGGAATCTTTACAACTGTGGGGGTGATGGTGGGGGGGGGGGGGGGGGGTGTTGAATGGATGGATGTGTAACACCCATGGCTGTGTCTAGTAGTTAGGATAAGAATCTTTACAACTGTGGGGGTGATGGTGGGGGGGGGGGGTGTTGAATGGATGGATGTGTAACACCCATGGCTGTGTCTAGTAGTTAGGATAGGAATCTTTACAACTGTGGGGGTGGGTGGAGGGTGGGGTGGTTGAATGGATGGATGTGTAACACCCATGGCTGTGTCTAGTAGTTAGGATAGGAATCTTTACAACTGTGGGGGTGATGGTGGGGTGGATGGATGGATGGATGTGTAACACCCATGGCTGTGTCTAGTAGTTAGGATAGGAATCTTTACAACTGTGGGGGTGATGGTGGGGTGGATGGATGGATGGATGTGTAACACCCATGGCTGTGTCTAGTAGTTAGGATAGGAATCTTTACAACTGTGGGGGTGATGGTGGGGTGGATGGATGGATGGATGTGTAACACCCATGGCTGTGTCTAGTAGTTAGGATAGGAATCTTTACAACTGTGGGGGTGATGGGGGGGGGGGGTGTTGAATGGATGGATGTGTAACACCCATGGCTGTGTCTAGTAGTTAGGATAGGAATCTTTACAACTGTGGGGGTGATGGTGGGGTGGATGGATGGATGGATGTGTAACACCCATGGCTGTGTCTGGTAGTTAGGATAGGAATCTTTACAACTGTGGGGGTGATGGTGGGGGGGGGGGGGGGTGTTGAATGGATGGATGTGTAACACCCATGGCTGTGTCTAGTAGTTAGGATAGGAATCTTTACAACTGTGGGGGTGATGGTGGGGTGGATGGATGGATGGATGTGTAACACCCATGGCTGTGTCTGGTAGTTAGGATAGGAATCTTTACAACTGTGGGGGTGATGGTGGGGTGGATGGATGGATGGATGGGTAACACCCATGGCTGTGTCTGGTAGTTAGGATAGGAATCTTTATTACTGTTTGGGGGCCGGGGCAGGTTGCTTGGCTGGGTAGGGCATGTGCTTTGGTGTGTTTAGTAGTTGGGAGATTAATCTTTGTACCTGTCTGTGAGGTTGTGTGGTGGTGCTGGGAGACAAATTCTTTCAGTGAAAGTGAAGGCATGTGCCTTCTCTTTTCTAATGGCCACCTGAGTTTAGACCAAATCGTTTGCACGAAATTTCCACAATACAAGCCTTTTTATTTTTTTATTTTTTTTTAATACAGTTTACCAAAAGGAGTTTCGCTCACAACAAAGGAAATATAATAGCTCCAATTTTGTTTTTACTGCGCTACAACGAAAAAGCTTCAACCACGATATGTAGAGCATGTGCTTTGGTGTGTTTAGTAGTTGGGAGATGAATCTTTGTAAGTTCTGTCTGTGAGGTTGTGGCACGAGGGATGGATGGGGTGGGGTGGGGGACGCCTGCCAATCCATCCATCCAACATTTTAAAATGTTTTTGCAATTGTTACTACAATTTTTTCTTCAAATTAGGCTTATGATGATGATGATAATGACAATTATGATGATGATGATAACAAGATGGTGATGGTGATAATGACAATAATGATGACGATGATGACGACAATGAATGATGACGTCAACAGTGATGATGTACTGTGCAGAGTCTTCTAGACAAAGGGATGCGCACGTGCTACGTGGATGTACCCGACACAGACCACTTCAACATCATAGAGCGGATGTGTGACCCCAAATTCTCTCTCACCAAGGTGGGACACCTCAGATTATTTACTGTATTTTACGGACTACAAGGCGCTTCTAATTATAAGGCGCACCCCCTGAATTTAACACAAAATGTGAATTTAAGCGTACACAAGGCGCAACATAATTATTTTAAGGCGCATACAAAATGATCGAACAAAAGGAAAAGAAAAAAAGATCGAAAACATGAGATCGACTCAAACAAAGGTGGTCATATTTTGCCTAGTTCTGTCAAAACAATCTTCAGAATGACAAAAATTACACTCACGCTGCTATCCGGATATCCATACGATGGAGCACTTTTACCCGACACGTTGTCCCCCAACCCCCACCCAACCATCCCCACATTTACCCCTCCTCGTCTCCCCCACCCCACCCCCCTCTCTGTCTCTGTCTCTCTCTTACAAACAGTTTTTCTTCGTCAGAGAACCCCAAAAAGTCAGAATTGAAAAAACACGGAGTAGATTTCTACAATGAGTTTTGCTCGCCTTGAACAGCGACATACTTTTCTGCCATGATTGTTATGACTTTTGCTGTCGAAGCCGAGGCTGTGACGTCATATCCTGCTTCAACACACACACACCCTTTTACTTTGATTATGTCTGCTTTGGTGACTTCATTCACAATTTCAGCCTGATAATCGATCTCAGTAGGTATGATATGATAAGAATTCACAACTTTTTTTTTATCAGATTTTTTTAAGTCATACACTAGGCGCAACGCATTTTAAAACGCAGGGGGCACAGTTGAGAAAAAGTATCTCCTTGTAGTCCGTTAAATACGGTAGTATTTTCTAGTCACAGAAACTTGCTTCTGTGAAATTCAGGCTGCTCTCACCTGGAGAGCGCATCACCGCAAGCGCAGCGGCACCATTTTTTATTTTTTTTTGGGGGGGGGGGGGGGGGTGTGGACAGGATGAGTAGGGGATGGGGGGGGAACTTCAGAAACCTAGCTATCAATTTGGGTCATACCATGCAGCAGGACTCTCTCTGCTCTTTCTGACTTTTAACTGCTGTGGGATTTTTACGTGCGTAAAAGTAAAACTGCACGGGTCAGATTGGCTTCACGATCTCGTCCGAAGGATTCAGTGTTCAGTTCGATTTTCCTGTCGAACTAGAAAGAAAGGGCGAGGCCGGGATTCGAACCCCGGTTCAATCACGCATTGAAATTGGCAGGCGAACGTCTTAAAGGGACACCCTGACGGATGAATTTTTGCAAGAGACACGTCGAGATCACCAGAAAGGCAGCCTTTTCAAGGATCGGAACACTCACTTTGCTCTGGTTTCCTAGAAATAAAACTGTCAAAATGGCGATTCCTCCTTGGTGGAGTTGCCGGAGAGAGAAGCCATTTTGGACAGGGGTGGGTGGAGGACACTCAGAGTGGTTGAAGCTTTTTCTTCTTTGTAGTGCAGTAAAAAAACATTGGAGCTATTTCCTTTGTTGTGAGCTTAACTCCTTTTGCTAAACTGTAAATAAGAAGGCTTGTAATTGCATAAAGAAACTTTTGTGATTTTGTCTAAGCGACTCAGGCAGCCATTAGAAAAGACAAGGCACATGCCTTCTCTTTTACTAAAAGAATTTGACTTCCAGCACCTTCGCCAAGGAGGAATCGCTGATTTGACAGAGTGATTTATATTAAACCAGAGCAAAGCGAGTGTTGCGATCTCTGTAAAGGGTGTTTTTCTGGTGATCTCGACGTATTTCTTGCAAAAAGTAATCCGTCAGGGTGCCCCTTTAATACACCTTGCTTGCCTTGTATTTGTCCTACTTTTTCATGGGGGACAATCCGATTTTGTGGTCAAAAGACACATTCTATTTTCCCGAAAATCGTCTATTCTATAGAAACGGCATAGAAAATGGACTTGGATGACTTACGCCTCTTGATGACCGTACTATGTACTGCTGACTATGTGTGTGTGTGTATGTCTGTGTGTGTTTGTTTGTGTGTATATGTATGTTTGTGAATAATTATGTGTATGGGTGTGTGTTTAGTGTGCGTGTATGTGTAAGCTCTTTGGTGTGTGTGTGTGTGTGCGCATGTTTGTCTATGTGCCTGTGAATGTGTGTGCATGCGATTGCCCCAATTTTTTGTTTTTGTTTTTTTTCCATGCAGTTTGTGTGTGCACGTACACGCACATGCAAAAAAATAGTCCTTAATTTCTAATCTAAAAAGCCAAGCCCCCCCCCCCCCGAAAAAAAAAGAAGTCTTAATTTTGCATTTTTCACAAAAATGTGAGAATCCTAAATTTTTCGTTTTTCCATGCGCAGGAATGCATCCGGCTGATGACGCCTCATCCTCACTGATGTGCGGGGGAGGAGAGGGGGGGTAGGACGGGAGGGGGAGGGGAGAGGGGTGGGGCACAAACAGAAATGAGTCCTGCACTTATTTCAGTACCTCAGCGACCAAACCATCCTTCCTGGACTTTGCTACCATCAGCGACGTCATCTACTGTCTTTTTTCGGACTACAAGGCGCACCCCCCAAATTGTACACAAAATTCAGATTTTGTTATTATAGTTTCTTATACTATTTTATCAGTCACGTTGTCGGTGATGTACCAAAGAAGAAACATGGTGGTGACTGCTGGATCCTATTGGTAAACACTAACCTGGGTGGGTGGTGGGAGGAAGAAGGATCCTAGGAGGTAGATTGCTGGGTGACAAGTTTCGAGCTGGATCCTAGGAGGTAGATTGCTTGGTGACAAGTTTCGAGCTGGATCCTAGGAGGTAAATTGCTGGGTGACAAGTTTCGAGCTGGATCCTAGTAGGTAAATTGCTGGGTGACAAGTTTCGAGCTGGATCCTAGGAGGTAGATTGCTGGGTGACAAGTTTCAGGCTGGATACTAGGAGGTAGATTGCTGGGTGACAAGTTTCAGGCTGGATCCTAGGAGGTAGATTGCTGGGTGACAAGTTTCGAGCTGGATCCTAGGAGGTAGATTGCTGGGTGACAAGTTTCGAGCTGGATACTAGGAGGTAGATTGCTGGGTGACAAGTTTCGAGCTGGATCCTAGGAGGTAGATTGCTGGGTGACAAGTTTCAGGCTGGATCCTAGGAGGTAGATTGCTGGGTGACAAGTTTCGAGCTGGATACTAGGAGGTAGATTGCTGGGTGACAAGTTTCGAGCTGGATACTAGGAGGTAGATTGCTGGGTGACAAGTTTCGAGCTGGATACTAGGAGGTAGATTGCTGGGTGACAAGTTTCAGGCTGGATACTAGGAGGTAGATTGCTGGGTGACAAGTTTCAGGCTGGATCCTAGGAGGTAGATTGCTGGGTGACAAGTTTCGAGCTGGATCCTAGGAGGTAGATTGCTGGGTGACAAGTTTCGAGCTGGATACTAGGAGGTAGATTGCTGGGTGACAAGTTTCGAGCTGGATCCTAGGAGGTAGATTGCTGGGTGACAAGTTTCGAGCTGGATCCTAGGAGGTAGATTGCTGGGTGACAAGTTTCGAGCTGGATACTAGGAGGTAGATTGCTGGGTGACAAGTTTCAGGCTGGATCCTAGGAGGTAGATTGCTGGGTGACAAGTTTCGAGCTGGATCCTAGGAGGTAGATTGCTGGGTGACAAGTTTCGAGCTGGATACTAGGAGGTAGATTGCTGGGTGACAAGTTTCGAGCTGGATCCTAGGAGGTAGATTGCTGGGTGACAAGTTTTGAGCTGGATCCTAGGAGGAGGTAGATTGCTGGGTGACAAGTTTCGAGCTGGATCCTAGGAGGTAGATTGCTGGGTGACAAGTTTTGAGCTGGATCCTAGGAGGAGGTAGATTGCTGGGTGACAAGTTTCGAGCTGGATCCTAGGAGGTAGATTGCTGGGTGACAAGTTTCGAGCTGGATCCTAGGAGGTAGATTGCTGGGTGACAAGTTTCGAGCTGGATCCTAGGAGGTAGATTGCTGGGTGACAAGTTTTGAGCTGGATCCTAGGAGGTAGATTGCTGGGTGACAAGTTTCGAGCTGGATCCTAGGAGGAGGTAGATTGCTGGGTGACAAGTTTTGAGCTGGATCCTAGGAGGTAGATTGCTGGGTGACAAGTTTCGAGCTGGATCCTAGATTGCTGGGTGACAAGGAGGATCCTAGGAGGAGGATTGCTGGGTGACAAGTTTCGAGCTGGATCCTAGGAGGTAGATTGCTGGGTGACAAGTTTTGACAAGTTTTGAGCTGGATCCTAGGAGGTAGATTGCTGGGTGACAAGTTTTGAGCTGGATCCTAGGAGGTAGATTGCTGGGTGACAAGTTTCGAGCTGGATACTAGGAGGTAGATTGCTGGGTGACAAGTTTCAGGCTGGATCCTAGGAGGTAGATTGCTGGGTGACAAGTTTCGAGCTGGATACTAGGAGGTAGATTGCTGGGTGACAAGTTTTGAGCTGGATACTAGGAGGTAGATTGCTGGGTGACAAGTTTTGAGCTGGATACTAGGAGGTAGATTGCTGGGTGACAAGTTTCGAGCTGGATCCTAGGAGGTAAATTGCTGGGTGACAAGTTTCGAGCTGGATCCTAGGAGGAGGTAGATTGCTGGGTGACAAGTTTCAGGCTGGATCCTAGGAGGTAGATTGCTGGGTGACAAGTTTCGAGCTGGATCCTAGGAGGAGGTAGATTGCTGGGTGACAAGTTTCAGGCTGGATCCTAGGAGGTAGATTGCTGGGTGACAAGTTTCGAGCTGGATCCTAGGAGGTAGATTGCTGGGTGAGAAGTTTCCAGCTGGATCCTAGGAGGTACATTGCTGGGTGACAAGTTTCGAGCATAGCTCTTCGTCAGACTCGGATGTACCAACGGATCGAAAAGTGATAGGACAAACTGTCCCGAGACAAGAGAAATCTATAGGACAATATCCTGGCTCTTGCAGAAATCAATAAGACAGTGTGCCAGCGTTAACAATTCAATCAGACATTTCTCCTGACAGGGGAGAACACACTAGGACATTAAGGCTGTGTCAGACCAATTAACATGAGCTAGAACACCATGGCTACATCAAGATGTTATGTTCTGCATAGTTATGCGGGGATTGTCTCTAGCCATGGCAAGATCCTAGCATAACATCATCAGTCCAAAATCCTCCGAAGTCGGAGTGTTGCTGCCCACGTGGCGGGGTAACGCAAAACGGTCACACACGTAATGTTCTCATCCCTAGCTGGTGCATTTGTACCATGGTGTTCAAGCGCTTCCACTGTTGGGATAATCCCTGGAGTCTTTAAGCCAGAGTACGACAACAACAATAAGACATTTCCAATTTTAATAGGTCAATGTCCTTTGACCGGGGCCTCGGGGCATCACTGCATTATAAGGCACAGGGGTCTCAGTCTGGGGGAAAAAACTATCGCCTTATAGTCAGAAAAATATGGTGTTAACCTGCCTGTCATTCTACCCTTTCGCCGCCGACTTTTTTTTTAGCCAAATTGTTTTTATTAAACTTACATGGATCAGAGAAAAGATTTCGTCAGCAGTATTGGGGATTCCTCTGCGACATGTTTAACATAAGTCCTATCCTTACCTCTTAAAATCAAGAACACAAGATCGTTGGATAACAGACCCAGATTTCAAGTTTTTTTATGACATGGGTATAAATCATTATGGTGCAAAAATGCGACATCGGCGGTGAAAGGGTTAATGACATGGGTATAAATCATTATGGTGCAAAAATGCGACATCGGCAGTGTATAAAGGGTGCAAAAAAATGACATGGGTAATAAATCATTATGGTGCAAAAATGCGACATCGGCGGTGAAAGGGTTAATGACATGGGTATAAATCATGATGGTGCAAAAATGCGACATCGGCAGTGAAAGGGTTAATGACATGGGTATAAATATGGTGCAAAAATGCGAATCGGCGGTGAAAAGGTTAATGACATGGGTATAAATTATGGTGCAAAAATGCGACATCGGCAGTGAAAGGGTTAATGACATGGGTATAAATCATTATGGTGCAAAAATGCGACATCGGCAGTGAAAGGGTTAATGACATGGGTTAAAAGTGAAAGGGTTAATCATCGGCGGTGAAAAGGTTAATGACATGGGTATAAATCATGATGGTGCAAAAATGCGACATCGGCAGTGAAAGGGTTAATGACATGGGTATAAATCATTATGGTGCAAAAATGCGACATGCGACATGGGTATGTGGTGCAAAAATGCGACATCGGCAGTGAAAGGGTTAATGACATGGGTATAAATCATTATGGTGCAAAAATGCGACATCGGCGGTGAAAGGGTTAATGACATGGGTATAAATCATGGTGCAAAAATGGACATCGGCAGTGAAAGGGTTAATGACATGGGTATAAATCAGATGGTGCAAAAATGCGACACGGTATAAATCATGGTGCAAAAATGCGATCGGCAAAGGGTTAATGACATATAAATCATGATGGTGCAAAAAGACATCGGCGGTGAAAGGGATGACATGGGTATAAATCATTATGGTGCAAAAATGCGACACGGTGAAAGGGTTAATGACATGGGTATAAATCGGCAAAAATGCGACATCGGCGGTGAAAGGGTTAATGACATGGGTATAAATCATGATGGTGCAAAAATGCGACATGTGAAAGGGTTAATGACATGGGTATAAATCATTATGGTGCAAAAATGCGACATCGGCGGTGAAAGGGTTAAGAACTGTGTAAGGTTTATCTGCGATTATCACTTGTGATTTGTTGATGAGTTCATGGCACAGGGCAATATTGGAGTTAGACTTCATAAGGACAAGATTTATTTTTGTTTGTGGCTCAAGCCACAAACCTATAACTTCGGTCGGTCGGTCGGTCGGTCTGTCTGTCTGTCTGTCTGTCTGTCGGTCTGTCGGTCTGTCGGTCTGTCGGTCTGTCTGTCTGTCGGTCGGTCGGTCGGTCGGTCGGTCGGTCTGTCTGTCTGTCTGTCGGTCTGTCGGTCTGTCGGTCTGTCGGTCTGTCTGTCTGTCGGTCGGTCGGTCGGTCGGTCGGTCGGTCGGTCGGTCGGTCGGTCGGTCGGTCGGTCGGTCGGTCTGTCGGTCTGTCTGTCGGTCGGTCGGTCGGTCCAAAATTATCGCACATTTTGACAAAATTGTCGCACTTCAAATCGAGGCTACGCTTCAAATTGAGGCCGCTCTTTAAAATGATGTATTTTAAAAGCGTACAAAATAATAAACATACGTAATACAGACACTACAACAGACACGACGAGTATGCGGTTCTTCTTTTGATGAGTATAAGTAGGATACATAGTTTTAAATGTTTTCCAAAAGATATAAAAAGTTACGAAATGGTGCAGAGATAACATTCTGGTTTACAGATTAAAATTATTGAAAAGCCAGGGGAGGTGACTCATGATTGGAGTGGTAAAAATAGACCACGTGCCACAAACTATTGCGATTTCACGCTTGTTTTTAAATTGTTTTATTTTCATTTCATTACTGAACTGTTGACCAGTTGGCCATTGTCTTATGATGGTGCTGACACGGTCACAAGACAAATTAACATTGTCTTAAAGAATGTGATGATGACGAAGCATACGAAAGGGCAGACGGATGTGTAAATTTGTGTGTAAATGTGGAGATTTCAGCAAGTGCCTTACTTATGGATACCTTTTCAGGCATGGTAGACCTCCGCGAATCGCGAAATTTGTGTGTAAATGTGGAGATTTCAGCAAGTGCCTTACTTATGGATACCTACTTAATTTTCAGGCATGGTAGACCTCCGCGAATCGCGAAATTTGTGTGTAAATGTGGAGATTTCAGCAAGTGCCTTACTTATCGATACCTACTTAATTTTCAGGCATGGTAGACTGCGAATCGCGGAAAATCTGCAAAACAGTTTGAAACAAAATTATTAAAAAATGCATTGAAATGGCATGAAAAAGTGAAAATTTCACTCTCATTCATTGAATTTTCTTCGGCCCCCTGGACCCCCGGCCATTTTCCTTGAAAACCACTTCCATGCCTGAATTTTGAATTTGAGTCATTGGACCTTTTGCACTTCTAGACTTACCTCCCAGATCTGATTCTTTTGCATAATTAACCGAGTAATTTCCCGATTTATTGGTGGTTGTTTTGTACTGTTTTTGTGTGTGTGTTTTTTGCTGATTGTCAATTGTCAACTCTCTTTGTTTTGACCACACAGATATTGATGGAATCTTCAACCTCTTTGGTGAAAGAGGCTGATTCAATCGAAGGAAGAAGAAGGAGAAGAAGAATGTGGCATCAGGCGTTATAGTCTACGGTTGGATAACCGTTCACTGCAGGCTTTAGCCCTTTCACCGCCAATGTCGCATTTTAGCACCACAATGGTTTAACACCCATGTCACTAAAAGGAATCAAATCAGGGCCTGTTATCCAAAGACCCTATTTTCTTAATTTTAGGAGATAAGGATAGGCCTAAATGTTATGAATGTCACAGAGGAATTCCCAATATTGCAGATAATTTTGTTCTATGCCCAGTTAAGTTTAATTATATATTTTGACTGAAAAACATCTGGCGGTGAAAGGGTTAACTCCTGCCTGGCTTTTGGGTGCACTGGTAAAACTGGTACTGTTCAGTCCTTTTTTGTTTTAAACGGTTTGCTGCATTTTGATATTTCCTTCTAATGGATTTGGGTGTTTTAGAAAGTTAACGATGAGGGGAGATTGAGCTTTGGTTTTGGACAATGGTTAATAATTATGCTTTTCTTTTTTAAACTGTATAATGTTTGTTTTGGAAGCTATTTGTTTCAGAACCCCGTTAATATGGATTGTTTTTGGAATGGGTTGGTGATTTTTTTAATGTTCAGGGACCACTTGTTAAAGACCCACCACGTCACGTGTGTCAAAATCACGGTTTTCACGTGTTTTCCCTCTTATAGCTAGTAAGAAATCTTAAGAAATCTTCCTTGCTTAAGAGGGAATGTGATGTGGGGGGTCTTTAAGGTCGAAATACATGTTGTTAGTCTTCATTCTTTCCCCATGTTGGTATTTTTGAGAAAAATAAAAAAAGCTGTTTTAAAAATTAACCATGTTGACCACAATTGATTAACTACGATGAATATGTTGTTCAAGGCATTGCGAGTTTAGTCATGCATTTCGTTAAAATTACTAAAAATTAAAAAAATTAGACTTCAAAAGAACAAAGATACGAGGTTTTTGTCCTTAACTAGATCTGAATTTGGAACCTTTACGAGTTTTTCTCCTATTTTCACAACCCAGATAGAAAGTCGTTAGAGATACAAGCTTTTGGTGGAATGTGGTGGGAAAAATGAGAGAGCTGACTATGTATCTAACTCAACCCCCCCCAAAAAATCGAGATACGAGATTTGTGAATTTCTCCGACGATATGCTTTTCTTTTCTTTTTTAAAACTGGATAAATGTTTTTTGAACTCATGAATTTTGTTTTGGAAGCTATCATTGTTTTAGAACCCATCAATGGTATTTGCTATCTTTTGGATCTGGTTTTGAAATGTGTTGCTAATGTTCAGGGACCACTTGTTACGGTCGAAATACATGTTGTTAGCCTTCACTCTTTCCCCATGTCGACACAGCGACAGGCAAGTGATATGTTGTTGTTGTCGTACCCTGGCTTAAAGACTCCAGGGACCATCACTCTTTCCCCATGTCGACACAGCGACAGGCAAGTGATATGTTGTTGTTGTTGTTGTCGTACCCTGGCTTAAAGACTCCAGGGACCATCACTCTTTCCCCATGGCGACACACAAGTGATATGTTGTTGTTGTTGTCGTACCCTGGCTTAAAGACTCCAGGGATCATCACTCTTTCCCCATGGCAACACAGCGACAGGCAAGTGATATGTTGTTGTTGTTGTCGTACCCTGGCTTAAAGACTCCAGGGACCATCACTCTTTCCCCATGTCGACACAGCGACAGGCAAGTGATATGTTGTTGTTGTTGTCGTACCCTGGCTTAAAGACTCCAGGGATCATCACTCTTTCCCCATGGCGACACAGCGACAGGCAAGTGATATGTTGTTGTTGTTGTCGTACCCTGGCTTAAAGACTCCAGGGATCATCACTCTTTCCCCATGTCGACACAGCGACAGGCAAGTGATATGTTGTTGTTGTTGTCGTACCCTGGCTTAAAGACTCCAGGGATCATCACTCTTTCCCCATGGCAACACAGCGACAGGCAAGTGATATGTTGTTGTCGTACCCTGGCTTAAAGACTCCAGGGATCATCACTCTTTCCCCATGGCGACACAGCGACAGGCAAGTGATATGTTGTTGTTGTTGTCGTACCCTGGCTTAAAGACTCCAGGGATCATCCCAACAGCCGAAGCACTTGAACGCTATGGTACAAATGCATCAGCTACAGATGAGAACATTACACATTGTATTTTAAATGTGAGTGTGATAAAGTGATTTTGTTTTTTTAAATAATTTTGAGTACATGTATTTTGAATATCTGTTGTGTAAACTCTTTTTTTTCCCCATGTAAAGCGCGGTGAGTCCTGCTGTGTCAGGAGAATAGCGCTACAGAAGATGTATTTATTATTATGATTATTACGTGCGTGATCGTTTTTGATTACCCCGCCACGTGGGCAGCCACACACCGACTTCGGAGGATACAAGTGATATCCTTTACTAGAGAATCACCGTGTTGCCATGACGTAAGAGTGAAAATAACAATGTGTGTTTCGACCTTTACTGATGTTTTCGGGACCAATTCGATTTGTTTTGTTCTGGAGCGAGTAAAGTTGATTCAGTCTTTCTCGAGAGCTGTATTAATTTTTGGTAAAGGTAAAGATGTGCCACCTCCCTTGCATTTCTCGGTTAATTCTATTTTTCCGTTTTTGCCTTTCTTACCATACATAAAGCTGTATTTTAGGAACATTTTCAGCTAATAACCTTTTTGGAATACTAACCCTATTCCTAGCCCTAAACCTAACCCTATCCCCCACTATGTACTGCAGTACACCGCGATTTGTCACAGTTGTGGTTTGTTGCGTTTTTCCGTCTTATAGGGTGGGGGGTAGGGTTAGGTTTAGGGATAGGGTTAGTATTCCAAAAAGGTTATTAGCTAAAATACAGCTTTATGTATGGTAAGAAAGGCAATAACGGAAAAATAGAAGTAACCGAGATAGGTAGGGGGGGTGGCACATCTTGACCTTTACCTAATTTTTTAATGTCTTCCATCCCAGGTGCTAATGAGCGGTGGAGTGATTTTTTTGTTGCTCCGTGTGCATGTTCCGTAAAAAACGGGAGTGCATTGGAATGGGAGTGAGGGTCTGTGCGTTTCTTTTGTCTGTCTGTGTGTGTGTGAAGAAAATGTGTGGTTGTGTGTGTGTGTGTGTGAAGTTGAACAGAAAAGTGTGTGTGTGTGTGGACACAAAATGTGTGTGTGTGTGTGTGCGCGCACGCACAGACACAAGATGTGTGATGTGTGTGTGTGTGTGCACGCACACAGTAGTAGTAGTAGTAGAATAGGGACTAATCAAGCCGTCAAGCTTTTTAGCAGTCCCATCGATTTCTAATTTGATGTTTAATATTTTTAGCGGTCAAGGTTTTACGGTTGAATGTTCCTATAATACGATAATTAATAATCAATGCTTCTAAATACATTTACCAATTTTGGAGAATTATCAAGACGATTTTTGAATATATTAATATTAGGTGCACACTTTAGATCAAAAGTTGAATCATTCCAAAAATGTTTCTAGACACAAAATGTGTAGTGTGTGTGTATGCCAGTCTGTCGTTTCCCGCAATGACTGCCAGATAGCAGAGAGGGGGGCAGATACTATTCTGGCGGGCTGGGCGAGAATTTGTTTATAGCGGAGATGCCTTGCCCAGGGTACATCCCCACTCTCTCGGCTAAAAGGGATTTGAGGACACAGCTGGCGTTGAGGAAGGTCCCCAAAGGCCAGCCCATCCCTTTTGCTGCAGCACCAGAGCCGGTGCACCCCCCCCCCCCCCCCCTCGTTCGAGAGTCATAGTCTTCCACAAGAGACTAAACTGTGCCATGATTTTCCATTACTGTAGAAAATCATCTATTGTACAGCTCTCATGTTACTGTTGGCCCCTACTACAGGCTAATGTCAACCAATGATAAAAGACATTTGAGTAAAGTGCAGCTGCATTGTATTATGTTATATGCAGTTTTGTATTGCATTGTATTGTATTGTATTCCATCATAGTTCATTGACAATGATTAATGTAACTTTATACGATTGTCAGTGATCAAAGTTGCGATTGACTCTTACTTAATACATATCAAGATGATTGTGATGATGGTTGCTGTGATTGTGCTTTTTTTAATTTGACATATCCTACATACTTATGAAGATTAAGAATGTTCACATTATTGGGCTTTATGATATCAAGGTGCGGTGTATGCAGTACAGTATTATGAAGTATGGCTGTCTATTCAGATGTTATTGTATATCCAGGCTGGTTATCTACTTTTAGTGCAGCATCACTGAATTCTGATAGAGGCTGAACATGTTGATTTTGTTTGTTTTTGCACTGAGCTTGGATTTGTTATATTCCTTTTTTTCTTCTTTCAGACTTTCTTTATTTTTGGTTTTGGTATTTCTTTTCTCTCTCTCTCTCTCTTTTTCTCTCTCTCTCTCTCTCTTTTTCTCTCTCTCTCTCTCTCTTTTTCTCTCTCTCAGTGACTCTTTCCCTTCTTCCTTGTTATCTGTCACTTCTATAACTGTCTCTCTTGTTCTTTCTCTCTCTCTCTCTCTCTCTCTCTCTCTCTCTCTCTCTCTTGTTCTTCTCTCTCTCTCTCTCTCTCTCTCTCTCTCTCTCTCTCTCTCTCTCTCTCTCTCTCTCTCAGTGACTCTTTCCCTTCTTCCTTGTTATCTGTCACTTCTATAACTGTCTCTCTTGTTCTTCCTCTCTCTCTCTCTCTCTCTCTCTCTCTCTCTCTCTGTCTGTCTCTCTGTCTCTCTTTTTCTCTCTCTCAGTGACTCTCTCCCTTCTTCCTTGTTATCTGTCACTTCTATAACTGTCTCTCTTGTTCTTCCTCTTCTTCTTCTTCTTCTTCTGTCTCTCATTCGTGTCTTGCACCGTGTACTCTCTAGGTACTGGATCGCGGGGCCGGTGAACAATTTCTTCCTTGCGCTGTCCCTCTTCTCTCCCCCCCCCTTCTTCTTCTTCTTCCTCTCTCTCTCTCTCTCTCTCTCTTCTTCTTCTTCTCTCTCTCTCATTCGTGTCTTGCACCGTGAACTCTCTAGGTTCTGGATCGCGGGGCCGGTGAACAATTTCTTCCTGACTCTCTCTCTCCCTCTCTCTGTGTCAATTTTGTTTGTTTTTATTGCTTTCCCTGCTGATTTATGGTTGCAGTTTAATTCATTTTATCATAACGGCAGCATGACGCACCTGCGCTCATTTGACAAGGATCTGTCGGAGCGATTGACAACGACAGCGACGTCAATCACTCTCAGATTCTGCAAAATCTACAGTTACTTTCATAACAGAAATTATTTTTTGGGATGAAGAGATTCAAAAAGGGGCTTAAAAATACAAATTGTTGCATGTGGATGCGAGCAAGCTTTTTGTTTTGTTTCATTCTTTCTATTACGGCATCTCACATCTTTTTTAAAAACTTATTTTATTATTCAGTTACATTTTGTTATGGCGCTTTGTGGAAAAGGAATAATAAACAGTCGCTCATCGCTTATTAAAATAATGATGTTTTGTTTTTGTATTACGTGTGCATGTGTGCATGTGTGCGTCGTAGATAAAACAAAACTGATGGGCAAATCTTTAGCTTTAATTTTTATATTTATAAAAACCTTATTATTTATGGGTTTTTTAGATACGAGAAAGAATGTTACGTTTTTGGAGAGAGACAGACAGACATAGATGGAGAGAGACAGACATAGAGAGATAGAGAGACAGACATAGAGAGATAGAGAGGGAGAGAGACAGACATAGAGAGGGAGAGAGACAGACATAGAGAGGGAGAGAGACAGACATAGAGAGGGAGAGAGACAGACATAGAGAGGGAGAGAGACAGACATAGAGAGGGAGAGAGACAGACATAGAGAGGGAGAGAGACAGACATAGAGAGGGAGAGAGACAGACAGACATAGATGGAGAGAGACAGACATAGAGAGATAGAGAGACAGACATAGAGAGACAGACATAGAGACATAGAGAGGGAGAGAGACAGACATAGAGAGGGAGAGAGACAGACATAGAGAGGGAGAGAGACAGACATAGAGAGGGAGAGAGACAGACATAGAGAGAGGAGAGAGAGACAGACATAGAGAGAGGGAGGAGAGAGAGACAGACAGAGAGATAGAGAGAGAGAGAGAGAGACAGACATAGAGAGATAGAGAGACAGACATAGAGAGATAGACATAGGGAGATAGAGACAGACATAGAGAGATAGAGAGACAGACATAGAGAGGGAGAGAGACATACATAGAGAGATAGAGAGACAGACATAGAGAGACAGACATAGATAGGAGATAGAGACAGACATAGAGAGACAGACATAGGGAGATAGAGACAGAGATAGAGAGATAGAGACAGACATAGAGAGACAGACATAGAGAGAGGAGAGAGAGACAGACATAGAGAGATAGAGAGACAGACATAGAGAGACAGACATAGGGAGATAGAGACAGACACAGAGAGATAGAGAGACAGACATAGAGAGAGACAGACATAGAGAGAGGGAGAGAGACAGACATAGAGAGAGAGATAGACATAGTGAGAGGAAGACAGACAGATATATATAGAGAGAGTGACAGACAGACATAGAGAGAGACAGATAGACTGACATACACAGATAGGGAGAGAGAGAGAGAGGGAGAGACAGAAAGAGAGATAGAGACGAAAGAGAACAGTTAAGCCAAACAGCAGTGGAATCAAAGGTCAGAGTTATAGAAATGAGAGTATGACAGAGAGAGAGAGAGAGAGAGAGAGAGAGATGGCCACAGAGACAGATATATATATATATAGAGAGAGAGAGACAGAAAGGGGGAGACAGAGAAGAAAGAGAACAGTTAAACCAAACCGCAGTGGAATCAAAGGTCAGAGTTATAGAAATGGGAGTATGACACAGCCGGAGAGAGAGAGACGGACAGACAGATAGAGAGAGAGACAGAAGAAAGAGAACAGTCAAGCCATACTGGCACAGTGGAATGGAAGGTCAGAGTTATAGAAATGGGAGTATGACACAGCCGGAGAGAGAGAGAGACGGACAGAGACAGATAGAGAGAGAGAGAGAAGAAAGAGAACAGTCAAGCCATACTGGCACAGTGGAATGGAAGGTCAGAGTTATAGAAATGGGAGTATGACACAGCCGGAGAGAGAGAGAGAGACGGACAGAGACAGATAGAGAGAGAGAGAAGAAAGAGAACAGTCAAGCCATACTGGCACAGTGGAATCGGGGGGTCTGCGTTAAAGAAGCGGAAACTTGAGAGAGACAGAGAGGAAGAGAGAGAGAGAGAAAGACAAGAGGAGGGAAAGAAGAATGAGACAAATCAAGCCATTCCATAGTAGAATCTGGGAACTGCGTTATAAAAGTGGGAACACGAGAAAGACAGAGAGAGAGGGAGACAGACAGGTACTGAGGTAGAAGAAGACAGCGAGAGAGACAAAGGGAGAGAGAAAGAGAGAGAAGGAGAAAAGTCACAAGCCATTCCATAGTGGAATCGGGGGTCAGGGTTATAGGAATTGGACCATGAGACACAGACTGACAGACAGACAGACACGCGCGCGCGCACACACACACACACACAGAGAAAGAGAGAGAAAAGAGACAAAGAGAGAGATACATGCACATCGATCAGAAAGACAGAGAAAGAGAGACATGCAGAGGTCAGAAAGACAGAGAGAGAGAACAGAGACACATCAGAAAGAGATAGGGGGAAAGACAGAAAGATCCAGTCAGAGAGATGCGCAGAGATCAGAAAGACAGAGAGAGGGGGAAAGAGATATAAAGACAGAGAGACAAAGAAAGACAGAAAGAGAGAGACACACACAGAGAGGGAGATAGAGCGAGAGAGAGAGAGAGAGAGAGAGAACAACATTCAAGCCATTCCATAGTGGAATCATGGGTCGTGGTTACAGAAATGGGCGTGGGACTGGCCCTTGAAGCGATCCTGTCGGCAGAACTTCTGGCTAAAACTCGATCTGCAACAATAATAATGATAACAGCAACATTACATTTGAGAGAAAACAATTAAAGTTCAGAGGCGGATTGGGGGAAGGCGGGGGTGTTACATGGATTATGACCCCCCCCCCCCCCCACCCCCCCCCCCCCTCTCAACAGCGTAAACATAACAAAACACACAAAAAGGGGGAGAAATCCATGATTTCATGTATACTTCCATGCCAGGGTTTTTAGCTTAGTCTCCCAGGAGAGGCCTTCACTGCGTCTTTTACATTCAAAGTACCGTCAGCTTCCGGGAGGCCTTGCCCCCGGGACTCCCAACCGAGCCCTTGACCCCCCCCCCCCCCCTCCCACCACACCCACTCACCCCTCTTGACTAACTGATGTGCGCGTGTACAGTGTGTGTGTGCGTGACGTGTGTGTGTGTGTGTGTGTGTGCGTGTGTGTGCGCGTGCCTTCCCAGTCCTCTACTCACTCACGGTTCTTCTACTTCTTCTTCGTTCGCGCAGACAGATTCCTGTCATATGGGCGTAGATGCGTCATGCTGCCGTTATGCGCCTAACTAAGACATAGTTAGGCCCAGCATGTCCGACTTCGGCTGAAGAAATCTTTGTAAGGATAGGAAAGAAAGGCAGGAGAATGGACGGACCAGTAAGATACAGAAATAGCAGCAAAAGAGAAAAGGCAAAGTCAAAGAGAGTGACGGATTAGAGGGAGTTACAAGCACAGAACTTCCAGAAGGTGGGGGAACTATTTGTATGAAAGGCCCCCCGGTATCCCCACGGGGGGACTCATGGTTCAATACACTATCGCTGAGTAGCAAGCAATGCATAACGTCCCAGGGCTCCCAACCGCCCTGTAAGACAAGGGGTCCCAGGGACCCTTTCGCTTAGGATATTTAGAGGGTCCTAGAGGATAGATAGAGCCCCCCTCCACCCCTCCACCTCACCCCGTTACGCCACAAATATTGAAATACATAACATTACAGTAGAATGTGATGGGTTTCTCATTAATATAATTTACAATTCACTGCGTGGCCACGGGGAGGAAAATAGAAACCTTT
>CM065707.1:38772165-38784665 GCA_017654935.2 Phymorhynchus buccinoides | reverse complement strand
AAGAAGAAGAAGAAGAAGAAGAAGAAGAAGAAGAAGGAAGAAGAAGAAGAAGAAGAAGAAGAAGAAGAAGAAGAAGAAGAAGAAGAAGAAGAAGAAGAAGAAGAAGAAGAAGAAGAAGAAGAAGAAGAAGAAGAAGAAGAAGAAGAAGAAGAAGAAGAAGAAGAAGAAGAAGAAGAAGAAGAAGAAGAAGAAGAAGAAGAAGAAGAAGAAGAAGAAGAAGAAGAAGAAGAAGAAGAAGAAGAAGAAGAAGAAGAAGAAGAAGAAGAAGAAGAAGAAGAAGAAGAAGAAGAAGAAGAAGAAGAAGAAGAAGAAGAAGAAGAAGAAGAAGAAGAAGAAGAAGAAGAAGAAGAAGAAGAAGAAGAAGAAGAAGAAGAAGAAGAAGAAGAAGAAGAAGAAGAAGAAGAAGAAGAAGAAGAAGAAGGAGAAGAAGAAGAAGAAGAAGAAGAAGAAGAAGAAGAAGAAGAAGAAGAAGGAGAAGAAGAAGAAGAAGAAGAAGAAGAAGGAGAAGAAGAAGAAGAAAGCTACATAATTATAGAACAATGTGAATATCATTATCAATAGTGTCGTAATAATGAAAGCGACATACCACATGCCCTTTAAACAAAAAAGAAGAAAGAAAAACACACCTGTCATCATCATTATCATCGTAAATATGAAAGTGACATACATATAACGTTTAATAAAACAACAACCAATGGGCTAAATTCAATGAACACTAACTCTGGTTTCTCATTAATAAAAACTCGGGACTTTACTGGTTTCGTACTGCCTCCGGGCATTGCCTCCAGTATTGTTCCCACCATATTTGTATTTACAAATGTCCCATATGTGTCTGATTCAGACCAAGAGGACGTAAAACACCATTTTCGCCACCAATGGGCTAAACAGAAATTCAATTAAATGAGTGACATGTTTATTGTTATTGTAATAATTATGAAAAACATATGCAATATATAGCAACAATGTATATACATTTCAGAATCAGCAGTAGGGTAAATATTGGTAGCAGTAGGCTATATAAACATCATTATTAAAGTACGCTACTCTGTATCGTCTATAATAATACTTCAATAATACTAACACATTTTTAGATGAGAAATTGGCATTGTCAACACACGAAATTTACTCTTTGTTGGAAAAATCCATTTGTATCAATCCATCTGACTTTAGACTTAATATTTTGATGCATAGCAGATCCATAGTTAGTACAAGATACGTCTAAATTCATTGAAAACTAAATACATACAAACTAATTGTCTCTGCACTCAGAGATTATCAATTCATCATTTACTATTAGAATGCCCAATGTTGCTCTCTAAATACCGAATGTTCAATATGGACTTTTTTCATAATATAAGTATAATAATACTAAGGATATTTTAAGTGACACAGAAATTGGCATTGCTTTAATCGCGAAATTAATGCTGTCCATATTGGAAGCTTACTGTAGCTGTTTTGCTTTGTTTGTTTGTTGTTGTTTTGAAGCTTGCGTGTAATTTTTTTCTCTATTGGTTCAGTTTTTGCATGTTGTCTAAAATCACTATTCGAGTGAAAAGACATTAACTTAGATTCATTCATTCATTCATTCATTCATTCATTCATTCATTCATATGGCATGTGTATGTTACGCCCAATCCGTGAAATTGCCTATTTCATGAAATGGGTAAAATGCTTTGCCCAATCCATGAACTGGACAATATATATCAATTTGTTTTCAATTCCCAATCCCACATGTATTCGTATTCTTATTCTGCGTTTCCGAGCCATAGGGCCACAATGGATACGTATGTGTCCGTTTTCCAGTTTTCACTGGTCTCCCCGCTGCATTCAGCCGACACATTCCGAGTTCGGAGGAGACACAGGTATTAACTAAGGTTGATTCAACAGTAGTACCTTTTTCTACATTGTATTTAACCCCCTTCCTACCCCCCCCCCCCCCCCAACTCTACCAGATGCTACTCTGGGGCATGTCTGAGCCACATGTTACATCAAACATTTTTATCAAATTAAGTCTGAATAAAAGCATTTTAAACTCATCTACAGGTATGATTTCTCATAGGTTGAACCAATTCCAGATCTCTCTGTGTTTATGGACGAAAACTATTCTTCATTCACAGTGCATTTCCAAATAACAAGTTTTAAATTGGCTATTTCACGAACTAGGCAAACTATTTTGCCCATTTCATGAAATGAGCAATTTGACGAATTGGGCGTAACACGTATCATGCATCATTCTGACGTACGTTGCTCTGTAGCGCTCCTTTGACATCACAGTTGATACTACTAGCACGTCATTGGATGTCGTTTTCTGTAGACAACCCTCATGTTTACGACCCTCAATCTCAAAGTCAGCTTCTTCCAGTCGCATGACAACAACGCTAGGCTGATCCCATCCCTTTCCCTGGAACGGCAGAATGTTGCTTCTCGGTGAAAATATTCAACGTTCAAGGGAAGTAAGCCAGTCCAGCTTGTCCCTAGAGTTACTATCCTTTACTCCTACTAACACCATATACGATCTTACAGAAAAGCGAGTCTTTCTCGGCGGATGTTTGCGCCGCATGCTCTCCAAATTTCTACGGGACCATCTGCGCACCATGATACGCCCACACATAACATTTGAAGCGATTCTATGCACCGGTTTATGAGATGCATGACGAACAACCAAACACAAGCACAGACATGAAACGACTGAGCCGACAGGAACGTGAGAGCGAGAGCCCAATGATGTCAACGTCAACACATATACGATGTACATTGTGGCGGTACCATAGCCGATGAGGTTTCACCGAGGCGTGGTTACTGCTACACCTATCTGTATTGCTAACAAAAATCGGGACTTTACTGGTGTTGCACTGCCTCCGGGCATTGCCTCCAGTATCGTTCCCACCATCTTTGTATCTACGAATGTCCCATATGTGTCTGTTCCAGACCGAGAGGACGTAAAACACCAGTTTTCATTCATTCATTCATTCAGCCCAATGATGAGACATCAGCGTCTACAGCAATGGGAAATCAAGTTGACAGCTTTAGGACCGATCCACTGCACACGATTCAATCCAAACGCGACCCGATTCCGAGGATGTCTGTGAGACATGATTCACGCTGAAATACTCCCGTCTAAAAAATAATTCTACCACTTTAGTTCACTACACTCACGTAGATACACGAATCCAAGAAAATGTTTGGTACAAAATTAATAATAATAATAAATAAATAAACAAAGCTTCTTATATAGCGCTCTTCGATGATAAAAAAAAATCATCCTCAGAGCGCTTTACAAATATTACGAGAGAAAACAATCAAGAAGAAAAACATTATTACAAAACAATATGAAGAAGCATATAAAAAAAATAATTTAAATTTTCACAGATATTTCATCAGATTCTTGTACATAGGAGGGGCTACATAAATCTATAGTGAACAAAACTTAGTAGGATTTCATCAAAATTAATTTTTTGTTCACAGTTATTTCATCAGATTCTTGTACATAGGAGGGGCTACATAAATCAATAGTGAACAAAACTTAGTAGGATTTCATCAAAATTAATTTTTTTTCACAGATATTTCATCAGATTCTTGTAGATAGGGGGGGGCTACATAAATCTATAGTGAACAAAACTTAGTAGGATTTCATCAGATTCATTATTAGTAGAATTTCACGAGAATCCTGCCTCACAAATGTCACAATCGGACCGCATTGGATTACATTGTATGCAGTGACTCAATCTAGGAGGTTTTTCCCCCATCACACAGACTCAGAGTGCTGCAGCTTTAAGTATCGGTTGGACTTTGGGGTGGGGGGGGGGGGAGACTACAGTCCTGCAGTCCTCATGGATGAAAGAGAGGGGACGTTTCCCGGGCAAGGTATCTCCACAGTCCGAGTAAGAGAAGGAAGGATCCCCGCTGCCTGGTAATATCCCAGACGTCTGCGTGTCTTTTGTACCTGGACTTTTGTTGGGTCTATTTCTATAACTTCTAGAGCCCCCCGTGGGGATACCGGGGGGTCTTTTGGATAAATAGTTCCCCCACCTTCTTGTAACTTCCTCTAATCTGTCACTCTCTTTGACTCTGCCTTTTCCCTTTGCTTACTGTCATCTACTGTCTTTCTGCCTTACCAGGTCCATTCTCCTGCCTTTTTTCACGAAACACTTTGAAAAACATTTCCTCCAGCCGAAGTCGGACTTGCTGGGACTCTTAGTTAGGCGCATAACGGCAGCATGACGCACCTGCGCTCCTAATAGACAGGAAACTGTCTGAGCGATAGAAGAAGAAGAAGATAACTTCTAGAGATCAAGTTCGAACCACTGAAATTGAACAAAGGGGAAAAACTCTCTTTCTAATTAACTCCCCTTCACCAAAGTTGATGACAAAGAATGAAATAGTCAGACCAAGAGAGGAGCTAACGAAATTGAACAAAGGGGGAAAACTCTCCTTCTAATCAACTTTGGTGGAGGGGAGTTAATTAGAAAAGAGTTTCCCCCCTTTTGTTCAATTTCGTTATCTCCTCTCTTGGCCTCACTATTTCATTCTTTGATCGAACCACTTACTGAACACCAGCCAAATGATCAAAACATCAATCAATACTGAAATACATTCAAATGGTAGAAACAGAAATGAGTGAAACCAGTAGATCTATATCCATTTACACACACACAACCCCCCCAAAAAACCCAATAACAACAAAATCAGACAAACTAAAACTAACAAACAACAAGCGCAAAATCGCAATAGTTTGTGGCGCGCGGTCTATTTTTACCACTCCAATCATGAGTCACCTCCCCTGGCTTTTCAAGAATTTTAATCTGTAAACCAGAATGTTATCTCTGCACCATTTCGTAACTTTTTATATCTTTTGGAAAACATTTAAAACTATGTATCCTACATTTACTCATCAAAAGAAGCACCGCATACTCGTCGTGTCTGTTGTAGTGTCTGTATTACATATGTTTATTATTTTGTACGCTTTTAAAATACATCATTTTAAAGAGCGGCCTCAATTAATTTTGAAGTGTAGCCTCGATTTGAAGTGCGACAATTTTGGAACGACAAACCGACCGACCGACAGACCGACAAAGTGAGTTTATAGGTTTGTGGCTTGAGCCACAAACAAAAACAGCAGGCCTACCTTTAGCCCAGTAGCTTTCCAAAGGACTCAGTTACCCTCTAGCTCACTGTGCAGTCGACAAACCCGAGCATTAACATAATAATTCAATTATACAAAAGGTGATCAAAAAGTTCTCGGGCTAACTATGAAGGGGGTGAGCCACACAAAGGAAACTGGGCACACAGTTGAAACGGCCTATTGGATACTGAAATACAACTGTTGGAATATGACTATTTTATTATTTTAAAAAAACCCAAACATTCTTGACAAACAAAATGAGGCTTTATACTGAAAATTCTCTGCCCCTGTCTTGTGCTTTGATATGCAAACACCACCCATTTAAGATTATCGCCCTTGCCTGTCAGGAACTAGCAGTACATAGCCACATAAAATTATCTACCCCCGACTAGTCACTAGGTGGCATGGTCAAGTCAGTACAAAAATTATTACCCTTTCATGTCGCCAAGACATGACCCATGACCATGACCATGACCAAATAAAACAAGAAAAATATATAGTCTAGACCATCTCGGAAACCCCCCCAATTAGGCCTACCTCCAAAATGCATTGACTGACATAGCCGCAGAACAACGCGTATGTGTACCTATTTCTAATGAAATAATACACATGCTCGGACAATGAATGCACACATAAGGATAGAACTGGTCGTGCGAGAAGGCCTGAAATCGATATAATGGAAAAGGTTTTGTTTGAAATTCGGGACTTGTTAGAAATTCGGGACTTTCCTGGTTTTGCATTGCCTCCAGGATCGTTCCCACCATCTTTATATCTACTAATGTCCCATATGTGTCTGTTCCAGACCGGAGGACGTTAAGCGGAATTTCATGTAGGCCTACGTTTGTAACAATGGACAATTAAAAGAAACTCATGACTTATGACTTAACACTTGGTTGTTACGCGCTCCAACTTAGTGCCCGTGAAAAGGAGGGGAAAAAGCATAAACTCACACGTGTGCGATCTGTGCAATGGGGCACTGCCATCCTATGTATAGTACTGTAAATATGCAAACGCTTCTGCTGTGGCCCTTAGACTGGCAAAAGATATGGAAATTACATGGTACTTTACGCTTCAGCAGTATCACTTCATTGATCAGCAAATTACCAATCATTATGATCATCCTCGATCACTCACCTCCCAAATTAGTGATCAAAGAGTGCCTTGGGCATCAATAGTATACACATCAGGAGACAGTAACTCCAGCTGCCCTTTACTACTACCGGGTTTTTGCCTCCCTTTTAATGGCTGAGTGACCAAACCTGATCCCATTGGCCGGTTGTTGTTGTCTGAGACTCCAGCGACCCCTGGAGGACTAGGAGAAGACGATTCAGGAGTCAACTGTCCCACCTGAAGCTGCAAGAATTGCTTCCCTTTACTCGGAACAAAGTGTAAGCTTTTGGACATGCTGTCTTGCTGATCTTCGCTGAGCGGAGTTTCCTTTTTCGTCAGTCTTTCGCTGCTGTGTCGTTTTCGTTTCGGGCGAGTAGGGACGTCGCGAACGGGCACGGATCCTTGCTCGTTCTGCGGCGGATGCACCACCAGCTGAACCGATTTGGGAGAATGTGGAGATTTTGGAAAAGCCACGGGCGAGGGGCTATGTTTGGTTTGTTCAGAGGCAACCGTATCTCCTAAAGTGTTCTCCGGGTTATCCTGTGCTGGGGAAGAAGCGATATTGTTGTTGTTTGAGTTGGTTCTGCTTTGCTCATGTTGATGCTGCTGCTGCACGCTAGAGTTGATGTCAGCCGCGGTTTGATCAACGATCTGTTCTGCTCTCGTCGGTCGCTGAGCGGACAGTCGATGAGCCACTTGCGCGGCGATCAGCGCTTGCATTAGCGTTTGTCGCCCCGAAATGTAGCTGTAACCTTGACCCTGACCTTGACCTTGGCCTTTATGTTTTTCGGAATCCGGTCCGGTCTCTTCCTCTCTGCGCTCTCTTATGGCAGGGAGGTCCGTCTTGTGCTGTTTGCGTCGAAACGAAACGCTTTCTTTGGATTTTCCTTCCCCGAAGTGTTGGATGTGGGATGATGAGTAGCGCTTCAGTCCGTAAGGAAGCTGTTCCGGGGACTGCGAATGAGACTCTGACACGTACTCGTCTTGATGAAAAGCATGGCCGAAGTCTTCCAACACGGCCTGCTGGTGGGTGAAGGACGCCAGAAGGTCAAGGTGAGCCATGTTGCCCCATGGGGTCACGACCTCGGCCCCTGAGGTCACGAAGGCGTGAAGGTCGTCAAAGCGCTGGGTCTGGATCATCGACTTCCGTTTCAAGATGGCGGCGCCCCTTTCTGTGGTGGTGGTTTGTACCGAAGTAACCTGAAGAACGAACAAAAGTCAAGTCAAGTCAAGTCAAAAGGATCTTTATTGAGGATAAAGGAATAAGATTGACAGCTTTTCTTCATTCCATCCTCAGAAAGAAAAAAAAGTAACAATAAAAGAAACTGAAAACAATTCAAAGTGAAAACACACACACAACAAGCATTCAAACTATAACACATTTAAGCTTCATACAATACCTGCCTAAGTAGATTCTTGTAGGCAATAATGAGTACTTGTGCACATACTTTTGCGCTTTCAACTGCAAATTTAAATCCACAGAATACGTTGTTTTACAGTATTTTGCATTTATGTAGACTACCAATAGATTCCTTTACTTAATAGACGGTTTTCGGAAGAAACAAACTAGGGGAGAGCACTTCGTGAAAATTAGAGTTGTTTACCTCCATTACTCGGTCAAATACCATAGCATCAATGCAACAATTGCGTCGAAGCTTGAAACCGCAGGCGCAAACATTTTTTTAAAGAACATTTAGCGGTGGCCAGTGGCCACAAACTGATACAACTTGCAAAATGTGACGTAAAAATATAAATAACATCAATTTTAGAATGACGCACGGTGTTCTAAGTGCTGCATGTCTGCTCAAACACACGAGGCGAGAGCTGGGCATCTACCTGATGGTGGAGTAACTTCCCCTGTTTGATCGATTGAATTAGGCAAGATCACTCCCACACACCATGAAATTACTCCCCTTAATTATTTCCGAACAATTCCTATTGATAGGCCTGCTTTTGTGACAGATAACTTCCAATGCTTTTGTTAATGAAGTTATTTCTGCTGATGCTCCAGATTTACAAAACGAGATTGCTGTGTTCTGATGTCGCCTACTTTACTTTACTTTATGAATATTTTGCATGCAGGCGTACACATCCACATTGACACAAGTGCACTCAAAACCCAACACACTCTCAAAAGTCTCATTCATTGACACTCTCACTCACGTATAGTAAGAATGGAGAGAGAGAGAGAGAGAGAGAGAGAGAGAGAGAGAGAGAGAGAGAGAGAGAGAGAGAGAGAGAGAGAGAGAGAGAGAGAGAGAGAGAGAGACAGACAGACAGACAGACAGACAGACAGACAGACAGACAAACACTAAGCCAGAGAGAGAGAGAGAGAGAGAGAGAGAGAGAGAGAGAGAGAGAGAGAGAGAGAGAGAGAGAGAGAGAGAGAGAGAGAGAGAGAGAGAGAGAGACAGAGAGGCATACAGACACGCACACAGACAGAGAGACAGACAGAGAGACAGACAGAGAGACAGACACGTATACAGACAGAGAGACAGACAGAGACAATTTCACCTTTGTGAAAAAGCGGGTCTCCTGCACCATCTCCTTACGACCCAGGTCAAACCCTGCCACGTACATGGGCCGACCGGAGTTGTACAGCATCCGACGACACGGGAACATGCTCTCCATCAGTAACACCACCGACAGACGCTGTAACTCCCACTGGCTCACCTGTGTAACACAGGCGTAACGCTAGTGTAACGTTGGTGTGTTATGTATGAAGCGTAAATATAGCATACATATTCTACAGCATGCGACGACACGGGAACATGCTCTCCATCAGTAACACCACCGACAGACGGTGTAAATCCCACTGGCTCACCTGTGTAACGCAGGTGTAACACAAGTGTAACATTGGTGTAACAATAGTAACATATAAGGTGTGAGATAATATGTGTGTAGCATAATGTATTGTGCAGCATGCGATGACACGGAAACATTACTCTCCATCAGTAACACCACCGACAGATGGTGTAACTCCCACTAGCTCACCTGTGTCACGCACGTGTAACGCGGGTGTAACACACGTGTAACGTTGGTGTGTTATGCATGAAGCATAAATATAGAATACACGGGAGCATGCTCACCATCCGTAACACCACCGACAGACGCTGTAACTCCCACTGGCTCACCTGTGTAACACAGGCGTAACGCTAGTGTAACGTTGGTGTGTTATGTATGAAGCGTAAATATAGCATACATATTCTACAGCATGCGACGACACGGGAACATGCTCTCCATCAGTAACACCACCGACACACGCTGTAACTCCCACTAGCTCACCTGTGTAACGCAGGTGTAGCATGCACGGGTGTAACATAAATGTAACGGTCGGTTGGTGTAATAGAATGTTTAGCACATATGTAGCATGCGTTGTAGAACACGTGATGACACGCGTACATATTTTCCATCCGTAACAGCCACTGTAACTCCCGATAGTTCACGTACCGCAGGTGTAACAAAGGTGTAACATAGGGGAAGACGGGGTAAAAAGCCCATGGGCGGGTAAGAAGCCCATGCCAATTATCTCATGAAATAAAGCAAATTTCATTAGCATTCGTCTCATGGGCAAATTTGACTGAAATTTGCTTTATTTCATGGGCTTTTTACCCCGTCTTCACCTATGGGTAAAATAAGTGTTGTGTATGTTGTGTATGTAGCCTAATGTATTGTAGAGCATGCGACAGTATGAGAACATGCTTTCCTCCAGTTGAATAACACAACACAGAGATGCTGCGATGTAATTCTCATTGGCTCGCATGTGTAGCGCATATGTAACATTGGTGTAATATTGGGCGTCACATTCGTGTTATAGAAAGGTCTAATATTGATGTAATATAAAGGGGCAGTGGGTGGATGCCTCGTGCCTCCATACGGGGAGCTGGACGAGCCCCGCCCCCTCCACGAGTCTCTCCCCGTGGGGATACCGGGGGGTCTTTCATAAAAAAAAGTTCCCCCACCTTCTGGAAGTTCTGTGCTTGTAACTTCCTCTAATCTGCCACTCTATTTGACTCTGCCTTTTCCTTTTGCTTTCTATAATCTACTATCTTTCTGACTTATTGGCCCATTCTCCTGCCTTTTTTCAAAAAAATCTTCCAAATCATTTTTCTCCCTTGAGATCCTCCGAAATCGGAATGTGTCGGCAGTACGCTAGCGGGGAGACCAGTGAAAACTGAAAAACGGACACATACGTACATTACACATTATGGCCATATGGCCTGGGAATGCAGAAGATGAAGAAGAAGAAGAAGCAGCGTAATATTGATATTGGTGTTGTATAGAACTAATATTGATGTAACATAGATACATGTAATATGCATATTGTTGTGCATATGAACTTGAGCAACACGATTGATAGCCTTTGTAACTCCCACTGGCTCACCTGTGTAACGCAGATGTAGCACAGGTGTAACACTGATATAATGTATGTGTAACATAGATGTTTTGCAAACACAGTGTTGAGCATACGAAGACAAGAAAACATGCTCTCTAGGAGCAATACTGTCATTGGACTTTTTTGTTTTGTATTTATGGAGTGCAACCACACCACACACACAGGAAGCGGAAACAGCCCACCGACCTTGTTTTCCGCCACCAGAGAGCAAGTGTTGGACATCATGGCAATGAGGGTGTTGACCGTGAGACAAAACCCTCATATAAAAGTTTTAACAATCTTTTTCTTTTGTTTTATGTTTATGGTGTGCAACCACACCAAGCACACACAAAATCACAGGAAGCGGAAACAGCCCACTAACCTTGTTTTCTGCCACCAGAGAGCAGGTGTTGGACATCATGGCGATGAGGGTGTTGACCGTGAGACAAAACCCTCATATAAAAGTTTTAACAGTCGTTTTCTTTTGTTTTATATTTATGGTGTGCAACCACACCAAACACACACAAAAGCACAGGAAGCGGAAACGGTCCACCAACCTTGTTTTCTGCCACCAGAGAGCAGGTGTTGGACATCATGGCGATAAGGGCGTTGAGAATGAGGAGATAGGTGAGCACAACGAAGAGGACGAACAGTGTGGTGCTCAGCCAGGGATGGGAAGCCTTCCCCAACACCTCGACCTGTTGAAGAACACGACATCATACTATGTAATGGTAACGTATTGTATTGTGAAATGAACAAGGGGAAGGAACTTCTCGTAAATGAACTCCCTTTTTTTACCAAAGTTATTTATGGCACCGATTCGTCTGCAAAGTGAAAGTAGTTGCCACAACAATACAGACCCAAGTTCATCATTAAAACAGGATGACCTAGACCTGCTTATTATGACAACCACCCACACAGTGCACAACAACAGTGGTAGCGAGTTGCTCACAAACAAATCGACAAACATTCAAGAATGGCATAGCCTTCTAGTCTTGAATAATGTTACACTTAAACAACATATTATCGTATTGTATTGTGTTCTTGGTGATGTCGATGTACCCTGGCTAAAGACTCCAGGGATCATCCCAACAGCGGAAGCACTTGTACACTATGGTACAAATGTATGTGAGAACATATAACGTGTGTGACCGTTTTTGATTACCCCGCCACGTGCGTAGCCACACTCCGTCTTCGGGGGATTGCGTTGCATTGTATTGTGTTGTATTGTCTCGTATCATATTGTATTGTGTTTTATTGCGTTGTTTTATTGCGTTTTATTGCGTCTCCCAGTCCTAACATCAGTTTGAAGAGAGTTAACAATGTCACGTACCTCTCCCAGTCCTAACATCAGTTTGAAGAGAGTCAACAATGTCATGTACCTCTCTCAGTCCTAACATCAGTTTGAAGAGAGTTAATAATGTCACGTACCTCTCCCAGTCCTAACATCAGTTTGAAGAGAGTTAACAATGTCACGTACCTCTCCCAGTCCTAACGTCAGTTTGAAGAGAGTTAACAATGTCACGTACCTCTCCCAGTCCTAACATCAGTTTGAAGAGAGTTAACAATGTCACGTACCTCTCCCAGTCCTAACATCAGTTTGAAGAGAGTTAATAATGTCACGTACCTCTCCCAGTCCTAACATCAGTTTGAAGAGAGTTAACAATGTCACGTACCTCTCCCAGTCCTAACATCAGTTTGAAGAGAGTTAACAATGTCACGTACCTCTCCCAGTCCTAACATCAGTTTGAAGAGAGTTAACAATGTCACGTACCTCTCCCAGTCCTAACGTCAGTTTGAAGAGAGTTAACAATGTCACGTACCTCTCCCAGTCCTAACATCAGTTTGAAGAGAGTTAACAATGTCACGTACCTCTCCCAGTCCTAACATCAG
>CM065707.1:38744665-38767165 GCA_017654935.2 Phymorhynchus buccinoides | reverse complement strand
AAGGGGATGGGGAGTCTAACCCCGGGCAGCATCCCACTCCTTTCATGCTGGGGTGCGTGGGGGAAGGGATCCCTTGAGCGGAAAGCGGCACGACGACTCCGTGATGGTGTCGATGATGATGATGATGCGTGTTGGTGTTGACGTCACGCCACTGCTGACGCGCCACGGGGTCGATCTCGGTGACGTCGTAGAGGAGGGAGTCGAAGAGTCCGTCGTGTCGGTCCAGCTGGGAGTAGACTCCCTCCAGATGGAGGATCAGCTGGAATAAGGTGGGAAGGGCCAGCGCCGCGGAGAGTCTGAGCGGCGTCAGGCCTTCGTTGTTTTCCACCAGCCACACAGAGCGAGGCTCCGCCTGGATGAAACGATAAAAAGAGGGAGAGACAGTGAGAAGGGGAATGCAATGCGTGACTGCAGCGTGAGTGACCCGGGTTCGAATCCCACCCTCGCCGCCCTTTCTTTTCTAGTTGTTACAGGAAAATTGAACTGAACTGAACCAGTCCTTCGGATGGGGACTCAAAGCTAGTCTGACCCGTGCGCTTTACGCACGTAAAAATCCCACAGCAGTTGAAAGTCGGTAAGAGTAGGGAGAAATCCCGCTGCCTGGTATGGCCAAATTGATAGCTAGGTTTTCCAACTGTGTCCACACACCCTCCTCACCCTGTGCCCCCCCAAACATTTTTTTATAATTGGGTAGGCACTGCACTTGCGGCGCTGCGCTCTCCGGGGGAGAGCAGCCCGAATTTCAAAGAGATAAGTCTGTGACTAGAATATACCAAATACCTAAGTAATCCTAACCGCTAACCCTATCCCTCTACCCTTAGGCCGTGTACACACATAAGCGGATATTCCATGCGGAAACCCGTGCGCAATCCATAAATAAGTGAAACAAAGACCATTAATATTTAACGATGTAGTACTTCAAGAGACAGACAACCACAAACATCTAGGAGTTATCATTCAAAATAATTGCAAGTGGAATCTCCATATCAAATCTATTCTATCTAAGTGTCGCACACTTGTTGCTTGCCTTAGGTCATACAAATACCGACTAAGTCGTAAAGCGCTTGTAACAATGTATAAATCGTTTATTTTGCCCCATTTAGACTTTTCAGATGTGGTATGGGACAACTGCACGCAAAAACAAGCAGAAGATCTTGAACAAATACATCTGGATGCACTCTGAACAATTACTGGCTCAGTCCGAGGGACTAGCCATCAAAAGCTGTATACTGAAACAGGATTCACATTTTTAAAAGAAAGGCGGCGTCGTCATAAAATAATTTTGTATCACAAAATTGTCAACGGTTCTGTACCTATGTATTTAATCAATTACCTCCCCCAACTAGTTGCATCAATCAATCCCTACCATAGACGATATCCCCTAGAGAGACAAGTGCCTAGATGTAGATTAGAACTTTATAAATCCTCTTATTTTCCATCCACTACTGTCCTTTGGAATAGCCTTCCGGAGAATATCAAGCAGTGCGATTCTCTCAGTGTCTTAAAGCGTTTTCTCAGTAGCGACGATAGCACAGTTCCCCCTTATTACTACTTACAAGATCGACTGTCTGAAATAATTATTTGTAAATTAAGACTCCAAATGAGTGATTTGCGTAATGATTTATTCCAACGACATATTTTGAACAACCCAGCTTGTACTTGCAACGCACCTGTAGAAGATGCGTGTCACTTTCTCTGTCACTGTCCCCTTTTCCAACAGGCCCGTAGACAGACTATCGACTTATTACCAGACGATGTCAAAACAAATGTATCATTGCTTTTGTTCGGAAGCTGTGATAAAAACCAAAGTGAAAATAGAACAATACTTGAGTCTATTAGTAATTTCATCCAACTGTCAAACAGATTTTTGGCAGAATAACTGTCTCTAATGTGTGTCCTTATTGTGACTCGTTACATTTAAGCCCTGGTTGGTATAGTTTCTGTGATGAAATTGTTGATTTGATGCAGTTTGCAACCGGTGCGCGTCTCAGTCTTGCCCCTGCAACCCAAAGGCAAAATTTTGATTAGAGAGTTTTATGTGATTATAATACGTTTCTAATCTGTTGTTTTGATTCATGTTTTTGTTGGTAAGTTATTGTTTTATTTGTTTTTCTTTCCATTGTACACTAATATTGATGTTGTGCTGTTTATTTCCATGCTTGTGGCAGCCAATATTATGTAATTGAAAATTGTTGGAGTGCCATGCATAAGCTCTAAGCTTGTTGTGCTCTTCTTATTTAAATTATGTGCTGCTGTATGTGCTTTATTTGATTAAAACTTGTTTAAACCAAACAAAGAAGGGAACAGATTTGCGCACGTGTCCGAATTTCCCCCTATATGCGTAAACTTTTATCCTTCTTTCTTCCACTTATTTAGGGTTTTCCGTACGGAACTTACGGGTCTAATGTGAACCCGGCCTAACCCTGACCCGCCAGACACAAGCAGACATACAGACGGGGATGGATAGATGGAGACAGGGCACAATAAGAGTGACACAATAGTGGCAGGGGCACATCGAAAAACAATAATACCATCTCCTTACTAACGTGGCCAAGTTACCCTCATTTCCCATACAATGGTCGAGTTAAGCGCATTTCCCCTACCACTGTACCTGCCGGGGCACCACGACTCTCAGAATCACGACTCTCGGATGAACGGCTGTCAGATGAACAACTGTTAGAGCACGGCTGTCAGAATTTAGAAAGACAGGTAGACATGAAGACATGCGCGCATACACGAATGTTATTCGTCTATGGGCAAAATGTTACTGAAATTTTCTTTATTTCATGAGATAATTGGCATGGGCTTCTTACCCGCCCATGGGCTGTTTACCCTGTCTTCACCTACTCAATCTGCAGTAAGAAAGGCAAGACTGAAAAAAACCAGGAAACAACCGAGAAATGGAGGAGCGTTCCCTTACCTGCAGGGAAGGCGCCGTTTCTGGGGCTTGCAGTCGGGTGTGCATCTCTCTCAGCATCCCCCCCACCTCCACCTCCCTCTCCGGGTAGTGGTGGGTGAAGAGGATCAAGGAGTGCAGGACGGTGTCCCCGCGCCGGTTCGTCTCGTGCAGCTTGGCCCCGTGACGCAGCAACAGGTCCACCATGTCCAGGTTAAAGGTCAAGGCCGCCACGCTCAAAGGGAGCTCACCCATCATGACGGTGGCGGCGAAGCGAGGACCCACGGCCTGGTTTTTTTTAAAAGACCCAGTACGTCACGTGTCAAAATCACGGTTTTGGGCGTGTTTTCCCTCTTATAGCTAGTAAAGAATCTTAAAGACCCAGTGACGCACCACGATTAAGTCTTGTTTATTTCTGGGTTGATGTGACCCACATGCGAATTTCCCCATATTCAAATTGAGGCTGCTCTTTAAACTGATGTGTCGGTTTCAATTCGGGGCCATTTATATGGGAGTCAGACTTGGTCAAAATAAGATTTCTTTCTAGTTATAAGAGGGAAAACATGTGAAACCTGTGATTTTGACATGTGATCTGGAGGATCTTTAAGAAATCTTCCTAGTGTAAGAGGGAATGTGACACGTGACGTGCGGGGTCTTTAAAGACCCAGTACATCACGTGTCAAAATCACGGTTTTCACGTGTTTTCCCCTCTTATATCTGGTATCAAATCTTATTTCGACCAAGTGTGGATCCCATATACAAAATGTCCTCAAGCACGAAAAAGAGACATCACTTTAAAACCCTTTCATCGCCACTGTCGCCTCTTGGCACCACAATGATTTAACACCCATGTCACTGAAAGGCATCAAATGAGGGTCTGGTATCCAGTGACCTTATGTTCTTCATTTTGGGAGGTAAGGACAGGCCCTATTTTATGCATGTCACAGAGGAATTGTTAATATTGCAGACAAAATCTTTTCTCTACCCGGGTAAGTTTAATGGTAAATTTTGGCTGAAGAATGGCTGGCGTTGAAAGGGATAAAAAAAAGAGCAGCCTCGATCGTATATGAGGAAAGTCTGTATGTGGGTCACGCCTGACCCCCCAAAAAACCAAGGGACTTAATCCAGCCGGGTCAGTGGGTCTTTAAGTAGGAAGAAAGAAGAGAAGGTTGATGGATTGGTTGGCTGGGTAAATAATTGTACAAATCTATAAAAAATGTTTAAATTACAATTATGCCCCCTAACCCCACCCCAAATCAAACAAATAATAATAATATAAAAACTAGAAAAAATCGACACAGACAGACAGACACACACACACACACACACACACACAGACACACACACACACACACACAAACACACACACACACACACACACACACACACACACACACACACACACACACACACACACACAGACAGACAGACAGACAGACAGACAGACAGACACACACACACACACACACACACACACACACACACACACACACACACACACACACACACACACACACACACACACACACACACACACACACACACACACACTTAAGAAGAAGGAGAGAACATGAACAATGAACAAAGGTTTCATTTCTTTTTAGGCCATTAGCCCTTAGAAATTGGGTCGAAGCTAGTAAGCTGAAAACGTTACCAGCTTCGCTCACTACGGTCGCGGCTGGTAAATACAGCGCTGCTACGCGGCTGGTAAATACAGCGCTGCTGTGCGGCTGGTAAATACAGCGCTGCTATGCGGCTGGTAAATACAGCGCTGCTGTGCGGCTGGTAAATACAGCGCTGCTGTGCGGCTGGTAAATACAGAGCTGCCGTACCTTTCCATTGAGCAGCATCCAGGGCTCGGTCAGACTGGGATGGGTCAGCAAGGCCTCAGCAGCCGCCACGTTCTGCTTGCTGACCACTGTGTGGAGCACGTTTTGACCCTCGTACTCTCCTTGTCTCTGTTTAAAAACAAGATAGATAGATTGGTAGACATATAGACGAATGGATGACCAGAAAGAGATATGTATTAGGTAAAAACAAGATAGATAGATTGGTAAATACATAGATGAATGGATGACCAGAGAGAGATATATTAGGTAAAAACAAGATAGATAGATTGGTAGATAGACAGACGAATGGATGACCAGAGAGATATATATATTAGGTAACAACAAGATAGATAGATTGGTAGATAGATAGACGAATGGATGACCAGAGAGATATATATATTAGGTAACAACAAGATAGATAGATTTGTAGACAGATAGACGAATGGATGACCAGAGAGAGATATATTAGGTAAAAACAAGATAGATAGATTGGTAGATAGACAGACGAATGGATGACCAGAGAGATATATATATATTAGGTAACAACAAGATAGATTGGTAGATAGATAGACGAATGGATGACCAGAGAGATATATATATTAGGTAACAACAAGATAGATAGATTGGTAGATAGATAGATAGACGAATGGATGACCAGAGAGATATATATTAGGTAACAACAAGATAGATAGATTGGTAAATAGATAGACGAATGGATGACCAGAAAGAGATATATATTAGGTAACAACAAGATAGATAGATTGGTAGATAGATAGACGAATGGATGACCAGAAAGAGATATATATTAGGTAAAAAACCAGATAGATAGATTGGTAGATAGATAGATAGACGAATGGATGACCAGAGAGATATATATTAGGTAAAAACAAGATAGATAGATTGGTAAATAGATAGACGAATGGATGACCAGAAAGATATATATATTAGGTAAAAACAAGATAGATAGATTGGTAGATAGATAGACGAATGGATGACCAGAAATATATATATATTAGGTAAAAACAAGATAGATAGATTGGTAAATACATAGATGAATGGATGACCAGAAATATATATTATGTAAAAACAAGATAGATAGATTGGTAAATAGATAGACGAATGGATGACCAGAAAGAGATATATATTCTGTAAAAACAAGATAGATAGATTGGTAGACAGATAGACGAATGGATAACCAGAAAGATATATATATTAGGTAAAAACAAGATAGATTGGTAGACAGATAAACGAATGGATGGCCAGAAAGAGAGATAATTTAGGTAAAAACAAGATAGATTGGTAGACATATAGACGAATGGATGACCAGAAAGAGATATATATTAGGTAAAAACAAGATATATAGATTGGTAGATAGACAGACGAATGGATGACCAGAAAGAGATATATAATGGGTGGGTAGATGGGGGATAATTAGAGGGATATATGTGAACCAACACCACGAAAGGGACATTAAGTGTAAAACTAACCATTCTGAGAAAATGATACACCTGAAAACTTCAGACAGTTCTCTTTCTAATGATACAAGAACCGTTTTTGTATAATTTTCCATTCCATATAAAGTCAGTGGGGTGAGCGTCAGTCATTTTGAGAAAACGCAGTCTACAGTCTAGCCTAGCTGAAGAAAATGCATTGACCTACTCGTTTTAAAACACTTATAAAACAATTTAGAAACCATATTAAAGATGATCCCTTATAAATATGAAAGATAAGATGTTAGAGAACACGAAAATGCCCATAATTCAAAAATTAAACTCCCAAAATGAGATTTTTGACTTTGCAAGCTTGTTGTGAGAAACTAGCCCAGCGACTTAATGTCCCTTTCGTGGTGCTGGGTCACATATGTGGGATAGATATACGTTCTGTTTTTATTGACGACAGCGTGTAGCATATTATTCTGTCCTGCCTTTGTATAAAACAGATAGGGAGACAGAGACAGAGGCAGACAGGGAAATAAATAAAACATGGAGCCGATATTATACTTATTATGGGGGGGTGGGGGGGTAAAGCCAAGGAGATCGAGTGATAGGTCTAGATTAGAAGAAATAGGGTAAGACGGGGTAAAAAGCCCATGGGCGGGTAAGAAGCCCATGCCAATTATCTCATGAAATGAAGCAAATTTCAGTCAAATGTCGCTCATGAGACGAACGCTATTACATTAACACTCGTCTCATGGGCAAAATTTGACTGAAATTTGCTTCATTTCATGAGATAATTGGCATGGGCTTCTTACCCGCTCATGGGCTTTTTACCCCGTCTTCACTACTAATTAGATCAACCTGCAACAGCATCAGGCGAGGGCAGAGCGAGGCCAGGCGCGTGATGATGGCGACGTCACCGTGAAAGATGGCGGCCACCTGCAGGAGCGTCTCGTCCCCGTTCAGCCAAAACTTGTGCAGAAGGTCCGTCATGTTGTAAGACTCCAGCAGATCCAGCTGGTGCATGATGTCCTCCTGGCGAGTAGGACCCTGCAGCAGGCATCGTCGTCATCGTCGTCGTCATCATGTCATCATCATCGTCGTTGTTATCATCATCACCATGAATGTCATCATTATCATCATCATCATCATCATCATTATCAATGTCATCATCATCATGGATGTTATCATCAACATTATCAATGTCTTCATCATCATCATCATCGTCGTCGTCGTCGTCGGCGGCGGCGGCGGCATTGTGGGAGTCATCATCATCATCATCATCATCATCATCACCATCATCATCACCATCATCATCATCATCATCATCATCATCATCATCATCATTATCATCGTCGTCATCGTCGTCGTAAAAGTTTCACTTAAAACATGTTTCTACATTTTGTTTGTTTGTTTGAAAACAAGACAAACAGACCCCAGAGACACTGCATAATACTAACTAAGCCTAATAGACGATTTTCGGAAACATAGAATGTGACTTTTTTACCCCCCAAATGAGATTGTCCCCCATGGAAACTTTCCAATTAATGAAAGGTCACTCGCGCAAACCGCGAAATGAGGTCCTTTGGCTATTTGCGAACATTTCCTATTACAAAAACGACAACAAAAACGAAACAACCAAAATTAGTACTAAAACATGTCCATATTTGTTTGAGTGAAAACAGACTGGCCAACAGGCAGAAACACTGTCTTGCTTACCATCATGCTCATCAAATTGTCGATGGAGGATGCTAAATGCAAGAATAATAATTTATAAAACAACAACAACAACAACAACAACACAATGCTTAAAAAGGGGCTTTTATCTTGCTGTTTCTATGATTATTCTTGTTCTTTTTCTCCTCCTTCTCCTCCTCTTTCGTAATCATCATCATTATCATCGTCGTCGTCGTCGTCGTTATCGTCACCACCACCACGATCTTTTCTTCTTCTTCTTCTTCTTCTTCTTCCTTTTCTCCTTATTTTCAGCGTTTCCCAAAGATCACACACACACACACACACACACACACACACACACACACACACACACACACACACACACACACACACACACACACACACACACACACACACACACACACACACACACACACCACACACACACACACACACACACACACACACACACACACACACACACACACACACACACACACACACACACCACACACACACACACACACACACACACACTACACACACACCTACACACACACACACACCACACACACACACACACACACACACACACACACACACACACACACACGCGCCACACACACACACACACACACACACACACACACCACACACACCTCCCCTTGGATGGAAGTAGCCCCCCCACACACCACACACACCTCCTGCACACACGCACACATTCTGCCCCCACCCCACCACCCACCACCCACATCCCAACCCCCCTCCCATCCGACACCCTAACCCTCAAGAGCAAAGAAAGTGACACTTCTTCTTCTGCGTTCCCAGGCCATATGGCCATAATGGGTAAGTACATAATTATGTGTCCAGTTTTCAGTTTTCACTGGTCTTCCCGCTAGCATACAGCCGACACATTCCGATTTCGGAGGAGCTAAAGAGAAAAATTATTTGGAAGATTTTTTTGAAAAAAAGGCAGGAGAATGGGCCAATAAGTAAGTCAAAGATAGTAGATGACAGAAAGCAAAAGAAACAGGCAGAGTCAAAGAGAGTGTCAGACTAGAGGAAGTTACAAGCACAGAACTTCCAGAAGGTGGGGGAACTATTTTTACGAAAGACCCCCCTCCCCCCCTGGTATCCCCACGGGGACAAAAGGGACACAAATCCTACCTGCATAATATTGTCCCTCAGACGAGACAAGAAATCCTGCGGCGAACGTTGCAAGAGGCTTCGGTACAGTCGGCGAGAGTGGCTTCGCCTGGCCGACATTTTGGAAGACGTACAGGCGGCCCTATTTTCTCTCCTATCCCCCTGTTGTTTCTTATGGTTAGGTCAATGGCCCTTAGGACCCTGAACAACTCTCAGTTAGGCCCTATGTATATATCTGTAGCTTGCTTCTTCGTTTCGCCTTTCGCCGTCGGTACTACCTTTCGCCTACTACCCTCTCCATCGTGTGCACCTGTAGGCGAAAAACACACCCACCCAAAAACACAATATATAAAAACAAAACAAAAAACAACAACAACTAAAAACAAATAAACAAATAAAAAGGAAAAAAAACAAAAACAAATAAACACATGAAAAGGAAAAAAAAACCATACAAGATCTTGGTCACTGTGTTGGTGTTATGGTGTTTCCTGTGGATGAAAAATATTGAGTGAAATTAGAAAAAGAAACGAAATATCAAGAGCAAAATGTGTGTGTGTGAGAGAGAGACAGGAGGGAAGAGAGAGAGGGAAGAGAGAAGAGAGAGAAGAGAGAGAGAACAGAGATAGAGAGGAGAGAGACACACAACGTAACACAAAAACCCAAAGCGCACACGCAACACGCACGCACACATACGCACACAAAATAATACACATATACACAACAAACAAAGCACACACACAACATCACACACACACACACACACACACACACAACACAAACACACACACACACACACACAACACACACACACACACACACACACACACACACACACAACACACACACAACACACACACACACACAAACAACACACACCTTGGTCACATATTGTGTTCAGGAAAACTTTAAATGATGTATGTTGTGTGTGTGTGGATGAGAAGAGATATTGAGTGAGAAGGGATACACACACACACATACACAAACGCACAATATCACGCGCACGCGCAAAATGTGTGTGTGCAGACGCACAGACACAGACACACACGCACGAGACACGGCAGAGACGCACACACACACAGAGAGAGACACACACACAGACACACACACGCACGCACACACACGCTCTGGGCACATTATGCACATGATACTCAAACTCATGTATTAGGCCCCTACATATTCGAGCACACATAGGCCTAGTATAAGAGACAAAGAAAGGGTATGGGAGAGAGAGAGAGAGAGAGAGAGAGAGAGAGAGAGAGAGAGAGAGAGAGAGAGAGAGAGAGAGAGAGAGAGAGAGAGAGAGACTACAGACAAAGAGAGAGAGAGAGAGAGAGAGAGAGAGAGAGCGCGAGAGAGAGAGAGAGAGAGCACGAGACGACAGAGAGAGACGCACAACACAGAGACAGAGAGACAGACAGACAGACACAGACACACAGAGACAGAGACACAGAGAGATACAGGGAGATTTATTACAACAAAAGAGAGACGAAAAGGAGATGAGTGTGTGAGTGTGTGAGAGCGCGAGCGTGCGTGCGAGAGAGAGAGAGAGAGAGTGAGTGTGAAGTGTGTGTGAGAGTGAGTGTGAGTAGAGAGAGAGAGAGAGAGAGAGAGAGATAGAGTGTCAGAGACAGACAGACAGACAGACAAACAGACAGACAGAGAGAAGCAAAGAGAAGGAGACAGAGACAGACAGACAGACAGAGACAGAGACACTTCGTGACAGAGAAAAGTCGTTAAACAAAGACTTTGAGAGCCCTCGATCGTACTAATTTCTAATCAAACACATGCCAGACCCCATTCCACCTAAACCCTATTAGTCTCTGCTGTTCAATGCTATCGAAGCCTGTACAGAGAACAAAGACCGCATCGAGCTAAACTTGAACACTTCAAGTTCAATTTGCACTTATCTAGGTGACTGACTGCCTTATTTTCACCGAAATATTAACAAAGAGCATCAAGGAAGAACTCTCTTATCCTCATACAGCAAACACTTAGTCTATTCAAGACGTCTTCTTGGTTAAAGACCCACCAGATCACGTGTCAAAATCACGGATTTTACGTGTGTTTTTCCTCTTATAGCTGGGTAAGAAATCGTGTTTTGACCAGAGAGAAATGCCCCCAAATTCAAAACAAAACATCATTTTAAAGAGCAGCCTCAATTTGAAGTTGGGGACATTTGTACGTAGGTCACAGCTACCTAAAAAAAACCCCCACCAAGGGACTTAATCGTGGTGCGTCAGTGTGTCTTTAAGTAGACCATTGCACTCATTGTATGACATTTCAGTTCAAACAATATATTCATTATACTAAGAGCTATGCAGCAGGCCTAAACATTAACACAAAAAACAAATCTTCGCCGAGAAATGTAGTTCCATTTTTAATGGCGTTTATTTCATAAGTACTTGATGAATATCAACGTGAAAAGTGTTTTCTGAATTACAGTCCATATCTACAATAAAAAGTTATGTACTTTTTTTTGTTTTCTTTTTTTCTTCTGCTTCTTCAATTCAGAATTGTAAAACAACAAATGAAAAACAGCCTTAAATGTGCCCGATCCCTGACTCGTTTAAAAACCCAATCAATCAATTGATCTCCTCCGAAGTCGGAAAGTGGCTGCCCACGTGGCGGGGTAATCAAAAACGGTCACACACGTAATGCTCTCACCCCTAGCTGATGCGTTTGTACCATAGTGTTCAAGTGCTTCAGCTGTTGGGATGATCCCTGGAATTTCTATCTTTTCCCTTCTTCTTTCTTCTCCACCTCGTTCTGTTCCCCTTGTTTCTTCTTGCTTATCAAACACAACCCGTTTATCAAATATCGTTTTTCTATTAAAAACAAACAAACAAACAAACAAACAAAAACACCTCAAAAACTGTATAACAGTTTTGTGAAAAAAACGTTTTTAAATAGCTTCTCAAGCACTAACCGTTTATCAAAATATTGTTTTTCTATAAAATAAAATAAAAAACAAACAAAAAACCCTCATAAGCTGTATAACAGTTTTGTGAAAACCATTTTTGAATAGCTTGTCAAACATAAACCGTTTATCAAATATCGTGTTTCTACCAAATTAAATTTTTAAAAAAACCAACACTCATAAACTCTATAACAGTTTTGTGAAAACCATTTTTGAATAGCTTGTCAAACACAAACCGTTTATCAAATATCATGTTTCTATTATTAAAGAACAAACAAACAAAAAACACCCTCATGAACTGTATGACAGTTTTGTGAAAACCATTTTGAATACAGTAGGCCTATCGTTCCTCACAGTCGGACAAGCACATAAACAAACACACACAAAAACAAACTCATTATACTATATAGCAGAGTTTACAATGACCGCAAACACCATTACTATTTTGTAATCTTAGCCTTAATTCGTTTTCTGACCTTTTAACACTTAAAACATAAACCCCCTTTTTTTTAGGCGAAGTTTGCGGCTGTGATAGTTTTCTGGCTATTATTACCTACGAGGCTTTAAAACCCTTTCGCCGCCAGCCTTTTTCCAGCAAAGTTAACTGGGTAGAAAAAAAAAAGTATCTGCAATATTGGGAAGTCTTCTGTGACATGCATAGCATTAGGCTTATCCTTACCTCCCAAAATTAAATAAAAAAGGGTCTTTGGCTAACATATATTTTTCATCAGTAATATCTGTATTGTTAAAAATTCGGGACTTTCCTGGTGTTGCACTGCCTTCGGGCATTGTCTCCAGGATCGTTCCCACCATCTTTATATCTACTAATGTCCCATATATGTGTCTGTTCCAGACCGGAGGACGTTAAGCAGAATTTCATCATGTGATGCCTTTTTGTGATATCATAATAATAATAATAATAATGATAATAATAATGACAATTTATATAGCGCTTATTCTCCTTACGCTTCACAAAGAAGTTAAAAATCTGAGCAAAAACAACAACAAAACAACGCACTTATCATAAGGAACAACCCGAAACGAAATCACAATAACTACATTTACGTCACTCCCCCCCCCCCCCCCCCCCCTCTTTCACACTCCCCTAGAATCCAAACCATTACAAATAGCGTTTTCCACGCAAAAGGCATTTTCTCACACTACCCCCCCCCCTCCCCCCCCCCTCCGCCCGCCCCCGCATTCACCATTATGGGTGTTAAACCTTTCTGGTGGAAATCCCGATAGCCGAGAAATGAGAAATGCAAGGGGGGGGGGGCACATCTTGACCTTTACCGAGAAATCCAGTCATTCACTCACCGACTGACTATGCACATTTTGCAATTTATTGTGACCTCTCAGTAAAGGTCATATGGCGATCAACCCACTCTGATCCTTTCAATGGATTATCCGCAACAGAAAAGGGATTTCACAGCCGATTGAGTTAAGTTAGTTCATTTAACCCTTTCACCGCCAATGCATTTATGCACCAGAAAGGTTTAACACCCATAATGGTGAATGCGGGGGCGGGCGGAGGGGGGGGGGAGGGGGGGGGGTAGTGTGAGAAAATGCCTTTTGCGTGGAAAACGCTATTTGTAATGGCTTGGATTCTAGGGGAGTGTGAAAGAGGGGGGGGGGGGGGGGGGAGTGACGTAAATGTAGTTATTGTGATTTCGTTTCGGGTTGTTCCCTATGATAAGTGCGTTGTTTTGTTGTGTGTTTTTGCTCAGATTTTTAACTTCTTTGTGAAGCGTAAGGAGAATAAGCGCTATATAAATTGTCATTATTATTATCATTATTATTATTATTATTATGATATCACAAAAAGGCATCACATGATGAAATTCTGCTTAACGTCCTCCGGTCTGGAACAGACACATATATGGGACATTAGTAGATATAAAGATGGTGGGAACGATCCTGGAGACAATGCCCGAAGGCAGTGCAACACCAGGAAAGTCCCGAATTTTTAACAATACAGATATTACTGATGAAAAATATATGTTAGCCAAAGACCCTTTTTTATTTAATTTTGGGAGGTAAGGATAAGCCTAATGCTATGCATGTCACAGAAGACTTCCCAATATTGCAGATACTTTTTTTTTTCTACCCAGTTAACTTTGCTGGAAAAAGGCTGGCGGCGAAAGGGTTTTAAAGCCTCGTAGGTAATAATAGCCAGAAAACTATCACAGCCGCAAACTTCGCCTAAAAAAAAGGGGGTTTATGTTTTAAGTGTTAAAAGGTCAGAAAACGAATTAAGGCTAAGATTACAAAATAGTAATGGTGTTTGCGGTCATTGTAAACTCTGCTATATAGTATAATGAGTTTGTGTGTTTGTGTGTGTTTGTTTATGTGCTTGTCCGACTGTGAGGAACGATAGGCCTACTGTATTCAAAATGGTTTTCACAAAACTGTCATACAGTTCATGAGGGTGTTTTTTGTTTGTTTGTTCTTTAATAATAGAAACATGATATTTGATAAACGGTTTGTGTTTGACAAGCTATTCAAAAATGGTTTTCACAAAACTGTTATAGAGTTTATGAGTGTTGGTTTTTTTAAAAATTTAATTTGGTAGAAACACGATATTTGATAAACGGTTTATGTTTGACAAGCTATTCAAAAATGGTTTTCACAAAACTGTTATACAGCTTATGAGGGTTTTTTGTTTGTTTTTTATTTTATTTTATAGAAAAACAATATTTTGATAAACGGTTAGTGCTTGAGAAGCTATTTAAAAACGTTTTTTTCACAAAACTGTTATACAGTTTTTGAGGTGTTTTTGTTTGTTTGTTTGTTTGTTTGTTTTTAATAGAAAAAAACGATATTTGATAAACGGGTTGTGTTTGATAAGCAAGAAGAAACAAGGGGAACAGAACGAGGTGGAGAAGAAAGAAGAAGGGAAAAGATAGAAAAAAGAACAAAATGATTGAAAGGAGAAGAAAAGAAGAAGACACATAACATTGTTGTGTATATATGGACTGTAATTCAGAAAACATTGTTTGTTGTATGAGGATAACAAATGGAACTACATTTCTCGGCGGAGATTTGTTTTGTGTGTTAATGTTTAGGCCTGCTCTTAGTATAGTGAATATAATGTTTGAACTGAAATGTCATACAATGAGTGCAATGGTCTACTTAAAGAACACACTGACGCACCACGATTAAGTCCCTGGCGGAGATGTGGATTTGGTGTTTTTTTAGGTAGCTGTGACCTACGTACAAATATCCCCAACTTCAAATTGAGGCTGCTCTTTAAAATGATGTTTCGGTTTGAATTTGGGGGCATTTGCATGGGAGTGAGACCTGGTCAAAACACGATTTCTTACCCAGCTATAAGAGGAAAAACACACGTAAAATCCGTGATTTTGACACGTGATCTGGTGGGTCTTTAACCAAGAAGACGTCTTGAATAGACTAAGTGTTTGCTGTATGAGGATAAGTGAGTTCTTCCTTGATGCTCTTTGTTAATATTTCGGTGAAAATAAGGCAGTCAGTCACCTAGATAAGTGCAAATTGAACTTGAAGTGTTCAAGTTTAGCTCGATGCGGTCTTTGTTCTCTGTACAGGCTTTGAGTTTGATAGCATTGAACAGCAGAGACTAATAAGGTTTAGGTGGAATGGGGTCTGGCATGTGTTTGATTTGAAATTCGTACGATAGAGGGCCCTCAAAGTCTTTGTTTAACGACTTTTCTCTGTCACGAAGTGTCTCTGCTCTGTCTCTGTCTGTCTGTCTGTCTCTGTCTCTCTCTCTCTTTGCTTCTCAATCTGCTGTCTGCGTTTGTCTGTCTGTCTGTCTGTTTGTCTCTCTCTAGTATCTCTCTCTCCTCTCTCTCTCTCTCTCTCTCTCTTCTCTCTCTCCTCTCTCGTTCTCTTTCTCTCTCTCTCTCTCTCTCTCTCTCTCTCTCTCTCGTTCTCTCTCTCTCTCTCTCTCTCCTCTCTCGTCTCTCTCGGGTATTGTGTGTATTATATATATCTCTCTATATCTCTCTCTCTCTCTCTCTCCTCTCTTCTCTCTCTCTCTCTCTCTCTCTCTCTCTCTCTCTTGAGTTCTCTCTCTCTCACTCTCTCTCTCTCTCTCTCCTCTCTCTCTCTCTCTCTCTCTCTCTCTCTCTCTCTCTCTTTGTCTGTCTGTCTCTCTCTCCTCTCTCTCTCTCTCTTCTCTCTCTTCTCTCTCTATCTCTCTCTCCTCTCTCTCTCTCTCTCTCTCTATCTATCCCCATACCCTTTCTTTGTCTCTGTATACTAGGCCTATGTGTGCTCGAATATGTAGGGGCCTACATGTACATGAGTATGAGTATCATGTGCATAATCGTGCCCATGAGCGTGTGTGTGCGTGCGTGTGTGTGTGTGTGTGTGTGTGTGGGTGTCGTGTGTGTGTGTCGTGTGTGCGTGTGTGAGTGTGTGTCTGTGCGTGCGTGTGTGTGTGTGTGTGTGCGTGTGCGTGTGCGTGCTGTGTGCGTGCGCGTGCGCGTGCGTGCGTGTGCGTGTGTGTATGTGTGTGTGTGTATCCCTCTCTCTCTCTCTATACTCTCTCTCTCTCACACACACCACATACATACATCATTTTCGTCTTGTTTTCCTGATAAAATATGTTGAGATTGTGTGTGTGTGTGTGTGTGGTGTGTGTGTGTGTGTGTGTGTGTGTGTGTGTGTGTGTGTGTGTGTGTGTGTGTGTGTGTGTGTGTGTGTGTGTGTGTTGTGTGTGTGTGTGTGTGTGTGTGTATGTGTGTGTGTGTGTGTGTGTGTGTATGTGTGTGTGTATGTGTATGTGTTGTGTGTGTATGTGTTTGTATGTGTGTATGTGTGTTTGTGAGTGCGTATGTGTGCGTGCGTGCGTTGTGCGTGCATGCAAAGTGCGTGCGTGGGTGGAAACGGTGTGTTTGTGTAGCTACGTGTCTGTTCTCTCTCTCTCTCTCTCTCTCTCTCTCTCTCTCTCTCTCTCTCTCTCTCTCTCTCTCTCCCCATCTCTCTCTCCTCCCCTCCCTCTCTCTCACACACACACATTTTGCTCTTGATATTTCGTTTCTTTTTCTAATTTCACTCAATATTTTTCATCCACACGGGAAACACCATAACACCAACACAGTGACCAAGATCTTGTATGGTTTTTTTTTCCTTTTCATTTGTTTATTTGTTAGTTTTGTGTTTTTTTCCTTTTTATTTGTTTATTTGTTTGTTTAAATGTTGTTGGGTTATTGTTGTTGTTTTTTGTTTTGTTTTTATATATTGTGTTTTGGGTGGGTGTGTTTTTCGCCTACAGGTGCACACGATGGAGAGGGTAGTAGGCGAAAGGTAGCACCGACGGCGAAAGGCCAAACGAAGAAGCAAGCTACAGATATATACATAGGGCCTAACTGAGAATTGTTCAGGGTCCTAAGGGCCATTGACCTAACCATAAGAAACAACAGAGGGATAGGACAGAAAATAGGGCCGCCTGTACGTCTTCCAAAATGTCGGCCAGGCGAAGCCACTCTCGCCGACTGTACCGAGGCCTCTTGCAACGTTCGCCGCAGGATTTCTTGTCTCGTCTGAGGGACAATATTATGCAGGTAGGATTTGTGTCCCTTTTGTCCCCGTGGGGATACCGGGGTGGGGAGGGGGGTTCTTTCGTAAAAATAGTTCACCCACCTTCTGCGAAGTTCTGTGCTTGTAATAACTCCCTCCAATCTGCCACCCTCTTTGACTCTGCCTGTTTCTTTTGCTTTCTGTCATCTACTATCTTTCTCATTTATTGGCCCATTCTCCTGCCTTTTTTTCAAAAAAATCTTCCAAGTAAATTTTCTTTTTAGCTCCTCCGAAATCGGAATGTGTCGGCTGTATGCTAGCGTAGTAAGAAAGAAGAGACGGAAGCGTATGTGAAAACTGAAAACTGGACACAATTATATGTACCTTATCCATTATGGCCATGATGGCTCCTGGCGAACGGTAGGGAAGAAGAAGTGTCACTTTCTTTACTCTTGAGGGTCATAGGGTTGTCGGATGGAGAGGGGGGTTGGGATGTGGGCTGTGTGGATAGTTGGTAATTAATAGTAAACTCCTTAACACCATGGTGTGCTGCTGTAAGGGGGCAGAATGTGTGCGTGTGCTGCATGGAGTGTGTGTAGTGTAGTGGGGGGGCACGAGATACAATCCCAAGCGGGAGGTGAGGTAATGTGTTGTTTGTCGCACGATGTGTGGGTGTTTGTGCAGAACGAGAGTGCGTCGAGTAGCGCGTGTGGTGGAGTCTCGCTAGTGATGTGTGCTGTGTTGTGTGGTAGCTGTGTGTGTATATGTGTGCTAGTGAATGAGTGTCGTGTATGTAATGGGTGTTGTGTGTAGTCGGTGTTGTTGTGTGTGTAGGTGTGTGTGTGTTGTGTGTGTGTGTTTTGGTGTGTGTGTGTGTGGTTGTGTGTGTGTGTGTCGTGTGTGTGTGTGTAGGTTGGTGTGTGTGTGTGTGTGTGATGTCGTGTTTGCAAATGTGTGTCGTATGTGAAAAATATGTGTGTGTGTGTGTGTGCACGTGTATGTTGTGTGTTGATCACCGTGTGTGTGTGTAGTGTGTTTAGATGTTGTGTGTGTGATCTTTTGGGAAAACGCTGTGAAGAATAACAATGAGAAAAGGAAGAAGAAGAAGAAGAAGAAAGAAGAAAAGCTCGTGGTGGTGGTGTGACGATAACGACGAACGACGACCGACGATGATAATGATGAATGATACCGAAAGGAGGAGGAGACCAGGAAGAAAGGAAGAAAGAACAGAAAAAGTAATCCATAAAACCTAGCAAGATAAAAGCCCACTTTTTAACGCATTTGTGTTGTTGTTGTTGTTGTTGTTGTTGTTTTAGTAAATTATTATTCTTGCATTTAGCATCCTCCATGCGACAGATTTTGCATGAAGCGTGATGGTAAGCAGAACTAGTGTTTCTGCCTGTTAGGCCACGTCTGTTTTCACTCAAACAAATATGGACACTGTTTTACGTACTAATTGTGTGGACGTTTGTTTTCGTTTTTAGTTGTACGCTTTTTGTAATAGGAAAAGTTCCCGCAAATAGCCAAAGGTCACCTCATTTCGCAGAGTTCATTTTGCGCGAGTGAGCCTTTCATTAGCCACCACCCTTGGGAAAGTTTCCATGGGGGGACAATCTCATTTGGGGGGGTTAAAAAAAGTCACATTCTATGTTTCCGAAAAATCGTCTATTAGGACTAGTTAGTGATTGTAGGGGTTTGAAGTACTCTGGGGTGTCCTGTTTGTCTTGGTTTTTTTTTTTTCAAAACAGAACAAAAAAAAATCGTAGCAGCATGCTTTTACGCGTGACACTTTTACGACTGACGTGATGACGACGATACTGATAATGATTGATTGATTGATGAATGATGATGATGGTGATGATGGTGATTGATGATGGTGATGATGATGGTGATGATGATGATGAGTGATGATGAGGACTCCCACAATGCCGCCGCCGCCGCCGACGACGACGACGACGACCGCTGATGATGATGATGAAGACATTGATAATGTTGATGATAACATCCATGATGATGATGACATTGATAATAATGATTGATGATGATGATGATAACGATGGTGACATTCATGGTGATGATGATGACGACGACGATGATGATGATGACATGATGACGACGACGATGACCGAACGATGCCTGCTTTGTGCAGGGTCCTACTCGCCCGTAGGAGGACATTCAATGGCCACACAGCTGGATCTGCTGGAGTCTTACAACATGACACGGACCTTCTGCACAAAGTTTTGTGCTGAACTGGGACAGACGAGAGACGCTCCTAGCCAGGTAGGCGCCCCATCTTATCACGGTGACGTCCGCCATCATCACGCGCGCCTTTGGCCTGCCGCCTCTGCCCTCGCCTGATTGCTGTTGCAGGTTGATCTAAATTAGTAGTGAAGGACGGGGTAAAAAGCTCATGCAGCGGTAGTAAGAAGCCCATCGCAATCACTCTCATGATTAATGAGAAGCCAAATTACAGTCAAATCTCTTGCTCCTATGTGAGACGAGTGTTAATGTAATAGCGTTCGTCTCATGAGCGACATTTGACTGAAATTTGCTGTCTTTCATGAGTTAATTGGCATGGGCTTCTTACCCGCCATGGGCTTTTTTACCCCGTCTTAACCTATTTCTTCTAATCTAGACCTATCACTCGATCTCCTTGGCTTACCCCCCCACCCCCCCATAAATAAGCTAAATATCGGCTACATGTTTCTATTTCCCTGTCTGCACTCTGTCTCTGTCTCCTATCTGTTTTACAACGGCAGGACAGAATAATATGCTACACGCTGTCGTCAATAAAAACAGAACGTCATATCTATCCATATATGTGAACCCAGCACCACGAAGGACATTAAGTCGCGGGGCTCGTTTCTCACAACAAGCTTGGCAAAGTCAAAAATCTCATTTGGGAGTTTAATTTTTGAAATATGGGCCATTTTCGTGTTCTCTAACATCTATCTTCATTACTTTATATAAGGGATCATCTTTAATATGGTTTCTAAATTGTTTTATAATGCTGTTTTAAACGAGTAGGTCCATGCATTTTCTTTAGATAGGCTTAGACTGTAGACTTACGTTTTCTCAAAAATGACGGACGCTCCACCCCACTGACTTATATGGAATGGAAAATTATACAAAAACGGTTTCTGTATCAGTAGAAAGAAACTGTCTGAAGTTTTCCGGTGTATCATTTTCTCAGAATGGTTAGTTTACACTTAATGTCATTCTGGTGTGGTTCACATATATCCCTCTAAATTATCCCCCATCTACCACCCATTATATATCTCTTTCTGGTCATCCCATTCGTCTGTCTATCTACAATCATTATATATCTTGTTTTTACCTAATATATATCTCTTTCTGGTCATCATAGTCTATATGTTCTACCAGTTATCTTGTTTTACCGAAATGATCCTTTTCGGCCATCATTCGTTATCATTGTCTACCAATCTATCTTTTTTTACCTAATATATATATCTTCTGGTTATCCAATTCATCTCTATCTATCTACCAATCTATTCTATCTTGTTTTACATAATATATCTCTCTCCGGGTCATCCATTAGTCTATCTATTTAACAATCTATCCTATCTTGGTTTTTACATAAAATATTTGGTCATCCATTCAGCTATGTATTTACAATCTTATCTATCTGTTTTTACTAATATTAATATTTCTGGTATCATTTGTCTATCTATTACCAATCTATCATCTGTTTTACCAATATATTATCTCTTTCGGTCATCCATTCGTCTATCTATTTACCAATCTATCATTCTTTGTGTTACATCATTATATCTCTTGGTCATCCATTCGTCTAATTCTATCGATTCTACCATCTATCTATCTGGTTTGTAACTAATATATTCTCCTTCTTGTCATCCATTCGTCTATCTACTACCAATCTATCTATTGTTGGTAACTAAATATATATCTCTTTATGGTTATCCATCGTCGATCTATTTACCACTCTATCTATATTGTGTTACCTAATATTATATCTCTCTGGTCCCATTCGTCTATCATCTATCTACAATCTATCTATCTTGTTGTTAACATAATTATATATATCTATTGGTCTCCATTCGCTATCTATACCAATCTATCTTGTGTTACATAAATATAATAATCTCTCTGGTAATCCTCGTTGTCTATTACCAATTTATCTATCTTGTTTTTACCTAATATATCCTCTCTGGTCATCCATTTCGGTCTATCGTCTAACAATATATCTATCGTGTTGTTACCTAATATATAATCTCTTGGATCCATTCGTCTATATACTATACCAATCTATCTTGTTGTTACCTAATATATACGCTCTGGTCATCCATTGTTCGTCTATTTACCAATCTATCTATCTGTTTTACCTAATATATCTCTCTCTGGTCATCCATATACTATGTATTACCAATCTATCTATCTTGTTTTTAACCTAAGACAATCTCTTTTGGTATCCATTCGTCTAGATGTCTACACAATCTATCTATCGTGTTTTTTAAACAGAGACCAGAGAGTACGAGGGTCAAAACGTGCTTCACACAGGGTCAGCAAGCAGACACGTGGCGCTGCGAGGCCTTGGCTGGGACCCATTCCAGTCTGACCGAGCCCTGGATGCGATCAATGCGAAGGTACGCAGCTCGGCTATTACCAGCCGCACAGCAGCGCTGTATTTACCAGCCGCCACAAGCAGCGCTGTATTACAAGCCGCCATAGCAGCGTTGTATATACCAGCCCGCACAGCCAAGCGCGGTAACCAGCCGCGTAGCAGGACTTGTATTTTACCAGCCGCGACCGTAGTGAGCGAAGCTGGGGGTGCAGTTGGTAACGTTTTCAGTTACTAGCCTTCGACCCCAATATTATAGGGGCTAATGGCCTAAAAGAAATGAAACCTTGTTAATTGTTGCAATGTTCTCTCCTTATTATTAAGTGTGTGGAGTGTGTGTGTGTGTGTGTGTGCTGTGTGTGTGTTGTGTGTGTGTGTGTGTGTGTGTGTGTTTTGTGTGTGTTTGTGTGTGTTATGTGTGTGTGGTGTGGTGTATGGTATGTATGTATGTATGTATGTTGTCTGTGTAGTGTGTGTGTGTGTGTGTGTGTGGTGTG
>CM065707.1:38734742-38744165 GCA_017654935.2 Phymorhynchus buccinoides | reverse complement strand
ACAGCTGGCGGTGAAAGGGTTAACTCCTGCCTGGCTTTTGGGTGCACTGGTAAAACTGGTACTGTTCAGTCCTTTTTTGTTTTAAACGGTTTGCCGCATTTTGATATTTCCTTCTAATGGATTTGGGTGTTTTAGAAAGTTAACGATGAGGGAAGATTGAGCTTTGTTTTTGGACAATGGTTAATAATTATGCTTTTCTTTTTTAAACTGGATAATGTTATTCAACGCATGGATATAATTGATTGTTTTGGAAGCTATTTGTTTTAGAACCCCGTTAATATGGATTGTTTTTGGAATGGGTTGGTGATTTTTTTAATGTTCAGGGACCACTTGTTAAGGTCGAAATACATGTTGTTAGTCTTCATTCTTTCCCCATGTTGGTAGTTTTGAGAAAAATAAAAAGACTGTTTTTAAAAATTAACCATGTTGACCACAATTATGATTAACTACGATGAATATGTTGTTCAAGCCAATTGCAAGTTTAGTCCTGCATTTCGTTAAAATCTTAAAAAAAATTAGACTTAAAAAGAACGAAGATATGAGGTTTTTGTCCTTAACTAGATCTGAATTTGGGACCTATACGAGGTTTTCTCCTATTTTCACAACCTCATTTACCCCAGATAGAAAGTTGTTAGAGATACAAGCTTTTGGTGGAAGGTGGCGGGAAAAATGAGAGAGCTGACTATGTATCTAACTCAAAACCCAAAAAATCGAGATACGAGGTTTCCGTGAATTTCACCGACGATATGCTTTTCTTTTCTTTTTTAAAAAACTGGATAAATGTTTTTTGAACTCATGAATTTTGTTTTGGAAGCTATCATTGTTTTAGAACCCATCAATGGTATTTGCTATCTTTTGGATCTGGTTTTGAAATGTGTTGCTAATGTTCAGGGACCACTTGTTACGGTCGAAATACACGTTGTTAGCCTTCACTCTTTCCCCATGGCGACACAGCGACAGGCAAGTGTTGTAATGTTTTTGTTGTTGTCGTACCCTGGCCTAAAAGACTCCAGGGATCATCACTCTTTCCCCATGGCGACACAGCGACAGGCAAGTGGTATGTTGGGGGTCTGTTGTTGTTGTTGTTGTCGTACCCCTGGCTTAAAGACTCCAGGGATCATCACTCTTTCCCCATGGCGACACAGCGACAGGCAAGTGATATGTTGTTGTTGTTGTCGTACCCTGGCTTAAAAGACTCCAGGGATCATCCCAACAGCCGAAGGCACTTGAACGCTATGGTACAAATGCATCAGCTACAGATGAGAACATTACACATTGTATTTTAAATGTGAGTGTGATAAAGTGATTTTGTTTTTCTAAATAATTTTGAGTACATGTATTTTGAATATCTGTTGAGTGTAAACTTTTTTTTTTTCCCATGTAAAGCGCGGTGAGTCCTGCTGTGTCAGGAGAATAGCGCTACAGAAGATGTATTTATTATTATGATTATTACGTGCGTGATCGTTTTTGATTACCCCGCCACGTCAGCAGCCACACTCCGACTTCGGAGGAATAAAGTGATATCCTTTACTAGAGAATCACCGTGTTGCCATGACGTAAGAGTGAAAATAACAATGTGTGTTTCGACCTTTACTGATGTTTTCGGGACCAATTCGATTTGTTTTGTTCTGGAGCGAGTAAAGTTGATTCAGTCTTTCTCGAGAGCTGTATTAATTTTTGCGTAAAATAAAGATTTTGGGATGAAAGGTAAAGATGTGCCACCCCCCTTGCATTTCTCGGTTAATTCTATTTTTCCGTTTTTGCCTTTCTTACATATACATAAAGCTGTATTTTAGGAACATTTTTTAGCTAATAACCTTTTTGGGAATACTAACCCTATCCCTAAAGCCCTAAACCTACCACCCCCCACTATGTACTGCAGTACACCGCGATTTGCCACAGTTGTGGTTCGTTGCGTTTTTCCGTCTTATAGGGTGGGGGGTAGGGTTAGGGCTAGGGTTAGGGATAGGGTTAGTATTACAAAAAGGTTATTAGCTAAACATACAGCTTATGTTTGGTAAGAAAGGCAATAACGGAAAAATAGAATTAACCGAGATAGGTAGGGGGGGTGGCACATCTTGACCTTTACCTAATTTTTTAATGTCTTCCATCCCAGGTGCTAATGAGCGGTGTGGTGGAGTGATTTTTTTGTTGCTCCGTGTGCATGTTCCGTAAAAAACGGGAGTGCATTGGAATGGGAGTGAGGGTCTGTGCATTTCTTTTGTCTGTCTGTGTGTGTGTGTGAAGAAAAATGTTTGGTTGTCGTGTGTGTGTGTGTGTGAAGTTGAACAGAAAAGTGTGTGTCGTGTGGGGAACACAAAACACCATGTGTGTGTGTGTGTGTGTGTGCCGCACGACACAGACACAGATGTGTGATGTGTGTGTGTCGTGTGCACGCACAACAGTAGTAGTAGTAGTAGATTAGGGACTAATCAAGCCGTCAAGCTTTTTTAGCAGTCCCATCGATTTCTAATTTGATGTTTAATATTTTTAGCGGTCAAGGTTTTACGGTTGAATGTTCCTATAATACGATAATAATTAATCAATGCTTCTAAATACATTTACCAATTTTGGAGAATTATCAAGACGATTTTTGAATATATTAATATTATTAGGTGCACACTTTAGATCAAAAGTTGAATCATTCCAAAAATGTTTCTAGACACAAAGTGTGTAGTGTGTGTGTGTGCTGTCTGTCGTTTCCGACAATGACTGCCAGATAGCAGAGGGGGGCAGATACTATTTCTGGCGGGCGGGCTGGGCGAGAATTTGTTTATAGCGGAGATGCCTTGCCCAGGGTACATCCCCACTCTCTCGGCTAAAAGGGATTTGAGGACACAGCTGGCGTTGAGGAAGGTCCCCAAAAGGCCAGCCCATCCCTTTTGCTGCAGCACCAGAGCCGGTGCCAAAACGAGACCCCCCCCCCCCCCCCCCCCCCCCCCCACCCCCCCCCCCCCCCCCCCCCCCCCCCCCCCCCACCCCCGTTCAAGAGTCATAGTCTCTCACAAGAGACTAAACTGTACCATGATTTTCCATTACTGTAGAAAATCATCTATTGTACAGCTCTCATGTTACTGTTGGCCCCTACTACAGGCTAATGTCAACCAATGATAAAAGACATTTGAGTAAAGCGCAGCTGCATTGTATTATGTTATATGCAGTTTTGTATTGTATTGCATTGTATTGTATTGTATTGTATTGTATTGTATTGCATTGTATTGTATTGTATTCCATCATAGTTCATTGACAATGATTAATGTAACTTTATACGATTGTCAGTGATCAAAGTTGCGATTGACTCTTACTTAATACATATCAAGATGATTGTGATGATGGTTGCTGTGATTGTGCTTTTTTTAATTTGACATATCCTACATACTTATGAATATTAATAATGTTCACATTATTGGGCTTTATGATATCAAGGTGCGGTGTATGCAGTACAGTATTATGAAGTATGGCTGTCTATTCAGATGTTATTGTATATCCAGGCTAGTTATTACTTTTAGTGCAGCATCACTGAGTTCTGATAGAGGCTGAACATGTTGATTTTGTTTGTTTTTGCACTGAGCTTGGATTTGTTATATTCCTTTTTTTCTTCTTTCAGACTTTCTTTATTTTTGGTTTTGGTATTTCTTTTCTCTCTCTCTCTCTCTTTTTCTCTCTCTCTCTCTCTCTTTTTCTCTCTCTCAGTGACTCTTTCCCTTCTTCCTTGTTATCTGTCACTTCTATAACTGTCTCTCTTGTTCTCCTCTCTCTCTCTCTCTCTCTCTCTTCTCTCTCTCTCTTGTCTTCCTCTCTCTCTTCTCTCTCTCTCTCTCTCTCTATCTCTATCTCTCTCAGTGACTCTTTCCCTTCTTCCTTGTTATCTGTCACTTCTATAACTGTCTCTCTTGTTCTTCCTCTCTCTCTCTCTCTCTCTCTCTCTACTCTGTCTGTCTATCTGTCTCTCTTTTTCCTCTCTCTCAAAAACGTGACTCTTTCCCTTCTTCTTTGTTATCTGTCACTTCTATAACTGTCTTCTTGTTCTTCCTCTCTTCTTCTTCTTCTTCTTCTGTCTCTCATTCGTGTCTTGCACCGTGTACTCTCTAGGTACTGGATCGCGGGGCCGGTGAACAATTTCTTCCTGTCGCCTGTCCCTATCCTCCCCCCCCCTCTTCTTCTCTCCTCTCTCTCCTTCTCTTCTTCTTCTTCTCTCTCTCATTATGTCTTGCTTCGTGAACTCTCTAGGTTGGATCGCGGGGCCGGTGATGGGGTGGCGGTGGAAACAATTTCTTTATTGTGCTGTCCCTCTCCTCTCCCCCCCCTCTTATTCTCTCTCTCTCTTCCTCTCTCTCTCTCTTCTTCTTCTTCTCTCTCTCATTCGTGTCTTGCACCGTGAACTCTCTAGGTTCTGGATCGCGGGGCCGGTGAACAATTTCTTCCTGACTCTCTCTCTCTCTCTGTGTGTCAATTTTGTTTGTTTTTATTGCTTTCCCTGCTGATTTATGGTTGCATTTAATTCATTTGATCATAACGGCAGCATGACGCACCTGCGCTCATTTGACAAGGATCTGTCGGAGCGATTGACAACGACAGCGACGTCAATCACTCTCAGATTCTGCAAAATCTACAGTTACTTTCATAACAGAAATTATTTTTTTTGATGAAGAGATTCAAAAAGGGGCTTAAAAATACAAATTGTTGCATGTGAATGCGAGCAAGCTTTTTGTTTTGTTTCATTCTTTCTATTACGGCATCTCACATCTTTTTAAAAAACTTATTTTATTATTCAGTTACATTTTGTTATGGCGCTTTGTGGAAAAGGAATAATAAACAGTCGCTCATCGCTTATTAAAATAATGATGTTTTGTTTTTGTATTACGTGTGCATGTATGCGTCGTGGATAATACAAAAATGATGGACAAATCTTTAGCTTTAATTTTTATATTTATAAAAACTTATTATTTATGTTTTTTAAATACGAGAAAGACTGTTACGTTTTTTGGAGAGAGACAGACAGACATAGATGGAGAGAGACAGACATAGAGAGATAGAGAGACAGACATAGAGAGATAGAGAGAGAGAGAGACAGACATAGAGAGATAGAGAGGGAGAGAGACAGACAGACATAGATGGAGAGAGAGAGACAGACATAGAGATAGAGAGGGAGGAGACAGACAGACATAGATCGAGAGAGACAGACATAGAGATAGAGAGACAGACATAGAGAGACAGAGAGACAGACATAGAGAGAGAGAGAGACAGACATAGAGACAGAGAGGGAGAGAGACAGAGAGGGAGAGAGACAGACAGACATAGATGGAGAGAGACAGACATAGAGATAGAGAAGAGGACAGACAGACAGAAGAGACAGACAGACATAGAGAGAGGGAGAGAGACAGACATAGAGAGGAGACAGAGACACAGAAGAGAAGCAGACAGACAGACATACTATAGAGAGAGTGACAGACAGACATAGAGAGAGACAGACAGACTGAGATACACAGATAGGGAGAGAGAGAGAGAGGGAGAGACAGAAAGAGAGATAGAGACGAAAGAGAACAGTTAAGCCAAACAGCAGTGGAATCAAAGGTCAGAGTTATAGAAATGAGAGTATGACCAGAGAGAGAGAGAGAGAGAGATGGCCACAGAGACAGATATATATATATAGAGAGAGAGAGAGAACAGAAAGGGGGAGACAGAGAAGAAAGAGAACAGTTAAACCAAACCGCAGTGGAATCAAAGGTCAGAGTTATAGAAATGGGAGTATGACACAGCCGGAGAGAGAGAGACGGACAGACAGATAGAGAGAGAGACAGAAGAAAGAGAACAGTCAAGCCATACTGGCACAGTGGAATGGAAGGTCAGAGTTATAGAAATGGGAGTATGACACAGCCGGAGAGAGAGAGAGACAGACAGAGACAGATAGAGAGAGAAAGAGAGAGAGAGAAGAAAGAGACAGTTTCAAGCCATACTGGCACAGTGGAATCGGGGGGTGGGTCTGCGTTAAAGAAGCGGGGGGGGAAAAAAAAAAAAAACTTGAGAGAGACAGAGAGGAAGATGAGAGAGAGAGAAAGACAAGAGGAGGGAAAGAAGAATGAGACAAATCAAGCCATTCCATAGTAGAATCTGGGAACTGCGTTATAAAAGTGGGAACACGAGAAAGACAGAGAGAGAGGGAGACAGACAGGTACTTATGGCATTCCAAACGTCAAACAATTATTTGCACGATTTTTAGTGGTAAAATGAGGCACTTTCCTCATTCTGTGCACACAATTAATTCTGTGGTGCACAGAATTCATTCTGTGGCACACACAATTCATTCTGTAGGACAGAATTCATGCTGTAGGACAGAATTCATTCTGTGGCACACACAATTCATTCTGTAGGACAAAATTCATTCTGTACGACAGAATTCATTATGTGCACCAAATTTATTCTGTGGGATACACATTTCATTTTGTGCGCAGAATGAATTATGTGTCCCACAGAATAAATTTTGTGCACAGAATGAATTCTGTATCCCACAGAATGAATTATGTCGTACAGAATGAATTCTGTCCTACAGAATAAATTATGTCCGCCACAGAATGAATTATGTCCTACAGAATGAATTCTGTCCTATAGAATGAGTTCTGTGGGAAACACAATTCATTCTATGGAGAACGAGGCTCATTTGCATATGATGGCGATTGTAGGTACCTAGAGAGTGTTCATTAGTTTAGAAATGTGTTTTTGGAAATGTATGCAACTGTCTTAAAACTTTTTTGTAATTAAGACCCCCCCCCCCCCCCCCCCCCCTTTTCTTTTCAAATAAAATAAAATAATTATATTATACGAAACCTGCTAACAATAGTATAACTCCTCTTATTTTGGCCTACCAAAGCAACGCCGACATTTCTTGGTAGCGACGCTTTTTGGAGTGAGTTGTCAAACAATCTACAATCGCCTACAAGAAGAAGGTAGGCAGTTTAGCCCCCCCCCCCCCCTCCACACACACACGCACACGCACGCGCGCGCACACGCACACACGCACACACAACACACACACAACACAGTGACGTCATATGCAAATGAGCCTCATTCTCCATAGAATGAATTGTGTTTCCCACAGAACTCATTCTATAGGACAGAATTCATTCTATAGGACAGAATTTATTCTGTCAGACAGAATTCATTCTGTCAGACAGAATTCATTCTGTGGGATAACAGAATTCATTCTGTGCACAAAATTTATTCTGTGGGACACAGAATTCATTCTGCGCATAAAATGAAATGTGTATCCCACAGAATACATTTTTTGTGCACAGAATGAATTCTGTCCTACAGAATGAATTGTGTGTGCCACAGAATGAATTCTGTCCTACAGAATGAATTGTGTGTGCCACAGAATGAATTCTGTCCTACAGAATGAATTCTGTCCTACAGAATGAATTATGTCCTACAGAATGAATTGTGTGTGCCACAGAATGAATTCTGTCCTACAGAATGAATTATGTGCACCACAGAATGAATTCTGTGCACCACAGAATGAATTCTGTGCACAGAATGAGGAAAGTGCCTCATTTTACCACTAAAATTCGTGCAAATAATTGTTTGACGTTTGGAATGCCATAGGTACTGAGGTAGAAGAAGACAGCGAGGGAGAGAGAAAGAGAGAGAAGGAGAAAAGTCACAAGCCATTCCATAGTGGAATCGGGGGTCAGGGTTATAGGAATTGGACCATGAGACACAGACTGACAGACAGACATGCGCGCGCGCACACGCACACACACACAGAGAAAGAGAGAGACGGAGAGAAAAGAGACAAAGAGAGAGATACAGACACATCGATCAGAAAGACAGAGAAAGAGAGACATGCAGAGGTCAGAAAGACAGAGAGAGAGAAAGACGGAGAGGGAGAACAGAGACATCAGAAAGAGAGAGGGGGAAAGACAGAGAGAAAGATCCAGAGTCAGAGAGATGCGCAGAGATCAGAAAGACAGAGAGAGGGGGAAAGAGATATAAAGACAGAGAGACAAAGAAAGACAGAAAGAGAGAGACACACACAGAGAGGGAGATAGAGCGAGCGAGAGAGAGAGAGAGAGAGAGAGAGAGAGAACAACATTCAAGCCATTCCATAGTGGAATCATGGGTCTGGGTTACTGAAATGGGCGTGGGACTGGCCCTTGAAGCGATCCTGTCGGCAGAACCTCTGGCTAAAACTCGATCTGCAACAATAATAATGATAACAGCAACATTACATTTGAGAGAAAACAATTAAAGTTCAGAGGCGGATTGGGGGAAGGCGGGGGTGTTACATGGATTATGAACACCCCCCCCCCCACCACCACCACACCCACCCCCCCTCTCAACAGCGTAAACATAACAAAAACAAAGAAAAAGGGGGAGAAATCCATGATTTCATGTATACTTCCATGCCAGGGTTTTTAGCTTAGTCTCCCAGGAGAGGCCTTCACTGCTTCTTTTACATTCAAAGTACCGTCAGCTTCCGGGAGGCCTTGCCCCCGGGACCCACAACCGAGCCCTTGACCCCCCACCCACCCCTCTTGACTAACTGATGTGTGCGTGCGTGTACAGTGTGTGTGTGCGCGAGCGCGTGACGTGTGTGTGTGTGCGCGTGCCTTCCCAGTCCTCTACTCACGGTTCTTCTACTTCTTCTTCGTTCGCTCAGACAGATTCCTGTCATATGGGCGTAGATGCGTCATGCTGCCGTTATGCGCCTAACTAAGACATAGGCCCAGCATGTCCGACTTCGGCTGAAGAAATCTTTGTAAGAATTGATAGGAAAGAAAGTCAGGAGAATGGACGGACCAGTAAGATACAGAAATAGCAGGGAAAAGGGAAAAGGCAGAGTCAAAGAGAGTGACGGATTAGAGGGAGTTACAAGCACAGAACTTCCAGAAGGTGGGGGAACTATTTGTATGAAAGGCCCCCCGGTATCCCCACGGGGGGACTCATGGTTCAATACACTATCGCTGAGTAGCAAGCAATGCATAACGTCCCAGGGCTCCCAATCGCCCTGTAAGACAAGGGGTCCCAGGGACCCTTTCGCTTAGGATATTTAGAGGGTCCTAGAGGATAGATAGAGCCCCCCTCCACCCCTCCACCTCACCCCGTTACGCCACAAATATTGAAATACATAACATTACAGTAGAATGTGATGGGTTTCTCATTAATATAATTTACAATTCACTGCGTGGCCACGGGGAGGGAAATAGAAACCTTTTGTGAATATAATGTAACGGTACACAGACTTTAAAGACCCACCACGTCACGTGTCAAAATCACGGTTTTCACGTGTTTTCCCTCTTATTGCTAGCAAGGAATCTTAAAGACCCATCAGATTACGTGTCAAAATCACGGGTTTCACGTGTTTTCCCTCTTATAGCTAGAAATAAATCTTGTTTTGACCAGGTCTCACTACCATACAAATGCCCC
>CM065707.1:38709742-38729742 GCA_017654935.2 Phymorhynchus buccinoides | reverse complement strand
GCAAAACTTCGCGAGATATTAGCGAGCAAGTGTTTTGGGGTTTCAACTCCTTAATCAGCATGACCTTGAGTTTGAAATAAAACTAAAGCAATCAATCGATAGCTAATATCCTCTCATGCTTGTACACAAAAAAGTGTTTGAAATTGACTGAACAGTTTAACTTTTCAAGGAAACGCGCACGGACGGACGGATGAAACAACAAAAATAGGCCTACTTTCCGAAGCTTCGCTCCCATCGGGAACTAAAAAACAAAAAACAAACCCTTTTTAATGCAGTCCTGCTAGACTACCCAACACTGTTCTACTTCCATAGACGATGTTCGGAAAACACTAGGGGAGAGCACTTCGTGAAAATTAGAGTTGTTTACCTCCATTACTCGGTCAGTTATACCATAGCAACAATGCAGCAATGGCGTCGAAGCTTGAAACCGCAGGATGCGAGTCAGCGACTTGCAAACATTTTTTTTTTATATAGAAAAATTAGGGGTGGCCAGTGGCCACAAACTGATAAAACTTGCAAAAAGTCACGTAAAAATATTAATGACATACATTTTTAGAATGACACACACACACGAACGAGAGCTGATGGTAGAGTGACCTCCCCTGTTTGATCGATGGAATTAGGCAAGGTCACTCCCACACACCATGAAAGTACTCCCCTTTAATTATTTCCGAACAATTCCTATTGATGACCCCGCATCCCTTGAAATAAGGGACATGCTAGGCATTGTTTTGTGTGGGGGTGCATAAGCCTAACGTAAATTAGTCTTTATATTCCCGTCTGCTTGCTAGGGCCAACAGTAATAGTAGAAAGTCGGCATACTCGTAACCTAATTTATTTAAAAGCTATGATAGTGTAAGAGTGCTTTATTATCTCTGGTTTAGATGTTACACTTACTTGTAGCGGTACCATAGCCGATGAGGTTTACCCGAGGCGTGGTTACCGCTACATCTATCTGTACTGTTACAAAATCGGAACTTTACTGAAGTTGCACTGCCTCCGGGCATTGCCTCCAGTATTGTTCCCTCCATCTTTGTGTCTACAAATGTCCCATATGTGTCTGTTCCAGACCCAGAGGACGTAAAACACCATTTTTCATTCATTCACCTAATTTATTTGACTACAGAATCCGAGAATGAGTTTGTGCGGTTCCTCTAAAATTGTAATCACGCTGTCTGTCATTTAACAACCTCTTTTCATTAAAAATAGATAAATAAACAAATCCACAACTTCAGCATAATTTACCTGTAACCGAGTTGACCCATACTGATACTTGTTACTGGCTATTCTAGATGAGAAGATACGATATATAACTTTTTGCAAACTTTGAAAAAAAGAGTTTCAAAATCTTCATAATTTTCTTTTCTTCTTCTTGCAGGAAAAAAATATATTCCTGGTGGCCTTCAGTCTCCAGATCTTCTAGACTGATCATACGCATTAAATGTTTTGTTTCATAACAACGCGGGACTACAAATAACAGAAATCACGCACAGTCCAGCTCTTCCGAAGACTTTGCTTAGTAGTAGGCCATTTTGTTTTGTGTGTTTTTTGACGTCATAATTATATGATACGTCATCATTTTAAGGGTTTCCGTAATAAAACTAATAAGCTTTGTAGGCTTACCACATAATTTCACTCCTCCCCCAGCAGAAATTCTAACCAGGGTGAAAATGTGAGATAAAACTAGAGAAGGTGAGATTAGCGTCCAATCGGTCAGAGACCCTTATGGGGAGCCGGCGTCAGCTGAGCTCTCAGCCAGAACCCAGCACTGAAACCTTCAACAAACGCCCCTTCCCCAGTCCCTCCATCTTCATCCCCAATTATTTTTACCCCAGTAGTTAGGGATCTGTTCTGTCTTTGTTTGTCTTTTTGGTTGGGGCTTGGGCATTGCCTTATGGAGTGTCTAGGGTCGGCTAGTTCCCAGCTTGCTGGGGGCGAACGTGAAAATTAGTAGCTGCCGGCAGCTCCCTGTAGTCCTCCCCTCCCCAGCCCAGATCTAGGTGTGTTTTAAAATTTAAATTGTTCCCTTCACTTGGTTTTTGCCCCATTGATTCTAAGCCAATCTATAGTTTGTATGCCTATTCTCTCTCTCTCTCTCTCTCTCTCTCTCTCTCTCTCTCTCTCTCTCTCTCTCTCTTCTGAATCTTTTTCTATGGTCACCCCCTAAATTGTGTACAATGACTTCTATATAAAGAAGTTGGTCACCACCACAGAAGAAGAAGAAGAAGAAGAAGAAGAAGAAGAAGAAGAAGAAGAAGAAGAAGAAGAAGAAGAAGAAAAAGAAGAAGAAGAAGAAGAAGAAGAAGAAGAAGAAGGACGGTAAAAAGAACTACGCTGACTGAATGTAAATGTTCTCTTGCCTCCATACGGGGAGCTGGACGACCCTGCCCCATCACGATTCTCTCCCCGTGGGGTGTCTTTCAATACAAGTAGTTCCCTCACCTTCTGGAAGTTCTGTGCTTGCAACTTCCTCTAACCCGTCCCTCTCTAATCTTGGACTCTTCCTTTTCTTTCTATCACCTGCTTGTTTGTGTGTGCCCCTTATTGGTCCATTCTCCTGCCTTTAACCCTTTCACCGCCAGCCATTCTTCAGCCAAAAAATGCCATTAAACTTAACTGGGTAGCCAAAATGACGTATCTGCAATACTGGGAATTCCTCTGTGGCATGTACAACATTAGGCCTACCCTTACCTCCCACAATTAAGAAAATAGGGTCTTCAGATAACAGGCCCTGATTTGATGCCTTTTAGTGACATGGGTGTTAAACTATTGTGGTGCATAAATGCGACATTGGCGGTGAAAGGGTTAAACAGATCTTCCAAAATAATAATGTTCTGCTTTGGGATCCTCCAAAATCGGAATGTGTCGGCTGAATGCAGCGGGGAGACCAGTGAAAACTGAAAGCCGGACACATACGTAGGCCTGCCTTACCCATGATGGAGAGACACACACGCGCGCGCGCGCACGCGCACACACACACACACACACACACACACACGCACACACGCACGCACACACACACGCGCGCGCGCGCGCGGCGCACACACACACCTACACACACACACACACACTACACAACCAATACCCAAACCAGTAACAATTAAATAATGACGAAAATATATTATTACTTTGTCAGTATCAAAACTCATTAAAGAAAGATCAGGAGATCATTGTTACACGCAATCTAATACTGGGTGATGATATAAAATAGTAATGTAATACGACTTATTGATTCAAAGGCATATAATGGCAACAACATCGAACAATATGACTGTCATTATGAATAGGGGAAGACGGGGTAAAAAGCGCATGGGCGGGTAAGAAGCCCACCCCAATTATCTCATGAAATGAAGCAAATTTCAGTCTCATTTTGCCCATGAGACGAACGTTAATGTCTAGCATTCGTCTCATGGGCAAATTTGACTGAAATTTCTTTATTTCATGAGATAATTGGGGTGGGCTTCTTACCCGCCCATGCGCTTTTTACCCCGTCTTCCCCTAACATCGTAAAAATGACATCATTATACAACAATGTGACTGCCATTATAAATATCATAGCGAAAATGATATAATTATTGAACAATATGACTACCATTATCAATATCATTGTAAGAATGAAAGCAATATATAGAACATTGTAACACTCATTATCAAAATCATCGTAAAAATGCAAAAGCGACAAACAGAAAGATAAAAATATCATCATCAATATCATCGCAAAAATGAAAGCAACATACAATGTCATCAATATGAACGTAAAAATGAAAGCAACATAATTATAGAACACCGCAAATGTTATTATCAATATGAACGTAAAAATGAAAGCAACATAATTATAGAACACCGCAAATGTTATTATCAATATCATCGTAAAAATGAAAGCAACATAATTATAGAACACCGCAAATGTTATTATCAATATCATCGTAAAAATGAAAGCAATATACGATGCCATCATTAATATTATCGTAAAAATGAAAGCAATATAGAACAATGTGACTGTCATTATCAATATTATCATGTCATTATCAATATTATCATAAAAATTATCAATGTGACTGTCATTATCAATATTATCATGTCATTATCAATATTATCATGTCATTATCAATATTATCATAAAAATTATCAATGTGCTGTCATTATCAATATTATCATGTCATTATCAATATTATCATAAAAATTATCAATGTGCTGTCATTATCAATATTATCATGTCATTATCAATATTATCATAAAAATTATCAATGTGCTGTCATTATCAATATTATCATGTCATTATCAATATTATCATAAAAATTATCAATGTGCTGTCATTATCAATATTATCATGTCATTATCAATATTATCATAACAATTATCAATGTGCTGTCATTATCAATATTATCATGTCATTATCAATATTATCATAACAATTATCAATGTGCTGTCATTATCAATATTATCATAAAAATTATCAATGTGCAATTCTGTGGCTTTGCATGCCCTGCTCTCATGGTGACCTCAGTTTCGGTTTCCAATCCAGTCTATGCCTTGGTGCGTTTGGGTCAAAGTCATGGGGATCAGTGTGTTCTGGGGAGCTGTCGGTGGACGGTCGTGGTGGCGCCCCATCGGAGGAGGACCTCACTCACGCTGGCTCCGCAACTAAGAGAATAGTGTCGTCAGTAGGGGGCTTAGTAGGTGGTGTCCTGAACAGGCTCCACTGAACTCCACCGAAGTGACTCAGCAGAAGTGCAGTGTCTCCTCGGTTGGTTGCCTCCTGACGGCCTAACATAGATTCGCTCCCCTTGGACTGCTGGTCTCGGTTTCTGCGACTTGAACAAACCCGGGTGTAGCTGCTAATTGGGAATCGGAACGAGCGGCGTGAGAGCAACGCCACTGTACAGCCCAGAAGATAGGACAGCACAAAACAAAACAAAAATAAATTTTTTTTAATGTGCTGTCATTATCAATATTATCATGTCATTATCAATATTATCATAAAAATTATCAATGTGCTGTCATTATCAATATTATCATAAAAATGAAAGCAATATAGAACAATGTGACTGTCATTATCAATATTATCATAAAAATGAAAGCAATATAGAGAACAATGTGACTGTCATTATCAATATTATCATAAAAATGAAAGCAATATAGAGAATAATGTAAATGTCATTATCAATTGTAAAAATGAAAGTGACCCCCCATCCACCCCCGTGGGGATACCGGGGGGGGGGGGGGGTGTCTTTTATACAAATAGTTCCCCCACATTCTAGAAGTTCTGTGCTTGTAACTTCCTCTAATCTCTCTCTCTCTTTGACCCTGCCCTTTTCCTTGCTTTGTGTCATCTACTATCCTTCTTCCATATTGTTTTCTCCTTTGAGCTCCTATTCTTGTTGTGACGAGGTAATGGGTTAAAAGGCTAAGCCTCTAGGGAAGACTTTTAGTATGTTAAATTTTCACGTAGAAAATTTGCCTTTAACCCACTTCTCTAGGGTATGGGAGATGAGCAACTTTCCCGGCCCCTTTTCATCTAATCAATTTATATTTGTGCCCGGGTTCTGGCTCGTATGGTTGTAAGAAATACAAGTGGTTGAATTGCTCTAAATGGCAGACAGAGAGAAGTAGGGTTTTACATGAAATTACAAGACTCCCACTCTCATCAGTCTGACCAAAGGGTTCAGGATTATTTGACACTTGTATTTTATTTATTCACAAAATCTGCATAAGACAGATTTTTTCTAAAAAGACAGTCTCAGGCTATCGAACGTGTTCAAAGGAGAGCAACCAAACTAGTAAAAGCATTACGAAATTTAGATTATGGTGACAGGTTAGAAAACTGAATTTACCATCCCTAAAATATCGGCGACTACGAGGCGATTTGATAAATGTTTATAAAAATTTTCACAGTTCTGATATTACTAACAAACATTTGCTACAACTTTCTAACTACTCAAAAACTAGGAATAATGATTTGAAACTACTAACCCAATACAGCAGAACTAGAAAACATTAGAAAGAATTTCTTTAGTAACAGAGTCACTAAGTACTGGAATTCTCTTCCAGCACATATTAAATTGGCACCTAACCTTAATCAGTTCAAAAACCTCCTCGATAAAGACCCCAAGAATCAACAATTGAAATGTGTATATGATTAACACATCCAAATGCGTCCTAGTCATGCCAATCATGAAAAAGAATACAAATAATCAGAAAGGACACATTAAGAGGCCGCGAGGCCTAGTTGTCCTCATTCTCTGACCTGACCTGACCTGATAAGATTATGCAACAATACTAATAAAGCAGCTCAATGGTGCCAAAACAAAATGTGAATGAAAAACAATGAAATCCGAAAGGATTTACAAGACTTTTGTCTTTCTAGAAGGTTAGCCCCAAGCGGGAAGGGTCACTAAGTGTCCTGGTTTCCAGTTAGTGTTTTGTGGCACTGTCGTGGGGACTTAACTCATGGCTGTGCTGAAGTTCCTCCGTAGGGATCGGCGAGTGCTGGGTTGGCTGGGCTTGCTCGTCAGGTGAGAGTAGCTCCCAGTCGTTCCGGTTACGGCTTCGCGGGATGGCACGGTTCAGGCGTGGTCTCCTCGTGGATTCTGGGTGCGGGGCGTCTTGGCGGCGGTCCCGTCTTATTTCCTTGTGAGTCAGGGATTATCGTCCTGCCCACGATGCCCTGCTGATAATCACAGGAGAAGGTGGATGTAGGTCTCTATGGCTTAGAGACAAGGGGCTTCAGTCGGCAGGGAATTAGTGAATCCCAACCGGCTAGAAGGCTTCCCTTGTACAATAGCACTAAGAACACATAATCTGAATTTCAGTTAACAAACTGAGATCAGTAAAACATAAAAGGTGATCAAGCCAACATCACTCTCCATCCAACACCTGGAAAGGAATGGTATCATAAAGTGCAGGATTGCAACCCACAGGTTTCCTACTAAAAATAGACACAAGGGTTAGTAGGCATAAAATCCGGGTCTGGTACCAAAAGTGTTAAAGTCAAAAACACACACACACACAAATAATCAGTGCACATAAATAGAACAGAATGTTTACCACTTCTTTTCAATAACATATCTATCTACTCCTTATTCATAATTGAACATAGGATCTAGATCAAAAATAGGATCAAAACAAACAACCAATCTCAATCACCAGCAATCAATAATACTCACTAGTTGGGCTATAACTGGCTGGGAGAGAGGTTGAGTCTGCAATGTTGCTCCAGCTAGGTTTCAGCATCTTGTGTGAAAACTTGAGAGGGTGAGATTTGCGTCCAATTGACCGTAGGTCCTTATGGACGTTCTGCATGAAGGCTGGGTAGTCTTCTCGTTGGAAAATGAAAACTTTTTCTCACTACTCCAATTATAGCCTTCACTTTCAAACAATGAAAGCCTGTGGTTGGTTTATAGCAGTTGACACGTCACAAGATGATGCTATAATTTTATGCATACTAGTACCGAACAATCACGTGCCGGTTACATTGTTATCCTTCTCGTGACTGGAAAGGACGAGTTGTCTTCAAAGGGAGCCGACTGTTGATATCACTATCTCGTGATGGGGAAGGTAGATAAGGGGGGGGGGGGGGTAAAGGGAGATAACCTCTGTAGGTGGTACATGCTGACAGGGGAGGTAAATCGGGCTTCAAAGAGACAAATGCCTTAATCGGCGTCCGTTTGATGGTGGATGGCAATTAAAGTGGCGGCCGGAGAAAAGAAAGGGTGGGGGTGGGGGGGGGGGGGTGTAGATAAGAAACGGAGAAAGTGGGTCGTGCGGGTCACTTATGTCACAACTGTCAAGTAAAGTTTTCCAGTGTCCAGAGTCCTCCGAAATCGGAATGTGTCGGCTGAATGCAGCGAGGACACCGGTGAAAACTGGAAAACGGACACATACGTACCCATTGTGGCCTTATGGCCAGGGAACGCAGAAGAAGAAGAAGAAGAAGAAGAAGAAGAAGAAGAAGAAGAAGAAGAAGAAGAAAGCTACATAATTATAGAACAATGTGAATATCATTATCAATAGTGTCATAATAATGAAAGCGACATACCACATGCCCTTTAAACAAAAAAGAAGACAGAAAAACACACCTGTCATCATCATTATCATCGTAAATATGAAAGTGACATACATATAACGCTTAATAAAACAACCAATGGGCTAAACAGAAATTCAATTAAATGAGTGACATACACGAAATTTACTCTTTGTTGGAAAAATCCATTTGTATCAATCCATCTGACTTTAGACTTAATATTTTGATGCATAGCAGATCCATAGTTAGTACAAGATACGTCTAAATTCATGGAAAACTAAATACATACAAACTAATTGTCTCTGCACTCAGAGATGATCAATTCATCATTTACTATTATAATGCCCAATGTTGCTCTCTAAATACCGAATGTTCTATATGGACTTTTTTGATAATATAAGTATAATAATACCAAGGATATTTTAAGTGACACAGAAATTGGCATTGCTTTAATCGCGAAACTAATGCTGTCCATATTGGAAGCTTACTGTAGGTGTTTTGCTTTGTGTGTTTGTTGTTGTTTTGAAGCTTGCGTGTAATTTTTTTCTCTATTGGTTCAGTTTTTGCATGTTGTCTAAAATCACTATTCGAGTGAAAAGACATTAACTTAGATTCATTCATTTATTCATTCATTCATATGGTATGTGTATGTTACGCCCAATCCGTGAAATTGCCTATTTCATGAAATGGGCAAAATGCTTTGCTCAATCCATGAACTGGACAATATATATCAATTTGTTTTCAGTTCCCAATCCCACATGTATTCTTCTTCTTCTTCTTCTGCGTTTCCGAGCCATAGGGCCACAATGGATACGTATGTGTCCGTTTTCCAGTTTTCACTGGTGTCCTCGCTGCATTCAGCCGACACATTCCGAGTTCGGAGGAGACACAGGTATTAACTAAGGTTGATTCAACAGTAGTACCTTTTTCTACATTGTATTTAACCCCCTTCCTACCCCCCCCCCCCCCCCAACTCTACCAGATGCTACTCTGGGGCATGCCTGAGCCACATGTTGAATCAAACGTTTTATCAAATTAAGTCTGAATAAAAGCATTTTAAACTCATCTACAGGTGTGATTTCTCATAGGTTGAACCAATTCCAGATCTCTGTGTGTTTATGGACGAAAACTATTCTTCATTCACAGTGCATTTCCAAATAACAAGTTTTAAATTGGCTATTTCACGAACTGGGCAAACTATTTTGCCTATTTCATGAAATGAGCAATTTCACGAATTGGGCGTAACACGTATCATGCATCATTCTTACGTACGTTGCTCTGTAGCGCTCCTTTGACATCACAGTTGATACTACTAGCACGTCATTGGATGTCGTTTTCTTTAGACAACCCTCATGTTTACGACCCTCAATCTCAAAGTCAGCTTCTTCCAGTCGCATGACAACAACGCTAGGCTGATCCCATCCCTTTCCCTGGAACGGCAGAATGTTGCTTCTGGGTGAAAATATTCAACGTTCAAGGGAAGTAAGCCAGTCCAGCTTGTCCCTAGAGTTACTATCCTTTACTCCTACTAACACCATATACGATCTTACAGAAAAGCGAGTCTTTCTCGGCGGATGTTTGCGCTGCATGCTCTCCAAATTTCTACGGGACCATCTGCGCACCATGATACGCCCACACATAACATTTGAGGCGATTCTATGCACCGGTTTATGAGATGCATGACGAACAACCAAACACACGACGCACAAACATGAAACGATTGGTCCGACAGTAACGTGAGAGCGAGAGCCCAATGATGAGACATCAGCGTCTACAGCAATGGGAAATCAAGTTGACAGCTTTAGGATCGATCCACTGCATACGATTCAATTCAAACGCGATCCGATTGTGACGATGTATGTGAGCCATGATTCACGTGAAATAATCCCGTCTAAAAAGTAATTCTACCACTTTAGTTCAGTACACTCACGTAGATACACGAATCAAAAAAAATGTTTGGTACAAAATTAATAATAATAATAAATGAAGCTTCTATAGCGCTCTTCGATGATAAAAAAAAAATCATCCTCAGAGCGCTTTACAAATATTACGAGAGAATGAATGAATGAAAAATGGTGTTTTACGTCCTAGCTCTCGGTCTGGAACAGACACATATGGGACATTTGTAGATACAAAGATGGTGGGAACAATACTGGAGGCAATGCCCGGAGGCAGTGCAACACCAGTAAAGTCCCGTTTTTTTTTAACAATACAAATAGGTGTAGCAGTAACCACGCCTCGGTTAAACCTCATCGGCTATGGTACCGCCACTATAGGTAAGTATATTACGAGAGAAAACAATCATGAAAAACTACAGTCCTCATGGATGAAAGAGAGGGGACGTTCCCCGGGCAAGGTATCTCCACAGTCCGAGTAAGAGAAGGAAGGATCCCCGCTGCCTGGTAGTATCCCAGACGTCTGCGTGTATTTTGTACCTGGACTTTTTTGGGGTCTATTTCTATAACTTCTAGAGCCCCCACCTCCCGTGGGGATACCGGGGGTCTTTTGGATAAATAGTTCCCCCACCTTCTTGTAACTTCCTCTAATCTGTCACTCTCTTTGACTCTGCCTTTTCCCTTTGCTTACTGTCATCTACTATCTTTCTGCCTTACCCGGTCCATTCTCCTGCCTTTTTTCAAGAAACGCTTTCAAAAAGATTTCCTCCAGCCGAAGTCGGACTTGCTGGGACTAACTATGTCTTAGTTAGGCGCATAACGGCAGCATGACACATCTGCGTTCCTAATAGACAGGAAACTGTCTGAGCGATAGAAGAAGAAGACGATAACTTCTAGAGATCAAGTACGAACCACTGAAATGGAACAAAGGGGGAAAACTCTCTTTCTAATTAACTCCCCTCCACCAAAGTTGATTACAAAGAATGAAATGGAGAGACCAAGAGACGAGATAACGCAATTGAACAAAGGGGAAAAGCTATCTTTCTAATCAACTTTAGTGGGGAGAAGAGTTAATTAGAAAGAGTTTTCCCCCTTTGATAAATTTCGTTATCTCCTCTCTTGGCCTCACTATTTCATTCTTTGATCGAAACACTTACTGAACACCAGCCAAATGATCAAAACATCAATCAATACTGAAATCAATTCAAATGGTAGAAACAGAAATGAGTGAAACCAGTAGGCCTAAACACACACAAAACCCCCCAAAAAACCCAAACCTCTAGCTCACTGTGCAGTCGAGAAACCCGAGCATGAGCATAATGATTCAATTATACAAAAGGTGATCAAAAAGTTCTCGGGCTAACTATGAAGGGGGTGAGCCACACAAAGGAAACTTGGCACACAGTTGAAACGGCCTATTGGATACTGAAATACAACTGTTGGAATATGACTATTTTATTATTTTTTAAAAACCCAAACATTCTTGACAAACAAAATGAGGCTTTATACTGAAAATTCTCTGCCCCTGTCTTGTGCTTTGATATGCGAACACCACCCATTTAAGATTATCGCCCTTGCCTGTCAGGAACTAGCAGTATATAGCCACATAAAATTATCTACCCCTAACTAGTCACTAGGTGACATGGTCAACTCAGTACGAAAATTATTACCCTTTCATGTCACCAAGACATGACCCATGACCGTGACCATGAACAAATCAAACAAGAAAAATATATCGTCTAGACCATCACGGAAAACCCCCCAATTAGGCCCCTACCTCCAAAGTGCATTGAATGCTATAGCCGCAGAATAACGCGTATATGTACCTATTTCTAATGAAATAATACAGATGCTCGGACAATGAATGCACACATAAGGATATAACTGGTCGTGCGAGAAGGCCTAAAATCGATATAATGGAAAAGGTTTTGTTTGAAATTCGGGACTTTCCTGGTTTTGCATTGCCTCCAGGATCGTTCCCACCATCTTTATATCTACTAATGTCCCATATGTGTCTGTTCCAGACCGGAGGACGTTAAGCAGAATTTCATGTAGGCCTACGTTTGTAACAATGGACAATTAAAAGAAACTCATGACTTATGACTTAACACTTGGTTGTTACGCGCTCCAACTTAGTGCCCGTGAAAAGGAGGGGGAAAAAGCATAAACTCACACGCGTGCGATCTGTGCAATGGGGCACTGCCATCCTATGTATAGTACTGTAAATATGCAAACGCTTCTGCTGTGGCCCTTAGACTGGCAAAAGATATGGAAACTACATGGTACTCTACGCTTCAGCAGTATCACTTCATTGATCAGCAAATTACCAATCATTATGATCATCCTCGATCACTCACCTCCCAAATTAGTGATCAAAGAGTGCCTTGGGCATCAATAGTATACACATCAGGAGACAGTAACTCCAGCTGCCCTTTACTACTACCGGGTTTGTGCCTCCCTTTTAATGGCTGAGTGACCAAACCTGATCCCATTGGCCGGTTGTTGTTGTCTGAGACTCCAACGACCCCTGGAGGACTAGGAGAAGACGATTCAGAAGTCAACTGTCCCACCTGAAGCTGCAAGAATTGCTTCCCTTTACTCAGAACAAAGTGTAAGCTTTTGGACATGCTGTCTTGCTGATCTTCGCTGAGCGGAGTTTCCTTTTTCGTCAGTCTTTTGCTGCTGTGTCGTTTTCGTTTCGGGTGAGTAGGGACGTCGCGAACGGGCACGGATCCTTGCTCGTTCGCGGGGAGGTCCGTCTTGTGCTGTTTGTGTCGAAACGAAACGCTTTCTTTGGATTTTCCTCCCAGAAGGTCAAGGTGAGCCATGTTGTCGCATGGGGTCACGACCTCGGCCCCTGAGGCGTGAAGATCGTCAAAGCGCTGGGTCTGGATCATCGACTTCCGTTTCAAGATGGCGGCGCCCCTTTCTGTGGTGGTGGTTTGTACCGAAGTAACCTGAAGAACGAAGAAAAGTCAAGTCAAGTCAAAAGGATCTTTATTGAGGATAAAGGAATAAGATTGACAGCTTTTCTTCATTCCATCCTCAGAAAGAAAAAAAAGTAACAATAAAAGAAACTGAAAAACAATTCAAAGTGAAAACACACACACAACAAACATTAAAAATATAACACATTTAAGCTTCATACAATACCTGCCTAAGTATATTCTTGTAGGCAATAATGAGTACTTGTGCACATACTTTTGCGGTTTCAACTGCAAATTTAAATCCACAGAATATGTTGTTTTACAGTATTTTGCATTTATGTAGACTACCAATAGATTCCTTTACTTAATAGACGGTTTTCGGAAGAAAAAAACTAGGGGAGAGCACTTCATGAAAATTAGAGTTGATTACCTCCATTACTCGGTCAAATACCATAGCATTAATGCAACAATGGCGTGGAAGCTTGAAACCGCAGGCGCAAACATTTTTTTCAAGAAACGTTAGCGGTGGCCAGTGGCCACAAACTGATACAACTTGCAAAATGTGACGTAAAAATATAAATAACATCAATTTTAGAATGACGCACGGTGTTCTAAGTGCTGCACGTCTGCTCAAACACACGAGGCGAGAGCTGGGCATCTACCTGATGGTAGAGTAACTTCCCCTGTTTGACCGATTGAATTAGGCAAGATCACTCCCACACACCATGAAATTACTCCCCTTAATTATTTCCGAACAATTCCTTTTGATAGGCCTGCTTTTGTGACAGATAACTTCCAATGCTTTTGTTAATGAAGTTATTTCTGCTGATGCTCCAGATTTACAAAACGAGATTGCTGTGTTCTGATGTCGCCTACTTTACTTTACTTTATGAATATTTTGCATGCAGGCGTGCACATCCACACTGACACAAGTGCACTCAAAACCCAACACACTTTCATTAATTGACACTCTCACTCACTCAGTACTTGTGGCGGTGCCATAGCCGATGAGGTTTAACCAAGGCGTGGTCACCGCTACAGCTATCTGTATTAATTTTAAAAATCGGGACTTTACTGGTTTTGTACTGCCTCCGGCATTGCCTCCAGTATTGTTCCCACCATATTTGTATTTACAAATGTCCCATATGTGTCTGATTCAGACCAAGAGGACGTAAAACTCCATTTTCTCTCACACTCTCACTCACGTATAGTAAGGTATGGAGAGAGAGAGAGAGAGAGAGAGAGAGAGAGAGAGAGAGAGAGAGAGAGAGAGAGAGAGAGAGAGAGAGGAGAGAGAGAGAGAGAGAGAGAGAGAGAGAGGGAGAGAGAGTCAGACAGACAGACAGTCATACAGACAGACACTAAGCCAGAGAGAGAGAGAGAGAGTCAGACAGACAGACAGTCATACAAACAGACAGACACTAAGCCAGAGAGAGAGAGAGAGAGAGAGAGAGAGAGAGAGAGAGAGAGAGAGAGAGAGAGAGAGAGAGAGAGAGAGAGACAGACAGTCATACAAACAGACAGACACTAAGCCAGAGAGAGAGAGAGAGAGAGAGAGAGAGAGAGAGAGAGAGAGAGAGAGGGAGAGACAGAGAGAGAGACAGAGAGAGAGAAAGAAGAGAGAGAGAGAGAGAGAGAGAGAGAGAGAGAGAGAGAGAGAGAGAGAGAGACAGACAGTCATACAAACACAGACAGACACTAAGCCAGAGAGAGAGAGAGAGAGAGAGAGAGAGAGAGAGAGAGAGAGAGAGAGAGGGAGAGACAGAGAGAGAGACAGAGAGAGAGAGAGAGAGAGAGAGAGAGAGAGAGAGAGAGAGAGAGAGAGAGAGAGAGAGAGAGAGAGAGAAAAAGAAAGAGACACAGACGAGCGAGACAGAGAGGCATACAGATACGCACACAGACAGAGAGACAGACACGCATACAGACAGAGAGACAGAGACAATTTCACCTTTGTGAAAAAGCGGATCTCCTGCACCATCTCCTTACGACCCAGGTCAAACCCTGCCACGTACTTTAGCCGACCGGAGTTGTACAGCATCCGACGACACGGGAACATGCTCTCCATCAGTAACACCACCGACAGACGCTGTAACCCCCACTGGCTCACCTGTGTAATGCAGGTGTAACACGGGTGTAACATTGGTGTAACAATAGTAACATATAAGGTGTGAGATATTAATATGTGAGTAGCATTATGTATTCTACAGCAGGCGACGACACGGGAACATGCTCTCCATCAGCAACACCACCGACAGATGGTGTAACTCCCACTAGCTCACCTGTGTCACGCACGTGTAACGCGGGTGTAACGCACGTTGGTGTGTTATGCATGAAGCATAAACATAGAATACACGGGAGCATGCTCACCATCAGTAACACCACCGACAGACGCTGTAACCCCCACTGACTCACTTGTGTAACTGAAGCGTAACGCAAGTGTAACGTTGGTGTGTTGTGTATGAAACAAATATAGCATACATATTCTACAGCAGGCGACGACACGGGAACATGCTCTCCATCAGCAACACCACCGACAGATGGTGTAACTCCCACTAGCTCACCTGTGTCACGCACGTGTAACGTTGGTGTGCTATTGACAAAACAAATATAGCATACATGTTTTACAGCATGCAACGACATGCAGTAACACCGACAGACGCTGTAACTCCCACTGGCTCATCTGTGTAACGCAGGTGTAACACGGGTGTAACATTGGTGTAACAATAGTAACATAGGTGTAACATAAGTGAGCTAGTATGTGTGTAGCATAATGTATTGTAGAGCATGTAACTCCCACTGGCTAACCTGTGTAACGCAGGTGTAACACGGATGTAACATTGGTGTAGCAATGGTAACATATAAGGTGTGAGATATTATGTGTGTAGCATAATGTATTGTGCAGCATGCGACGACACGAGAACATACTCTCCATCAGTAACACCACCGACAGACAGTTTAACTCCACTATCTCACCTGTGTAACGCAGGTGTAACGTTGGTGTGTTATGTATGAAGCGTAAATATAGCATACATATTTTACAGCAGGCGACGACACGGGAACATGCTCTCCATCAGTAACACCACCGACATACGCTGTAACTCCCACTGGCTCACCTGTGTAACGCAGGTGTAACGCTAGTGTAACGTTGGTGTGTTATGTATGAAGCGTAAATATAGCATACATATTCTACAGCATGCGACGACACAGGAACATGCTCTCCATCAGTAACACCACTGACATACGCTGTAACTCCCACTGGCTCACCTGTGTAACGCAGGTGTAACGCTAGTGTAACGTTGGTGTGTTATGTATGAAGCATAAATATAGCATACATATTCTACAGCATGCGACGACACAGGAACATGCTCTCCATCAGTAACACCACCGACAGACGCTGTAACTCCCACTGGCTCACCTGTGTAACGCAGGCGTAACGCTAGTGTAACGTTGGTGTGTTATGTATGAAGCATAAATATAGCATACATATTCTACAGCAGGCGACGACACGGGAACATGCTCTCCATCAGTAACACCACCGACAGATGGTGTAACTCCCACTAGCTCACCTGTGTCACGCACGTGTAACGCGGGTGTAACACACGTGTAACGTTGGTGTGTTATGCATGAAGCATAAATATAGAATACACGGGAGCATGCTCACCATAAGTAACACCACCGACAGACGCTGTAACTCCCACTGGCTCACCTGTGTAACACAGGCGTAACGCAAGTGTAACGTTGGTGTGTTATGTATGAAGCATAAATATAGCATGCATATTCTACAGCATGCGATGACACGGGAACATGCTCTCAGTCAGTAACACCACCGACAGACGCTGTAACTCCCACTGACTCATCTGAGTAACGCACGGGTAACACGTACGGGTGTAACATAAATGTAACGGTCGGTTGGTGTAATATAATGTTTAACACAAATGTAGCAAGCATGCGTTGTAGAACATGTGATGACATACTTTCCATCGTAACAGCCACTGTAACTCCCAATAGTTCACGTACCGCAGGTGTAACATAGGGGAAGACGGGGTAAAAAGTCCATGCCAATTATCTCATGAAATAAAGCAAATTTCATTAGCATTCATCTCATGGGTAAATTTGACTGAAATTTGCTTTATTTAATGGGCTATTTACCCCGTCTTCACCTATTGGTAAAATAAGTGTTGTGTATGTTGTGTATGTAGCCTAATGTATTGTAGAGCATGCGACAGTACCAGAACATGCTTTCCTCCAGTTGAATAACACAACACAGAGATGCTGCGATGTAATTCTCATTGGCTCGCATGTGTAATGCAGATGTAACATTGGGCGTCACATTCGTGTTATAGAAAGGTCTAATATTGATGTAATATAAAGGGGCAGTGGGTGGATGCCTCGTGCCTCCATACGGGGAGCTGGACGACCCCCACCCGGTCCACGAGTCTCTCCCCGTTGGGATACCGGGGTCTTTCATAAAAAAAAGTTCCCCCACCTTCTGGAAGTTCTGTGCTTGTAACTTCCTCTAATCTGCCACTCTATTTGACTCTGCCTTTTCCCTTTGGTTTCTATAATCTACTATCTTTCTGACTTATTGGCCCATTCTCCTGCCTTTTTTCAAAAAATCTTCCAAATCATTTTTCTCCCTTGAGCTTCGAAATCAGAATGTGTCGCCTGTGTGCAGCGGGGAGACCAGCGAAAACGGAAAACCGGACACATACGTACTTTACCCATTTGCATTATGGCCAGGGAACACAGAAGAAGAAATGTAATATTGATATTGGTGTTATATAAATCTAATATTGATGTAACATAAATACATGTAATATGCATATTGTTGTGCATATGAACTTGAGTAACACGATTGAAAGCCTTTGTAACTCCCGCTGGCTCACCTGTGTAATGCAGATGTAACACAGGTGTAACACTGATATGATGTATGTGTAACATAGATGTTTTGCAAACATAGTCTTGAACATACGAAGACAAGAAAACATGCTCTCCAGGAGCAATACTGTCATTGAACTTTTTTGTTCTGCATTTATGGAGACAACCACACCACACACACAGGAAGCGGAAACAGCCCACCGACCTTGCTTTCCGCCACCAGAGAGCAAGTGTTGGACATCATGGCAATGAGGGTGTTGACCATGAAACAAAACCCTTATATAAAAGTTTTAACAATCGTTTTCTTTTGTTTTATATTTATGGTGTGCAACCACACCAAACACACACAAAAGCACAGGAAGCGGAAACAGCCCACTAACCTTGTTTTCCGCCACCAGAGAGCAGGTGTTGGACATCATGGCGATGAGGGTGTTGACCATGAAACAAAACCCTTATATAAAAGTTTTAACAATCGTTTTCTTTTGTTTTATAGTTATGGTGTGCAACCACACCAAACACACACAAAAGCACAGGAAGCGGAAACAGCCCACTAACCTTGTTTTCTGCCACCAGAGAGCAGGTGTTGGACATCATGGCGATGAGGGCGTTGAGAATGAGGAGATAGGTGAGCACGACGAAGAGGACGAACAGTGTGGTGCTCAGCCAGGGATGGGAAGCCTTCCCCAACACATCGACCTGTTGAAGAACACGACATCATACTATGTAATGGCAACGTATTGTGAAATGAATAAGGGGAAGGAACTTCTCGTAAATTAACTCCCTTTTTTACCAAAGTTATTTATGGCACCGATTCGCCTGCAAAGTGTAAGTAGTTGCCACAACAATACAGACCCAAGTTCATCATAAAAAAAGGATGACCTAGACCTGCTTATTATGACAACCACCCACACAGTACACAACAACAGTGGTAGAGAGTTGCTCACAAACAAATCAACATACATTCAAGAATGGCATAGTCTTCTAGTCTTGAATAATGTTACACTTAAACAACATATTTTTGTATTGTATTGTGTTCTTGGTGATGTCGATGTACCCTGGCTAAAAGACTCCAGGGATCATCCCAACAGCGGAAGCACTTGTACACTATGGTACAAATGTATGTGAGAACATATAACGTGTGTGACCGTTTTTGATTACCCAGCCACGTGGGTAGCCACACTCCGTCTTCGGGGAATTGCGTTGCATTGTATTGTGTTGTATTGTCTCGTATCATATTGTATTGTGTTTTATTGCGTTGTTAACAGGGTCACGTACCTCTCCCAGTCCTAACATCAGTTTGAAGAGAGTTAACAATGTTACGTACCTCTCCCAGTCCTAACATCAGTTTGAAGAGAGTTAACAATGTCACGTACCTCTCCCAGTCCTAACATCAGTTTGAAGAGAGTTAACAATGTCACGTACCTCTCCCAGTCCTAACATCAGTTTGAAGAGAGTTAACAATGTCACGTACCTCTCCCAGTCCTAACATCAGTTTGAAGAGAGTTAACAATGTCACGTACCTCTCCCAGTCCTAACATCAGTTTGAAGAGAGTTAACAATGTCACGTACCTCTCCCAGTCCTAACATCAGTTTGAAGAGAGTTAACAATGTCACGTACCTCTCCCAGTCCTAACATCAGTTTGAAGAGAGTTAACAATGTCACGTACCTCTCCCAGTCCTAACATCAGTTTGAAGAGAGTTAACAATGTTACGTACCTCTCCCAGTCCTAACATCAGTTTGAAGAGAGTTAACAATGTCACGTACCTCTCCCAGTCCAAACATCAGTTTGAAGAGAGTTAATAATGTCACGTACCTCTCCCAGTCCTAACATCAGTTTGAAGAGAGTCAACAATGTCACGTACCTCTCCCAGTCCTAACATCAGTTTGAAGAGAGTTAACAATGGCACGTACCTCTCCCAGTCCTAACATCAGTTTGAAGAGAGTTAACAGGGTCGCTCCCAGGTGCTCAAAATCGTCGGGCAGCTGGCCTGGAGTGGCCAGAAACGTGATGTACATTGCCACGGAAAAGGCCAGCAACTCCAGCAAGATGATGGCCGAAAACCTGACAGAGAGAGAGAGAGAGAGATAGAGAGAGAGAGAGAGAGAGGGGGGGGGGGTGAGGTAGAGAGAGTCTGAAGTTTGAAATATTTTAATTTGTTAGGCCACAGGCCCATACAAATGGAGTTCACATATGAAAACATGTAATCAGAACAAAATGTTACGGACATTGCAAAGCAAAATTCGAACTAAAGCATTTTTCCGAACTAAATACGCTT
>CM065707.1:38699742-38704742 GCA_017654935.2 Phymorhynchus buccinoides | reverse complement strand
GTAGGCACTCACCACAGGGAATCGGCCACCAATGACAGGGCGAACACCAGCAGCTGCAGACGGTACAGCCCGTTGTGGTGGATGAGCCACAGGTGCAGCGACATCCTCCTCCACCACCTCCTCCCCTCCCACACCATCAGCACCCCCGACACAGGCACCATCACCCCGGCCATCACCTCCACGAAAAGCCTCTCCGAGCTGGGCACCCCTCCTCCTCCTCCTCCTCCTTCAGCCGAAGTGAGATTAGAAGGTTGAAGACTCGCTAAGTTAGAGTCTCTTTCTTCTTCTTCGGCTCGGTGTCGGATCATCTTGGCCTTGAACACGGCGTGCGCGGTGATCAAGGCCATGAGGAGCACGTGAGAGAAGGCCCACAGCAAGAACCAGCGGCTGTAGTGGCACCACTTGGCCTTGACGATGCTGCGAACCACGTACGTGTTGAGGATCTCAAACGCCTTGTCCACGCGCCTCGTTTCGCAGATGATCTCCAGCACAGAAACGAACCTCCCCCTGGGGTTGCTTCCCTTCCCCCTAGCCCCTTTCATCGCTGAGCAGCATCCCACTCCTTTCATGCTGGGGTGCGTCGGGGAAGGGATCCCTTGAGCGGAAAGGGGCACGACGACTCCGTGATGGTGTCGATGATGATGATGATGCATGTTGGTGTTGACGTCACGCCACTGCTGACGCGCCACGGGGTCGATCTCGGTGACGTCGTAGAGGAGGGAGTCGAAGAGTCCGTCATGTCGGTCCAGCTGGGAGTAGACTCCCTCCAGATGGAGGATCAGCTGGAATAAGGTGGGCAGGGCCAGCGCCGCGGAGAGTCTGAGCGGCGTCAGGCCTTCGTTGTTTTCCACCAGCCACACAGAGCGAGGCTCCGCCTGGATGAAACGATAAAAGAGGGAGAGACAGTGAGTAGGGGAGTGTAATGCGTGACTGCAGCATGAGTGACCCGGGTTCAAATCCCGGCCTCGCCGCTCTTTTCTTTTCTAGTTTGACAAGAAAATCGAACTGAACATCCAGTCCTTCGGATGGGGACTTAAAGCTACTCTGACCCGTGCGCTTTACGCACACAAAAATCCATACAGACATACAGACGGGGATGGATAGATGGAGACAGGGGCACAACGAGAGTGACACAATAGTGGCAAGGGCACATGATAGAAAAATAATATAACATCGTTGCTAACGTGGCCAAGTTACCCCCATTTCCCATACAGTAGTCGAGTTAAGCGCATTTCCCCTACCACTGTACCTGCCGGGGCACCACAACTCTCAGTTGAACGGCTGTCAGATGAACAACTGTTAGATGCACGGCTGTCAGAGACTTTAGAAAGACAGGCAGACATGAACACACACGCGTGCACGCACGCACACGCACGCGCACGCACACACACACACACACACACACACACACGCACGCACGCACGCACGCACGCACGCACGCACACGCACACGCACACGCACACACACTGCAAACGTTTGAGCGCATTCTCGACAGCCAGCCGTGAGGCCATCGTTCTAACAAATGTGATAGTTTGGGTCATTATGACAGCCCCTGATACGGAACCGCCAAAGATTAAAAAAAAAAATCAAATAAACCTGAGAGTCTATGACGTCACTGATACGGAACCCCAAAGATAAAAACAAATCTGGGTAAAGGTCAAGAATGTGCACCCCCCACCCCCCCCCCCCCCCCCCCTACATTTCTCAGCTCTCCCCGCATTTTTACACTTGCTTTTCTTACCAAACATTAAGCTGTATTTTATTAACCTTTTCAGCTAATTATCTTTGTTGAATATGTAGTGGTGTGCTTGTGCTTGAAGTGCACCTTTAAAAATGGGTAGGCCACTCACCTCGCTTTACTTTTGCTGAGAGGAGTTATTGCCGTTTGCTGTAACGTCAAGATTATTGATTGTCTGTTTATGAATGAATGCGTCTTACAAATAAAAGAATATAGATAGAAACACCTTATGGATAAGAGGTAAAGTTTTAAAATTATAATATAGTTTAGTTTTAGTTGTTCAAATCGTATTGTTTGGAATGCTTTCTGGCAGGGACGAAACAGTTCATTCGGGTCTAAATGTCTAGGCATGTTTTGAATGTCTAGGCAACGATAACTGTGTATTGGCTCTAGGCCTAACATTGTAGAGCACGTTGGATACAGGGCTGCAATGGGAACGATAACTGTGTATTGGCTCTAGGCCTAACATTGTAGAGCATGTTGGATACAGGGCTGCAATGGGAACGATAACTGTGTATTGGCTCTAGGCCTAACATTGTAGAGCATGTTGGATACAGGGCTGCAATGAGAACGATAACTGTGTATTGGCTCTAGGCCTAACATTGTAGAGCATGTTGGATACAGGGCTGCAATGAGAACGATAACTGTGTATTGGCTCTAGGCCTAACATTGTAGAGCATGTTGGATACAGGGCTGCAATGGGAACGATAACTGTGTATTGGCTCTAGGCCTAACATTGTAGAGCATGTTGGATACAGGGCTGCAATGAGAACGATAACTGTGTATTGGCTCTAGGCCTAACATTGTAGAGCATGTTGGATACAGGGCTGCAATGGGAACGATAACTGTGTATTGGCTCTAGGCCTAACATTGTAGAGCATGTTGGATACAGGGCTGCAATGAGAACGATAACTGTGTATTGGCTCTAGGCCTAACATTGTAGGGCATGTTGGATACAGGGCTGCAATGAGAACGATAACTGTGTATTGGCTCTAGGCCTAACATTGTAGAGCATGTTGGATACAGGGCTGCAATGAGAACGATAACTGTGTATTGGCTCTAGGCCTAACATTGTAGAGCATGTTGGATACAGGGCTGCAATGAGAACGATAACTGTGTATTGGCTCTAGGCCTAACATTGTAGAGCATGTTGGATACAGGGCTGCAATGAGAACGATAACTGTGTATTGGCTCTAGGCCTAACATTGTAGAGCATGTTGGATACAGGGCTGCAATGAGAACGATAACTGTGTATTGGCTCTAGGCCTAACATTGTAGGGCATGTTGGATACAGGACTGCAATGAGAACGATAACTGTGTATTGGCTCTAGGCCTAACATTGTAGGGCATGTTGGATACAGGGCTGCAATGTGTTGGTATCAGTATCTATGTAAGTTGCATGATAATGTGTTGTAGCAACGAGATGTTGAATGGTAGAATATTGCAGTTACACTTTTCGTTGTCTTGGACATATTAGAGCATGTTGGACTGATACAGGGTAGCAACGTGTTGGTACTAATATGTATGTAGGTTGCATGGAGATCAATAAAATATTGTAGTTGTTACTATGCATTTCCAACAACAAACAAACAACTACACGACAAGTGCAAAGTGACGGGGTTTTTTTTTATTCACAAGACACAAAACAAAACTACTGGATATTTCGGCAAACGCGCCGGGCCTTGCTCTTTGGTTTCAACAGTGTTGCATCATTTACGCGTTGGACTGTAGAGGGGAAGTATTGTTTTTTTATTTTGCTCCTTTTGCTGTATTTTTGATGTTTGCTGTTTAATTGTTTGTCTGTGTTGATAAAGGCGCGTTCGCCGAAATATCTAGTAGTTTTGTTTTGTCTCTTGTGAATAAAATAACGTCACTTTACACTTGTCGTGTAGTTGTTTGTTTGTTGTATGTTCCAGCGACGTTGCAGTCTGTTTCAGGTTTTTTTAAATACATTTCCAAGACAACAAGAGACAGGCTTTTATATAAGCTCATGCATGAAAAAGTTGTAAGAGTTGTTGTTGAGACGAATTAGAATGCTGAACTGATGCTTGTCTGCAGACTCTGAAAGAAGGAGAGCATCTGTTCTGCCTCGTTTCTTTTTTACTTTGTCTTCTTCTTTTCTCTAGTCTAAGCTATCTTCTCACTTGGTTTTTCTCTTAGGGCACGGTGCCAGACACACAAGATTCGATTGAACTATGCATAGTCTGAGCACACCGTGACTTGTCGGGATTTGGGCTCGGCCTAAGATTCGATTGAATGAAGTAGGAATGAATCTCGTTTGCATTGCTAGACTAGCCCAGCCAAATCCTGACCCATCTTTCTTCTCTTGACTCTTATTTCCTTCTCTTTCCGACTCTTGATGTAGCAGATCCTCGATCCTCTTCCTCTTCTCTCCTTGTCCCTTCTTCAAATAATTAATCGCAGTCTATGATAAAACGCCATTATCTAATAGGACTACCCCCCCCTCCCCCCACCCCCCCCCCCCCCCCCCCCCCCCCCCCCCCCCCCCCCCCCCCCCCCCCCCCCCCCCCCCCCCCCACCCCCACCCCCCCCCCCCCCACCCCCACCCCCCCCCCCCCCCCCCCCCCCCCTGTAGTGCAGTACACACAACAGCCGCGGAGCATTTGTCACAGTCCTGGTTCATTGCGTTTTTTCCGTCTTGCCTTTATCTTCTACTATTATTGAATGCATGTGTTTAATGATGTAAATGGATGAAAATTAGTGTTAAATATAGGACACGATAGGGGATGAAGTAGTGAGGACGGGGGCTTTTTACCCCGTCTTCCCCTACTCAATCTGCAGTAAGAAAGGCCAGACTGAAAAAAATGGAAACAACCGAGAAATGGAAGAGCGTTCCCGTACCTGCGGGGAAGGCGCCGTTTCTGGGACTTGCACTTGCAGTCGGGTGTGCATCTCTCTCAGCATCCCCCCCACCTCCACCTCCCTCTCCGGGTAGTGGTGGGTGAAGCGGATCAAGGAGTGCAGGACGGTGTCCCCGCGCCGGTTCGTCTCGTGCAGCTTGGCCCCGTGACGCAGCAACAGGTCGACCATGTCCAGGTTAAAGGTCAAGGCCGCCACGCTCAAAGGGAGTTCACCCATCATGATGGTGGCGGCGAAGCGAGGACCCACGGCCTGGGTTTAAAGATACACAGACGCGCCACGATTAAGTCCCTTGGTTTTTTTTCTGGGTAGCTGTGACCCACATAGAAATGTCCCCATGTTCAAATTGAGGCTGCTCTTTAAAATGATGTATCGCTTTGAA
>CM065707.1:38673211-38699242 GCA_017654935.2 Phymorhynchus buccinoides | reverse complement strand
TAAGCACGTCAAGTATTTTATTTTTTCTTTTTGTGTGTGGACTTACAGTGTATAAATAATTACAGTATGCTTAGTTAATTATAAATGTGGACGGATGGTTTTGTATACATGTGGGAGAAGAGGGAGGGGGGGGGGGGGGTGAAGGGAAAGAGCAGGTGAAAATAGAGGAGGAAGCGTTACGAGAAAGATTGCCCACTGAATAATTGTATTTTAATTTTACTTTATTTCTAAATAATTGTCTTTTTTTGGCATTATTATTTATTTATTTCATTAAGAATAGAGTGATTTTCTTTATTTGCCTACAAAAATGATTTATATTATTTGACAGTATCCCCTTGCCATAAAGGCTTATGTATGCTAATGGCAATAAAAACCTATTTGATTTGATTTGATTTGATTTGATCTATCTTTCTCTGTTCTGTCTGTCTCTGTGTCTGTCTCTATGTCTCTCTATCTTTCTCTGTTCTGTCTGTCTCTGTCTCTATCTTTCTCTGTTCTGTCTGTCTCTCTATCTTTCTCTGTTCTGTCTGTCTCTGGGTCTGTCTCTGTCTCTCTATCTTTCTCTGTTCTGTCTGTCTCTGGGTCTGTCTCTGTCTCTCTATCTTTCTCTGTTCTGTCTGTCTCTGTCTCTCTATCTTTCTCTGTTCTGTCTGTCTCTGTGTCTGTCTCTATGTCTCTCTATCTTTCTCTGTTCTGTCTGTCTCTGTCTCTATCTTTCTCTGTTCTGTCTGTCTGTCTCTGTATCTTTCTCTGTTCTGTCTGTCTCTGTCTCTCTATCTTTCTCTGTTCTGTCTGTCTCTGGGTCTGTCTCTGTCTCTCTATCTTTCTCTGTTCTGTCTGTCTCTGTGTCTGTCTCTATGTCTCTCTATCTTTCTCTGTTATGTCTGTCTCTGGGTCTGTCTCTGTCTCTCTATCTTTCGCTGTTCTGTCTGTCTCTGTCTCTGTCTCTCTATCTTTCTCTGTTCTGTCTGTCTCTGTGTCTGTCTCTCTATCTTTCTCTGTTCTGTCTGTCTCTGTGTCTGTCTCTCTGTCTCTCTATCTTTCTCTGTTCTGTCTGTCTCTGGGTCTGTCTCTGTCTCTCTATCTTTCTCTGTTATGTCTGTCTCTGTGTCTGTCTCTATGTCTCTCTATCTTTCTCTGTTCTGTCTGTCTCTGTCTCTGTATCTTTCTCTGTTCTGTCTGTCTCTGTCTCTCTATCTTTCTCTGTTCTGTCTGTCTCTGGGTCTGTCTCTGTCTCTCTATCTTTCTCTGTTCTGTCTGTCTCTGTGTCTGTCTCTCTGTCTCTCTATCTTTCTCTGTTCTGTCTGTCTCTGGGTCTGTCTCTCTGTCTTTCTCTGTTATGTCTGTCTCTGGATCTGTCTCTGTCTCTCTATCTTTCTCTGTTCTGTCTGTTACTCTCTTTGACTCTGCCTTTTCCCTTTGCTTTCTCTCATCCGCTATCTTTCTGACTTATTGGCCCATTCACCTGGGTTTTTTTCCAAAAAATGTTTTCAAATAATGATCTCCTCTGAGCTCTTCCGAAATCGAAATGTGTCGTCTGTACGCAGCAGGGAGACCAGTCAAAACTGAAAACCGGACACATACATACCTTACCCATTGTGGCCTCATGGCCTGGGAACGCATAAGAATAAGAATAAGAATGGGAGTGTGTTGGGATGGGAGCAAGGGCCTGTGCTTTTCATTGTGTGCGTGTCTGGGCGTATTGTTGTAAGAATGGGAATCACCTTGTACTGCTGAGCCATTCATGATGCAACTTGTTTTGCCCTATGCTCCAATGGCTTTTATTCACTGGTTGAGGTTAAGGCCCCCCCAAAAAAAAAATAGGTGTGGTTAAGGTATCCCTACCTACCCTATTTTTTTCGGCCGGCCCTATGATATTTTTTGGTCTTTGTCCACACAAAGAAAGAAGAGAGATGGCCATACGCTCATATTTCTGAAAATATGAGGGTGATTAGCACTTTCATAGTTTCAAAGCATCTTACACGCTCGTGGATGTTTTCCAGGACATACATCCGGATGTAGGAAAGGAAAACATTATCACTCGCCGATGTGGTTCAGCTATCTTAGCTGAATCTTTCGAACTAGAGTTTTCAACACCACTCGGCAATTTCAAAGAGCTGGGAGTGAAGAGCTTACAATTTTGTGGAGAAAGAGAAAGTTTTATTTCTTTGGGTTGTTTACTTTAAATTACTCGATGTTCATGACACATACCATGCATATGTACACACACACAAACACACACCAAGAGAGTAAGAGTGAGGGAGAGAGTGAGAGAGAGAGAGCTCTTGTGCTTTGTCAATTTTGACCTTTAATAAAAATTAAAAAAAGAAAGAAAAAAAGCTAGGTCCTACCTACCTACCCTTTTTTTTGGGCCATGTTACCTTAGCCACAACTATTTTTGTTGTTGGCCTAATAGACGATTTTCGGAGAGAAAAAAACTAGGGGAGAGCGCTTCGTTAAGTTAGAGTTGATTACCTCGACTTACTTGGTCAAAACTACAGCAACCATGGCGGCATGGCGTCGAAGCTTGAAACCGCGGGATGCCAGTCAACGACATTGTTTTTACAAAAATAAGGAGTGGCCAGCTGCTACAAAATGATAGAACTTGCAAACTGTGAGGTAAAAATATAAATTACATCAATTTTAGAATGACGCACTGCGTTCTACATGCTGTGTTGTCTCCTCAAACACACGAAGCGAGGGCTGGGGAGTTACCTGATGGTAGAGTAACTTCCCCTGTTTGAACGATTGAATTAGGCGAGATCACTCCCACACACCATGAAATTACTCCCCTTAATTATTTCCGAACAATTCCTATTGGCTTGTAGTTGGGGCCAACAGTAACATGAGAGTTGTACAATAAATGATTTTCTACATCATTGGAATATCACGGCACAGCTTGTAGTCTTCCTAAGGGATTGGTTGGCCTTAAGGGACCTTCCCCAATGAGAGAGTGGGATGTACCCTGGGCAAGGCTTCTCCACTAGAAACAGATTTTTTTTTAGCGCAGCTCTCCAGAATAGCATTAGCAGCTGCCTCCTCTGCTGTGTGGACAGTCATTTTCAGAAAAAACACCAGGCATACAATGCAACTGTATTGGCCACTGCAACCAGGGTTATTAACCCTTTCGCCCCCCCCCCCCCCCCCCGGGGGTATACCGGGGGGGGGGGGGGGGTCTTTTGCATAAATAGTTCCCCCACCTTCTGGAAGTTCTGTGCTTGTAACTTCCTCTACTTCTGTCATTCTCTTTGACTGCCTTTTCCCTTTGCTTACTGTCATCTACTATCTTTCTGCCTTACCGGTCCATTCTCCTGCCTTTTTTCAAGAAACACTTTCAAAAACATTTCTTCCTGTCCAAGTCGGACTTGCTGGTTGCTGGGCCTATTTCTTAGTTAGGCGCATAACAGCAGCATGACGCATCTGCACTCATAATTGACAGGAAACTGTCTGAGCGATCGAAGAAGAAGAAGAACCCTTTCGCCGCCAGCCATTTCTCAGCAAAAAATACCATTAAACTTAACTGGGTAGAGAAACCAAATCATCTGCAATATTAATCATTCCTATGTGACATGTATAACATTAGGCCTATCCCTACTTCCCAAAGTTAAGAAAATAGGGTCTTCAGATAACAGACCCTGATTTGATGCCTTTTAGTGACATGGGTGTTAAACCATTGTGGTGCATCAATGCGACATTGGCGGTGAAAGGGTTAATGACATGGGTGTTAAACCATTGTGGTGCATAAATGCGACATTGGCGGTGAAAGGGTTAATGACATGGGTGTTAAACCATTGTGGTGCATAAATGCGACATTGGCGGTGAAAGGGTTAATGCCCTTGATGGCAAGAGCTAAGCCATTGTTGATCAGTATCCAAAAGGGCATTCACTCTTGCAAAAGGCAGCCATTAAGTGTCCTCAAATAGGGTCATTGGTGAGAGTTATTGCCTTGTTTGGTCAGTACTCAACCATCTTCCCCCACCCACCAAGGGCATTCACTCTTGCAAAAGGTGTTCTTTGCAGTAGCCAATACATTTCACTGTGTGTGTTTGCTGTGTGTGTGTGTGTGTTTGTGTGTGTGTGTGCGTGCGTGTGTGTGTGTGTGTGTGTTGTGTGTTTGTGTGGTGTGTGTGTTGTGTGTGTGCATGTGCATGCACGTGCATGCATGTTTTTCTCTGTGTGTGTCCAGGAGTTGGAATACCACTACTCCCCCAGCCGGTGGTCTCACCGCATGGGGCCCACATCGAGGCTTTGAACAACGGTGAGACTATTTTGGGGGTGAAAAAAAAAGATTCAAAATTTATTATATTTGTGCAGGTACAGTGGAACCTCCCTTATAAGACTCCCTCCCTTATAAGACCTCCCATTATAAGACTCCCACCCTTATAAGACTCCCTCCCATATAAGACCTACTTCTCTGAGACATTGCCCTTCTTTGTAAGTATTAAAATTACCTCCTTTATAAGACCTCAGTTTGGATGATTGTTGAAGGTCTTATAAGGGAGGTACCACTGTACAACCGATCGTCAAAGTCGAAGCCAAAAACACTTTATTATTTCGTTAATAGAAATGAGGCTTTGTACTGAAAATGTCACCGCCCCTGTCTCGCGCACTGAGATGCGAACGCCACATGCTTAAGATTATCGCCCTTGCCTGTCAGGAACTAGTGATATATAGATACCGATAGAAAATTATCTGCCCCTGACTTGAGTCACTAGGTGGCATGGTCAAATCAGTCCGAAAATTATCGCCCTTTCGTGTCGCCAAGACGTAGTCCCCATTACTATGTATTTGGTATTTGGTATATTCTGGTCACAGAAACTTATCTCTGTGAAATTCAGGCTGCTCTCCCCAGGAGAGAATGTCGCCGCAAGTGCAGCGCCTACCCAATTATTTTTTTGGATTTTTTTTTTTGGGGGGGGGGGCACAGGGTGAGGAGGGTGTGTGGGCACACTTAGAAAACCTAGCTATCAATTTGGCCATACCAGGCAGCAGGATTTCTCCCTGCTCTCACCGACTTTCAACTGCCGTGGGATTTTTACGTGCGTAAAGTGCACGGGTCAGACTAACTTTTAAGTCCCCATTCGAAGGACTGGATGTTCAGTTCGATTTTCCTGTCAAAGCTAGAAAGAAAGGTGCGAGGCCGGGATTCGAACCCGAGTCACTCACGCTGCAGTCAGGCATTACATTTGGCAGGCGAACGTCTTAACCACTCTGCTACCTTTCTCCACATAATGAAGACAATATTAAGAACAGAACTGACACTGAATCAAAGCATGACGAAATGTTGGTTTCAGCTATGTACAGCAAATACGATGCTAATAGCTGTCGCATATATGCAGATACCTCTACTCCATCCATTTGCCCCCCTCCCCCCTTCCCCACCCCTCCACCCCGCTATTGAATGCTTTACTGTTAGCAGTTCATCGATCACTACTGTAATTTTCGGACTATAAGGCGATATTTTTTTCTCCAATTTCGACCTATGCGCCTAATAAATGAGGGCGCCCTATTAGTGAACAAAATCGTGAGAAGAGAGGCAATGATTGCCGTGTTCAGTACAGCCTACTGTGAGTCACAACATCGAAAGTGGTAATGAGTCGCCGATACGACGAATACTCACGTTAAAATGCTTCAAAATCCCTATTATGATCCGAGATACTGTCCGACAGATGCCATAACCCTTCATTGGATGTAAAAAGCATCGTTGTAGAGCTTAAAATGCCATAATTCTACCAGTTTTCGCAAAGAAAAGTCCAAACACAACAACCGGAAGTGATCGCAAAAACGGAAATTTGATTATTTGAGAAGGGAGCCAACTCTCGTTTATGACAGCATAATGGTGGTCGGCAAGTATTTACAGGACGCATATGGGCTTCAAAGTTCGACTTTCTTTTGCGAGGTGTGTATCACCTTATAAACAAGTACTTTAATTTTTTCAGATTTTTCTTGAAAATTGCCCTATTCGCCTTTTACACAGCAGCGCCTAATGATCCGAAAAATACGGTAGTTTATTTCAAATGACTTGTTAGTATTGATACTTTATAATATTAAACGAGTAGCAGGAATAATAGTTGTAGAATTATTGTAGCAATAGTAGTTTTGTTAGTATTGTTATTCTACAACTGCAGTCGAACCTCCCTATTATCAAGACCTTGAAAAATCATTTTTTTTAAAGGTCTTAATAGGGAGGAGTCTTAATAGGTAGGAGTTTGACGGGGCTCTGCCCCTGTACCCTACCGGGGCCATGGGTCCCTGGACCCCTGCCTTTCAGTTTTTTTAATTTGGGGGAGTTGCACCCCTGTACTATCATTTATGTCTTCTCATTTTCCATTGGCTGAGTCTGTGCGAGTCTTACTGACGTTTATGCCTTCTCATTTCTGATTGGCTGACATCAATCTTGTGGTTTATGCCTTCTCATTTCTGATTGGCTGACATCAATCTTGTGGTTTATGCCTTCTCATTTCTGATTGGCTGACATCAATCTTGTGGTTTATGCCTTCTCATTTCTGATTGGCTGACATCAATCTTGTGGTTTATGCCTTCTCATTTCTGATTGGCTGACATCAGTCCAGCTGTCTAATTGCCTTCTCATTTCTGATTGGCTCAGCCTCGCGGGAGTCCCAGTGGTGCCTTGACGTGGAGACGGACATCGGCTACGGAGCGACGGAGAAACAGAAGCTGGACGTGTACACTCAGAAAAACTCCGCCGGGAAAAAAGGTACATCTGCATGTCCTTTCCTTTTCTTTCCTTTTTTGGTCTTCTTCTTCTTCTTCTGCGTTCCCAGGCCATATGGCCACAATGGGTAAGGTACATATGTGTCCGGTTTTCAATTTTCACTGGTCTCCCCGCTGCGTACAGCCGACACATTCCGATTTCGGAGGAGCTCAAAGGAGAAAAATTATTTGGAAGATTTTTGTTTAAAAGGCAGGAGAATGGGCCAATAAGTCAGAAAGATGGTAGATAACAGAAAGCGAAGGAAAAAGGCAGAGTCAAAGAGAGTGGCAGATTAGAGGAAGTTACAAGCACAGAACTTCCAAAAGGTGGGGGAACTATTTTTACGAAAGACCCCCCGGTATCCCCAAGGGGGGCTTTTTTGGGTCAATTTATCTTTATTCATGTTACAGTGGAAACCTGGTCAAAAGTCGATATTGAAAGGACTGGAATTTTATTTCGAGACAGTCGATATTTTGAGAATTTTTTTTAGTTTCAGAATAAGCTTTCTTTGCACATTAAAGGGCTAGCCACACTTATATGAACCGTATCACGGGGGTTAAAGATGATGTCAATGATTTTCAGGGTGAGCCGTATTTTGTCTATCTTCACGGGGGTTAAAGATGATGTCAATGATTTTCAGGGTCGACGTTTTTTGTCTATCTTCACGGGGGTTAAAGATGATGTCAATGATTTTCAGGGTCGACGTATTTTGTCTATCTTCACGGGGGTTAAAGATGATGTCAATGATTTTCAGGGTCGACGTATTTTGTCTATCTTCACGGGGGTTAAAGATGATGTCAATGATTTTCAGGGTCGACGTTTTTTGTCTATCTTCACGGGGGTTAAAGATGATGTCAATGATTTTCAGGGTCGACGTTTTTTGTCTATCTTCACGGGGGTTAAAGATGATGTCAATGATTTTCAGGGTCGACGTATTTTGTCTATCTTCACGGGGGTTAAAGATGATATCAATGATTTTTAGGGTCGACGTTTTTCGTATATCTTCACGGGGGTTAAAGATGATATCAATGATTTTCAGGGTCGACGTTTTTGTCTATCTTCACGGGGGTTAAAGATGATACATGTATCAATGATTTTCAGGGTCGATGTTTTTCGTCTATCTTCACGGGGGTTAAAGATGTCAATGATTTTCAGGGTCGACGTTTTTTGTCTATCTTCACGGGGGTTAAAGATGATACATGTATCAATGATTTTCAGGGTCGATGTTTTTCGTCTATCTTCACGGGGGTCGGGGGTCAATGATTTTCAGGGTCGACGTTTTTGTCTATCTTCACGGGGGTTAAAGATGATACATGTATCAATGATTTTCAGGGTCGATGTTTTTCGTTTATCTTCACGGGGGTTTAAGATGATGTCAATGATTTTCAGGGTCGATGTTTTTCGTCTATCTTCACGGGGGTTAAAGTTTATTATCAATGACTTTCAGGGTCGCCGTTTTTCGTCTATCTTCACGGGGGTTTAAGATGATATCAATGATTTTCAGGGTCGACGTTTTTCGTCTATCTTCACGGGGGTTACTGGCAGATCAAGGAGTTGGGGTAAGTGTGTATGTACAAAGAGCCGGAAAGATCATCGTTTGAAAGCCAGAATGTAATATATTAACTTTCTGTATTCCTTTTATAATATTGTGGATTTCACCCGACGAAATGCTCTCGTGTTTATACTCTGTGTGTGTTTGTGTGTGTATGTGTTGTTCTTTAATTTAACATCTTTTCACTAAAAGTGATTTTAGACAAGAATGTGTTTGTGTGTGTGTGTGTGTGTGTGTTTTTGTTTGTGTGTGTATGTGTTCTTTAATTTAACGTCTTTTCACTAAAAGTGATATTAGACAAGAATGTGTGTGTGCTGTGTGTGTGTGTGTGTGTGTGTGTTCTTCCTTAATTTAACGTCTTTTCACTAAAAGTGATATTAGACAAGAATGTGTGTGTGCTGTGTGTGTGTGTGTGTTCTTCCTTAATTTAACGTCTTTTCACTAAAAGTGATATTAGACAAGAATGTGTGTGTGCTGTGTGTGTGTGTGTGTGTGTGTTCTTCCTTAATTTAACGTCTTTTCACTAAAAGTGATATTAGACAAGAATTTGTATGTGTGTGTGTGTGTGTGTGTGTGTGTGTGTGTGTGTGTGTGTGTGTGTGTGTGTGTGTGTGTGTGTGTGTGTGTATGTGCTGTATGTTTATTTGTTTGTGTGTGTATGTGTTCTTTAATTTAACGTCTTTTCACTAAAAGTGATATTATATGAGAAAGGGATGTGTGTGTGTTTGTGTGTATGTATTTATGTGTGTGCTAGTGTGTGTGTGGGTGTGTGTGTGTGTGTGTGTGTGTGTGTGTGTGTGTGTGTGTGTGTGTGTGTGTGTGTGTGTGTGTGTTGTTGTTGTTGTTGTTCTTTAATTTAACATCTTTTCACTAAAAGTCATATTATACGAGAAAGGTGTGTGTGTGTGTGTGTTTATATTGTGTGTGTGTGCGTGATATTTACATGTGGCTGTTGTGAATTAGTTTCTACTACGTTCTAGTTTCGTTTTAAACACAGCAGGGAGCAGGGAGACTCAAGCATAACGCTTTATGATCAATGTGGATGTTTGCAGCTTTGCTAAGATTAAGCCACATGATAATCAAATTGTTAGGATTCCCTCTTTCAGTGGGGATACTATTGTTATTGTACAAATTCTACTTTCTTCTCTTCTTTAAATACTGGGTGGGGTGGGTGGTGGTGGGGTGGGTGGGGGTGATGGTTGGGGTAGGGTGGTGGTGTGGGGGGTTTGAAGGGAGGTGGGTGTTAGTGTGTTGTGTTATGGTTGTATGCAATGCATTCTCTAATGTATTCATTTTCATAGAGATGTATGGTGAGGATACGTGAACGAATGAATGAATTTAGGTTTTACGTCCTCTCGACCTGGGAAGGCACATATGGGACATTTGTTAATTGTAAAATAATATAGAAGACGATACAAAACTGAAAAAGACATATACATAGACAGGGACAAGATATGAAAACATGTAGGAGGAGGATTCTAAAAGCGCAAGATTTAATGTTTTGGGGAATATTCAGTTAAAATTTATAAAATGTAGTTAGTGGTGTCAATAGACACCTGATAAATAACTGTGAATATATAAAATTATTTTATTAAAATTGATACCTAGTGTTTTACGTCCTCTCGGCCCATAAGGGCTGATATGAGACATTTTTATTAAAATTAGAGAAGAGAGAAAAATAGAGATTTTACGCCTTCTGAGTCAAAAGACATTTGGGGCATTTAAAATGATAAAGATCCTGGAAAAAAGTGGATTTTTGTTTGATAAGATCAAGTTTTGAAAGTTTATGAGTTTTTGTAGATTTTTGGAATAATTTATTTGTTTTTAAGAGAGTTGTTTTTTTAAGAAGTTTTAATTGCGCACAAGTTTAGAGTATAAAATTTTATGTTTGTGATAAAATATTTTGATTGTAAAAGATATTTGGCTGTTTGCTTTTAAGTCTGGCAGATTGGAGGAGGTCTGATTAAAAAAAACCAGGGCTACAGTTAAAATTCATGCGTTTTATGCTCAACTGAGCTATTTTATAAAAATCCGTGTTTGTGCTCGGGAAGAGCTTTATTGTTAAAATCTTTGACAGGCATTTGCCTGTATACAAGCTATATATACAGTTAAAAACCTAGAAGATATTATAAAAAAAATGTTATGTACATTATTGTTATGTACATAACTTTTATATGCAAACTATTTAGTTGAGTTGTGGTTTTTTTAAGTATTCAGCCTATTAGGTTTTGTCCCTTAGGACTTAATACAACTAATAGCTTATTAAGAGTTTAGTTTGTAGTGATAAAATTTGTTATATTTTTTTAAAATTAGGTTTTATTTAGGTTTGGAGATCAAACTATTAACTGTTGGTCTTTGAAGTAATCAAACCCCAACAGTTTTTAATATTTAGTAAAAAGGGTCCTTTAAGATAGCAAAGTTCATTTGGTTTAAACCAGACTGTTGTCTGTCGGTTTTTAGACCAAAAGATATTAAAATTAATATGTACATTATTATTATGTACACAGCTTTTCATACAAACTATTTAGTCTTTTAATAAGTAAAGTTATATTTATTGTTTTTATAAGAAGACTTATTAAGATTTGGTTAAGTTGTAATTTATCTGTTTTTAAATTTGTTAAGTGTTTAACCTGTTTAATCTTGTCCCATAGGACAGGACATGGTGTAGTTTTCACATATGTGAAAGTATGTAAATTTATTATTAGAAGATGTTTATAAGTGATAAAATCATTTTATTAAAAGGTTATTGTTAAAATTAGTATGTTTTTGTTTTAATTAAGTTATGGGACCTGACCACTACTAGTTGATCTTTCAAGTATATAAGTATTTAGTATTTTTAATTTGTTTAGAAATGTTGAAAGTTGATTTTGAATGTAATTACATGGGGTAAACAGATGTTCTAGGTCCAGTATGTTGTTACAGTTGCAGGGCAGTTTTTTTAAATTTACAATAGTAGGACCCTGTTCTTAATCGAAATAGTAAAGCTTGTGTTTTAGGTGGAATGGAAAGGAACAGTCCCCTTGGACTATTTTTGGGTCCCAGGAGTGGGCTTTGGCATAAGATTCCAGTTCTTTTGCCCACTCCTGGTTTGTTGATATTTTTAGTAAGCTTTTAGACTCGCTTACCGAAAGTTTAATGTTAACGGGGTTACCAGAGAGACCCAAGGCGGCCGACTTTGCGCCCCTGTCAGCCAGATCATTACCAGCCAGACCATAGTGGGAAGGGATCCATACTAATAAGACCTTAGTACCTCTGATGTAAAGTTGATGAATTAGATTTTTGATTTCGTTTTTTATTTCGGCACGGTTATGGTTGTTGCCTTGTAAGGCTTTAATTGATGATAATGAGTCTGAAAATATGACTATTTGGTAAGGTGAAACTGGAAGGTTATTTATATATGCCAGAGCTTCTAAGATGGCCCATAGCTCGGCTGAAAAGAAGGGGGAGGTTGACGGGTGGGTAAAAATAGCCTGGGCAAGCAAGAACTAAGTTATGCTAGATTTGTGTGCCGTGTCTTATAAGTGTCTTAAAATGAGTACATCAATGCATTTTCTTCAGCTAGGCTAGACCTTAGACTGTTGTTTTCTGAAAATGGACGACGCTTACCCTACCAACTTTAAATGCTCATAACTGGAACGCAAAAAGATACAAGAATGGTTCTTGTACAGTACACCCCGCTTATAGTAAAGTCCAGGGGAGCAAGGATTTTCCTTTACTATAACAGGTTTTTCTTATAAACGATGTTCGGATATGGTAAAGTTTTGATGATGAGTTGGAGTGTCGGAGGGGAGAAGGCAGAGAATTTCAAAGAGATGGTGCTTGACAAGAAAAAGAACGTTGGCCAGCAGATTTGAGACGGATGGAGGGAAGGGAAAGGAGACGAGAATCAGAAGACGAACGTAGTTGGCGAGCTGGGACATAGAGATGAAGAAGATCAGAGAGATACAGCATTGCGCAACTATAATGGGGTGATCTATTGGTTTGAGATGTTTAATGTTGCCTGAAAGCTTGTTTACATATCGACTGTCACTTGTATGTAAAGATTGATTGTTGAATGCCCTTTGGATCCCAAGAATATGCAGTGTTAAAATGCACAATGGAATCACAGACTGTCTCTTTCATACTACACACACGCATGCACATACACACACACACATGCATGCTTATGCACCCAAGGAACCAAAAGAATCATATAACACACAGTACTCCATTGAAACAAGTGAGCAAACATGTCAGTTTAATGATGTGTGTTTAATTACAAAGTTTCAAATTTCAAAGTTTCAAATTTATTTCCAATTTCATTTTAAGCCATTGAACACATCAAACTCCACAGTTCTGGTAAAACCAAAAATGATACTAAACAATGATCCAAGGCCTTTTAAGCAGCCGTTGTGGGAATACGACCTGGGGGCCATTCTGAGAGCAGTGGAATCTGGTGGTTTCCAGTTAGAACGTGCTGTTGAATTCAAGTTGCACACTAACTGCGATCCTAAAAGTGATAAGGCTTTTAGGGCCTTTCTTTACAAAGTATGTGAATTTGTCTGTGCTTGTGTAAACTCCCGCAAGAACGGAACAATCTATTTCGGCATTATTACATTATCATAAAAATGAAAGCAATATAGAACAATGTGACTGTCATTATCAATATTATCATAAAACTGAAAGCAACATACAATGTCATTATCAATATCATCGTAAAAATGAAAGCAATATAGAACAATATGACTGTCATTATCAATATTATCGTAACAATGAAAGCAACATACAATGTCATTATCAATATCATCGTAAAAATGAAAGCAATATAGAACAATATGACTGTCATTATCAATATTATCGTAACAATGAAAGCAACATACAATGTCATTATCAATATCATCGTAAAAATGAAAGCAATATAGAACAATATGACTGTCATTATCAATATCATCGTAACAATGAAAGCAACATACAATGTCATTATCAATATCATCGTAAAAATGAAAGCAATATAGAACAATATGACTGTCATTATCAATATCATCGTAACAATGAAAGCAACATACAATGTCATTATCAATATCATCGTAAAAATGAAAGCAATATAGAACAATATGACTGTCATTATCAATATCATCGTAACAATGAAAGCAACATACAATGTCATTATCAATATCATCGTAAAAATGAAAGCAATATAGAACAATATGACTGTCATTATCAATATCATCGTAACAATGAAAGCAACATACAATGTCATTATCAATATCATCGTAACAATGAAAGCAACATACAATGTCATTATCAATATCATCATAAAAATGAAAGCAACATACAATGTCATTATCAATATTATCGTAACAATGAAAGCAACATACAATGTCACTAGGAATATGATCATAAAACTGAAAGCAATACAGAACAATGTGATTGTCATTATCAATTGTAAAAATGAAAGTGACCCCCCATCCACCCCCGTGGGGATACCGGGGGTGGTCTTTTCATACAAATAGTCCCCCCACCTTCTGGAAGTTCTGTGCTTATAACTTCCTCTAATCTGTCTCTCTTTGACCCTGCCCTTTTCCTTGCTTTGTGTCATCTACTTTCTTTCTTCCATATTGTTTTCTCCTTTGAGCTCCTATTCTTGTCAAGTAAAGTTTTCCAGTGCCCAGAGTCCTCCGAAATCGGAATGTGTCGGCTGAATGCAGCGAGGACACCAGTGAAAACTGAAAAACGGACACATACGTACCCATTGTGGCCTTATGGCCAGGGAACGCAGAAGAAGAAGAAGAAGAAGAAGAAGAAGAAGAAGAAGAAGAAGAAGAAGAAGAAGAAGAAGAAAGCTACATAATTATAGAACAATGTGAATATCATTATCAATAGTGTCGTAATAATGAAAGCGACATACCACATGCCCTTTAAACAAAAAAGAAGACAGAAAAACACACCTGTCATCATCATTATCATCGTAAATATGAAAGTGACATACATATAACGCTTAATAAAACAACCAATGGGCTAAACAGAAATTCAATTAAATGAGTGACATGTTTCATGTTATTATAATAATTATAAAAAACATATGCAATATATAGCAACAATGTATATACATTTCAGAATCAGCAGTAGGGTAAATATTGGTAGCAGTAGGCTATATAAACATCATTATTAAAGTACGCTACTCTGTATCGTCTATAATAATACTTCAATAATACTAACACATTTTTAGATGAAAAATTGGCATTGTCAACACACGAAATTTACCCTTTGTTGGAAAAATCCATTTGTATCAATCCATCTGACTTTAGACCTAATATTTTGATGCATAGCAGATCCACCGTTAGTTTAGTGCACAAGATACGTCTAAATTCATGGAAAACTAAATACATAGAAACTAATTGTCTCTGCACTCAAAGATTATCAATTCATCATTTACTATTAGAATGCCCAATGTTGCTCTCTAAATACCGAATGTTCAATATGGACTTTTTTATAATATAAGTATAATAATACCAAGGATATTTTAAGTGACACAGAAATTGGCATTGCTTTAATCGCGAAATTAATGCTGTCCATATTGGAAGCTTACTGTAGCTGTTTTGCTTTGTTTGTTTGTTGTTGTTTTGAAGCTTGCGTGTAATTTTTTTCTCTATTGGTTCAGTTTTTGCATGTTGTCTAAAATCACTATTCGAGTGAAAAGACATTAACTTAGATTCATTCATTCATTCATTCATTCATTCATTCATTCATATGGCATGTGTATGTTACGCCCAATCCGTGAAATTGCCTATTTCATGAAATGGGCAAAATACTTTGCTCAATCCATGAACTGGACAATATATATCAATTTGTTTTCAGTTCCCAATCCCACATGTATTCTTCTTCTTCTTCTTCTACGTTTCCGAGCCATAAGGCCACAATGGGTATGTATGTGTCCGTTTTCCAGTTTTCACTGGTCTCCTCGCTGCATTCAGCCGACGCATTCCGAGTTCGGAGCAGACACAGGTATTAACTAAGGTTGATTCAACAGTAGTACCTTTTTCTACATTGTATTTAACCCCCTTCCTACCCCCCCCCCCCCCCCCCACTCTACCAGATGCTACTCTGGGGCATGTCTGAGCCACATGTTTTATCAAACGTTTTATCAATTTAAGTCTGAATAAAAGCATTTTAAACTCATCTACAGGTGTGATTTCTCATAGGTTGAACCAATTCCAGATCTCTCTGTGTTTATGGACGAAAACTATTCTTCATTCACAGTGCATTTCCAAATAACAAGTTTTAAATTGGCTATTTCACGAACTAGGCAAACTATTTTGCCTATTTCATGAAATGAGCAATTTCACGAATTGGGCGTAACACGTATCATGCATCATTCTGACGTACGTTGCCCTGTAGCGCTCCTTTCACATCACAGTTGATACTACTAGCACGTCATTGGATGTCGTTTTCTTTAGACAACCCTCATGTTTACGACCCTCAATCTCAAAGTCAGCTTCTTCCAGTTGCATGACAACAACGCTAGGCTGATCCCATCCCTTTCCCTAGAACGGCAGAATGTTGCTTCTTGGTGAAAATATTCAACGTTCAAGGGAAGTAAGCCAGTCCAGCTTGTCCCTAGAGTTACTATCCTTTACTCCTACTAACACCATATACGATCTTACAGAAAAGCGAGTCTTTCTCGGCGGACGTTTGCACTGCATGCTCTCAAAATTTCTACGGGACCATCTGCGCACCATGATACGCCCACACATAACATTTGAGGCGATTCTATGCACCGGTTTATGAGATGCATGACGAACAACCAAGCACAAGCACAGACATGAAACGACTGAGCCGACAGGAACGTGAGAGCGAGAGCCCAATGATGTCAACGTCAACAAATATACGATGTACATTGTGGCGGTACCATAGCCGATGAGGTTTCACCGAGGTGTGGTTACTGCTACACCTATCTGTATTGCTAACAAAAATCGGGACTTTACTGGTGTTGCACTGCCTCCGGGCATTGCCTCCAGTATCGTTCCCACCATCTTTGTATCTACGAATGTCCCATATGTGTCTGTTCCAGACCGAGAGGACGTAAAACACCAGTTTTCATTCATTCATTCATTCAGCCCAATGATGAGAGATCAGCGTCTACAGCAATGGGAAATCAAGTTGACAGCTTTAGGACCGATCCACAGCATACGATTCAATCCAAACGCGACCCGATTGCGACGATGTATGTGAGCCATGATTCACGTGAAATAATCCCGTCTAAAAAATAATTCTACCACTTTAGTTCACTACACTCACGTAGATACACGAATCCAAGAAAATGTTTGGTACAAAATTAATAATAATAATAAATAAATAAACAAAGCTTCTTATATAGCGCTCTTCGATGATAAAAAAAAATCAACCTCAGAGCGCTTTACAAATATTACGAGAGAAAACAATCAAGAAAAACATTATTACAAAACAATATGAAGAAGCATATAGAATTTTTTTTTTTTTTTTTCACAGATATTTCATCAGATTCTTGTACATAGGAGGGGCTACATAAATCTATAGTGAACAAAACTTAGTAGGATTTCATCAAAATTAATTTTTTTTCACAGATATTTCATCAGATTCTTGTAGATAGGGGGGGGCTACATAAATAATATAGTGAACAAAACTTAGTAGGATTTCATCAGATTCATTTAGACAGTAGAATTTCACGAGAATAATGCCTCACAAATGTCACAATCGGACCGCATTGGATTACATTGTATGCAGTGACTCAATCTAGGAGGTTTTTCCCCCATCACACAGACTCAGAGTGCTGCAGCTTTAAGTATCGGTTGGACTTTGGGGTGGGGGGGGGGGGAGACTACAGTCCTGCAGTCCTCATGGATGAAAGAGAGGGGACGTTTCCCGGGCAAGGTATCTCCACAGTCCGAGTAAGAGAAGGAAGGATCCCCGCTGCCTGGTAGTATCCCAGACGTCTGCGTGTATTTTGTACCTGGACTTTTTTGGGGTCTATTTCTATAACTTCTAGAGCCCCCCGTGGGGATACCGGGGGGTCTTTGGGATAAATAGTTCCCCCACCTTCTTGTAACTTCCTCTAATCTGTCACTCTCTTTGACTCTGCCTTTTCCCTTTGCTTACTGTCATCTACTATCTTTCTGCCTTACCCGGTCCATTCTCCTGCCTTTTTTCACGAAACACTTTGAAAAACATTTCCTCCAGCCGAAGTCGGACTTGCTGGGCCTAACTATTTCTTAGTTAGGCGCATAACGGCAGCATGACGCATCTGCGCTCATAATTGACAGGAAACTGTCTGAGCGATAGAAGAAGAAGAAGATAACTTCTAGAGATCAAGTTCGAACCACTGAAATTGAACAAAGGGGAAAAACTCTCTTTCTAATTAACTCCCCTCCACCAAAGTTGATGACAAAGAATGAAATAGTCAGACCAAGAGAGGAGCTAACGAAATTGAACAAAGGGGGAAAACTCTCCTTCTAATCAACTTTGGTGGAGGGGAGTTAATTAGAAAAGAGAGTTTCCCCCCCTTTGTTCAATTTCGTTATCTCCTCTCTTGGCCTCACTATTTCATTCTTTGATCGAACCACTTACTGAACACCAGCCAAATGATCAAAACATCAATCAATACTGAAATCAATTCAAATGGTAGAAACAGAAATGAGTGAAACCAGTAGATCTATATCCATTTACACACACACAACCCCCCCCCAAAAAAAACCCAACAACAACAAAATCAGACAAACTAAAACTAAGAAACAAAAACAGCAGGCCTACCTTTTGCCCAGTAGCTTTCCAAAGGACTCAGTTACCCTCTAGCTCACTGTGCAGTCGAGAAACCCGAGCATTAACATAATAATTCAATTATACAAAAGGTGATCAAAAAGTTATCGGGCTAACTATGAAGGGGGTGAGCCACACAAAGGAAACTTGGCACACAGTTGAAACGGCCTATTGGATACTGAAATACAACTGTTGGAATATGACTATTTTATTATTTTTAAAAAACCCAAACATTCTTGACAAACAAAATGAGGCTTTATACTGAAAATTCTCTGCCCCTGTCTTGTGCTTTGATATGCGAACACCACCCATTTAAGATTATCGCCCTCGCCTGTCAGGAACTAGCAGTACATAGCCACATAAAATTATCTACCCCTGACTAGTCACTAGGTGGCATGGTCAAGTCAGTACGAAAATTATTACCCTTTCATGTCACCAAGACATGACCCATGACCGTGACCATGAACAAATCAAACAAGAAAAATATATCGTCTAGACCATCACGGAAACCCCCCCAATTAGGCCCCTACCTCCAAAGTGCATTGAATGCTATAGCCGCAGAACAACGCGTATGTGACCTATTTCTAATGAAATAATACAGATGCTCGGGCAATGAATGAACACATAAGGATAGAACTGGTCGTGCGAGAAGGCCTAAAATCGATATAATGGAAAAGGTTTTGTTTGAAATTCGGGACTTTCCTGGTTTTGCATTGCCTCCAGGATCGTTCCCACCATCTTTATATCTACTAATGTCCCATATGTGTCTGTTCCAGACCGGAGGACGTTAAGCAGAATTTCATGTAGGCCTACGTTTGTAACAATGGACAATTAAAAGAAACTCATGACTTATGATTTAACACTTGGTTGTTACGCGCTCCAACTTAGTGCCCGTGAAAAGGAGGGGGGAAAAGCATAAACTCACACGCGTGCGATCTGTGCAATGGGGCACTGCCATCCTATGTATAGTACTGTAAATATGCAAACGCTTCTGCTGTGGCCCTTAGACTGGCAAAAGATATGGAAATTACATGGTACTTTACGCTTCAGCAGTATCACTTCATTGATCAGCAAATTACCAATCATTATGATCATCCTCGATCACTCACCTCCCAAATTAGTGATCAAAGAGTGCCTTGGGCATCAATAGTATACACATCAGGAGACAGTAACTCCAGCTGCCCTTTACTACTACCGGGTTTTTGCCTCCCTTTTAATGGCTGAGTGACCAAACCTGATCCCATTGGCCGGTTGTTGTTGTCTGAGACTCCAGCGACCCCTGGAGGACTAGGAGAAGACGATTCAGGAGTCAACTGTCCCACCTGAAGCTGCAAGAATTGCTTCCCTTTACTCGGAACAAAGTGTAAGCTTTTGGACATGCTGTCTTGCTGATCTTCGCTGAGCGGAGTTTCCTTTTTCGTCAGTCTTTCGCTGCTGTGTCGTTTTCGTTTCGGGCGAGTAGGGACGTCGCGAACGGGCACGGATCTTTGCTCGTTCTGCGGCGGATGCACCACCAGCTGAACCGATTTGGGAGAATGTGGAGATTTTGGAAAAGCCACGGGCGAGGGGCTATGTTTGGTTTGTTCAGCGGCAACCGTATCTCCTAAAGTGTTCTCCGTATTATCCTGTGCTGGGGAAGAAGCGATATTGTTGTTGTTTGAGTTGGTTCTGCTTTGCTCATGTTGATGCTGCTGCTGCACGCTAGAGTTCATGTCAGCCGCGCTTTGATCAACGATCTGTTCTGCTCTCGTCGGTCGCTGAGCGGACAGTCGATGAGCCACTTGCGCTGCGATCAGCGCTTGCATTAGCGTTTGTCGCCCCGAAATGTAGCTGTAACCTTGACCCTGACCTTGACCTTGGCCTTTATGTTTTTCGGAATCCGGTCCGGTCTCTTCCTCTCTGCGCTCTCTTATGGCGGGGAGGTCCGTCTTGTGCTGTTTGCGTCGAAACGAAACGCTTTCTTTGGATTTTCCTTCCCCGAAGTGTTGGATGTGGGATGATGAGTAGCGCTTCAGTCCGTAAGGAAGCTGTTCCGGGGACTGCGAATGAGACTCTGACACGTACTCGTCTTGATGAAAAGCATGGCCGAAGTCTTCCAACATGGCCTGCTGGTGGGTGAAGGACGCCAGAAGGTCAAGGTGAGCCATGTTGCCCCATGGGGTCACGACCTCGGCCCCTGAGGTCACGAAGGCGTGAAGGTCGTCAAAGCGCTGGGTCTGGATCATCGACTTCCGTTTCAAGATGGCGGCGCCCCTTTCTGTGGTGGTGGTTTGTACCGAAGTAACCTGAAGAATGAAGAAAAGTCAAGTCAAGTCAAGTCAAAAGGATCTTTATTGAGGATAAAGGAATAAGATTGACAGCTTTTCTTCATTCCATCCTCAGAAAGAAAAAAAAGTAACAATAAAAGAAATTGAAAAACAATTCAAAGTGAAAACACACACACACAACAAAAGTGCAAAGTACTAAGCATTCAAACTATAACACATTTAAGCTTCATACAATACCTGCCTAAGTAGATTCTTGTAGGCAATAATGAGTACTTGTGCACATACTTTTGCGCTTTCAACTGCAAATTTAAATCCACAGAATACGTTGTTTTACAGTATTTTGCATTTATGTAGACTACCAATAGATTCCTTTACTTAATAGACGGTTTTCGGAAGAAACAAACTAGGGGAGAGCACTTCGTGAAAATTAGAGTTGTTTACCTCCATTACTCGGTCAAATACCATAGCATCAATGCAACAATGGCGTCGAAGCTTGAAACCGCAGGCGCAAACATTTTTTTAAAGAACATTTAGCGGTGGCCAGTGGCCACAAACTAATACAACTTGCAAAATGTGACGTAAAAATATAAATAACATAAATTTTAGAATGACGCACGGTGTTCTAAGTGCTGCATGTCTGCTCAAACACACGAGGCGAGAGCTGGGCATCTACCTGATGGTGGAGTAGCTTCCCCTGTTTGACCGATTGAATTAGGCAAGATCACTCCCACACACCATTGAAATTACTCCCCTTAATTATTTCCGAACAATTCCTATTGATAGGCCTGCTTTTGTGACAGATAACTTCCAATGCTTTTGTTAATGAAGTTATTTCTGCTGATGCTCCAGATTTACAAAACGAGATTGCTGTGTTCTGATGTCGCCTACTTTACTTTACTTTATGAATATTTTGCATGCAGGCGTACACATCCACACTGACACAAGTGCACTCAAAACCCAACACACTCTCAAAAGTCTCATTCATTGACACTCTCACTCACGTATGGTAAGAAATTGAGAGAGAGAGAGAGAGAGAGAGAGAGAGAGAGAGAGAGAGAGAGAGAGAGAGAGAGAGAGAGAGAGAGAGAGAGAGAGACAGACAGACAGACAGACAGACAGACAAACAGACACTAAGCCAGAGAGAGAGAGAGAGAGAGAGAGAGAGAGAGAGAGAGAGAGAGAGAGAGAGAGAGAGAGAGAGAGAGAGAGAGAGAGAGAGAGAGAGAGACAGACAGACAGACAGACAGACAGACAGACAGACAGACAGACAAACAGACACTAAGCCAGAGAGAGAGAGAGAGAGAGAGAGAGAGACAGACAGACAGACAGACAGACAGACAGACAGACAAACAGACACTAAGCCAGAGAGAGAGAGAGAGAGAGAGAGAGAGAGAGAGAGAGAGAGAGAGAGAGAGAGAGAGAGAGAGAGAGAGAGAGAGAGAGAGAGAGAGAGAGAGCAAAAAGAAGAGACACAGACGAGCGAGACAGAGAGGCATACAGACAGATACGCACACAGACAGAGAGACAGACACGCATACAGACAGAGAGACAGAGACAATTTCACCTTAGTGAAAAAGCGGGTCTCCTGCACCATCTCCTTACGACCCAGGTCAAACCCTGCCACGTACATGGGCCGACCGGAGTTGTACAGCATCCGACGACACGGGAACATGCTCTCCATCAGTAACACCACCGACAGACGCTGTAACTCCCACTGACTCACCTGTGTAACACAGGCGTAACGCAAGTGTAACGTTGGTGTGTTGTGTATGAAACAAATATAGCATACATATTCTACAGCATGCGACGACACGGGAACATGCTCTCCATCAGTAACACCACCGACAGACGCTGTAACTCCCACTGGCTCACCTGTGTAACGCAGGTGTAACACGGGTGTAACGTTGGTGTAACAATAGTAACATATAAGGTGTGAGATATTAATATGTGTGTAGCATTATGTATTCTACAGCATGCGACGACACGGGAACATGCTCTCCATCAGCAACACCACCGACATATGGTGTAACTCCCACTAGCTCACCTGTGTCACGCACGTGTAACGCGGGTGTAACACACGTGTAACGTTGGTGTGTTATGCATGAAGCATAAATATAGAATACACGGGAGCATGCTCACCATCCGTAACACCACCGACAGACGCTGTAACTCCCACTGACTCACCTGTGTAACACAGGCGTAACGCTAGTGTAACGTTGGTGTGTTATGTATGAAGCGTAAATATAGCATACATATTCTACAGCATGCGACGACACGGGAACATGCTCTCCATCAGTAACACCACCGACACACGGTGTAACTCACACTAGCTCACCTGTGTAACGCAGGTGTAGCATGCACGGGTGTAACATAAATGTAACGGTCGGTTGGTGTAATAGAATGATATGTAGCATGCGTTGTAGAACACGTGATGACACGCGTGCACATTTTCCATCCGTAACAGCCACTGTAACTCCCGATAGTTCACGTACCGCAGGTGTAACAAAGGCGTAACATAGGGGAAGACGGGGTAAAAAGCCCATGGGCGGGTAAGAAGCCCATGCCAATTATCTCATGAAATAAAGCAAATTTCATTAGCATTCGTCTCATGGGCAAATTTGACTGAAATTTGCTTTATTTCATGGGCTTTTTACCCCGTCTTCACCTATGGGTAAAATAAGTGTTGTGTATGTTGTGTATGTAGCCTAATGTATTGTAGAGCATGCGACAGTACCAGAACATGCTTTCCTCCAGTTGAATAACACAACACAGAGATGCTGCGATGTAATTCCCATTGGCTCGCATGTGTAACGCAGATGTAACATTGGTGTAACATTGGTATAACTTGGGCGTCACATTCGTGTTATAGAAAGGTCTAATATTGATGTAATATAGTGGGTGGATGCCTCGTGCCTCCATACGGGGAGCTGGACGACCCCCGCCCCCTCCACGAGTATCTCCCCGTGGGGATACCGGGGGGTCTTTCATAAAAAAAGTTCCCCCACCTTCTGGAAGTTCTGTGCTTGTAACTTCCTCTAATCTGCCACTCTATTTGACTCTGCCTTTTCCCTTTGGTTTCTATAATCTACTATCTTTCTGACTTATTGGCCCATTCTCCTGCCTTTTTTCAAAAAAATCTTCCAAATCATTTTTCTTCCTTGAGCTTCTCCGAAATCGGAATGTGTCGGCTGTACGCTAGCGGGGGAAACCAGTGAAAACTGAAAAACGGACACATACGTACCTTACACATTATGGCCATATGGCCTGGGAACGCAGAAGATGAAGAAGAAGAAGAAGTGTAATATTGATATTGGTGTTGTATAGATCTAATATTGATGTAACATAGATACATGTAATATGCATATTGTTGTGCATATGAACTTAAGCAACACGATTGATAGCCTTTGTAACTCCCACTGGCTCACCTGTGTAACGCAAATGTAACACAGGTGTAACACTGATATGATGTATGTGTAACATGGATGTTTTGCAAACACAGTGTTGAGCATACGAAGACAAGAAAACATGCTCTCTAGGAGCAATACTGTCATTGGACTTTTGTGTTTTGTATTTATGGAGTGCAACCATACCACACACACAGGAAGCGGAAACAGCCCACCGACCTTGTTTTCCGCCACCAGACAGCAAGTGTTGGACATCATGGCAATGAGGCTGTTGACCGTGAGACAAAACCCTCATATAAAAGTTTTAACAGTCTTTTTCTTTTGTTTTCTATTTATGGTGTGCAACCACACCAAACACACACACAAAATCACAGGAAGCGGAAACAGCCCACTAACCTTGTTTTCTGCCACCAGAGAGCAGGTGTTGGACATCATGGCGATAAGGGCGTTGAGAATGAGGAGATAGGTGAGCACAACGAAGAGGACGAACAGTGTGGTGCTCAGCCAGGGATGGGAAGCCTTCCCCAACACATCGACCTGTTGAAGAACACGACATCATACTATGTAATGGTAACGTATTGTATTGTGAAATGAACAAGGGGAAGGAACTTCTCGTAAATGAACTCCCTTTTTTACCAAAGTTATTTATGGCACCGATTCGCCTGCAAAGTGAAAGTAGTTGCCACAACAATACAGACCCAAGTTCATCATTAAAACAGGATGACCTAGACCTGCTTATTATGACAACCACCCACACAGTACACAACAACAGTGGTAGAGAGTTGCTCACAAACAAATCGACATACATTCAAGAATGGCATAGCCTTCTAGTCTTGAATAATGTTACACTTAAACAACATATTATCGTATTGTATTGTGTTCTTGGTGATGTCGATGTACCCTGGCTAAAGACTCCAGGGATCATCCCAACAGCGGAAGCACTTGTACACTATGGTACAAATGTATGTGAGAACATATAACGTGTGTGACCGTCTTTGATTACCCCGCCACGTGCGTAGCCACACTCCGTCTTCGGGGGATTGCGTTGCATTGTATTGTGTTGTATTGTCTCGTATCATATTGTATTGTGTTTTATTGCATTGTTAACAGGGTCACGTACCTCTCCCAGTCCTAACATCAGTTTGAAGAGAGTTAACAATGTCACGTACCTCTCCCAGTCCTAACATCAGTTTGAAGAGTCAACAATGTCACGTACCTCTCCCAGTCCTAACATCAGTTTGAAGAGAGTTAACAATGTCACGTACCTCTCCCAGTCCTAACGTCAGTTTGAAGAGAGTTAACAATGTCACGTACCTCTCCCAGTCCTAACGTCAGTTTGAAGAGAGTTAACAATGTCACGTACCTCTCCCAGTCCTAACATCAGTTTGAAGAGAGTTAACAATGTCACGTACCTCTCCCAGTCCTAACATCAGTTTGAAGAGAGTTAACAATGTCACGTACCTCTCCCAGTCCTAACATCAGTTTGAAGAGAGTTAACAATGTCACGTACCTCTCCCAGTCCTAACGTCAGTTTGAAGAGAGTTAACAATGTCACGTACCTCTCCCAGTCCTAACATCAGTTTGAAGAGAGTTAACAATGTCACGTACCTCTCCCAGTCCTAACATCAGTTTGAAGAGAGTTAACAATGTCACGTACCTCTCCCAGTCCTAACGTCAGTTTGAAGAGAGTTAACAATGTCACGTACCTCTCCCAGTCCTAACATCAGTTTGAAGAGAGTTAACAATGTCACGTACCTCTCCCAGTCCTAACATCAGTTTGAAGAGAGTTAACAATGTCACGTACCTCTCCCAGTCCTAACGTCAGTTTGAAGAGAGTTAACAATGTCACGTACCTCTCCCAGTCCTAACACCAGTTTAAAGAGAGTTAACAGGGTCACGTATCTCTCTTAAATCCAGCATGAGTTTGAAGGTTCAAGACCCCCCACGTCACGTGTCACATTCCCTCTTATGGTAGGAAGAGTTCTTAAGATTTCTTACTAGGCATAAGAGGGAAAACACGTGAAAACCATGATTTTGACACGTGACGTGGTGGGTCTTTAACAATGTCACATACCTCTCCCAGTCCTAACATAAGTTTGAAGAGGGTTAACAGTGTCACGTACCTCTCCTAAACCCAGCATCAGTTTGAAGAGAGTTAACACTGTCATGTACCTCTCCTAAGCCCAGCATCAGTTTGAAGAGAGTTAACACTGTCATGTACCTCTCCTAAGCCCAGCATCAGTTTGAAGAGAGTTAACACTGTCATGTACCTCTCCTAAGCCCAGCATCAGTTTGAAGAGAGTTAACAAGGTCGCTCCCAGG
>CM065707.1:38660711-38668211 GCA_017654935.2 Phymorhynchus buccinoides | reverse complement strand
GTGAGATTAGAAGGTTGAAGACTCGCTAAGTTAGAGTCTCTTTCTTCTTCTTCGGCTCGGTGTCGGATCATCTTGGCCTTGAACACGGCGTGCGCGGTGATCAAGGCCATGAGGAGCACGTGAGAGAAGGCCCACAGCAAGAACCAGCGGCCGTAGTGGCGCCACTTGGCCTTGACGATGCTGCGAACCACGTACGTGTTGAGGATCTCAAACGCCTTGTCCACGCGCCCCGTTTCGCAGATGATCTCCAGCACGGAAACGAACCTCCCCCCGGGGTTGCTTCCCTTCCCCCTAGCCCCTTTCATCGCTGAAGGGGATGGGGAGTCTAACCCCGGGCAGCATCCCACTTCTTTCATGCTGGGGTGCGTGGGGGAAGGGATCCCTTGAGCGGAAAGCGGCACGACGACTCCGTGATGGTGTCGATGATGATGATGATGCGTGTTGGTGTTGACGTCACGCCACTGCTGACGCGCCACGGGGTCGATCTCGGTGACGTCGTAGAGGAGGGAGTCGAAGAGTCCGTCGTGTCGGTCCAGCTGGGAGTAGACTCCCTCCAGATGGAGGATCAGCTGGAATAAGGTGGGAAGGGCCAGCGCCGCGGAGAGTCTGAGCGGTGTCAGGCCTTCGTTGTTTTCCACCAGCCACACAGAGCGAGGCTCCGCCTGGATGAAACGATAAAAAGAGGGAGAGACAGTGAGAAGGGGAATGCAATGCGTGACTGCAGCGTGAGTGACCCGGGTTCGAATCCCGGCCTCCTCGCCCTTTCTTTCTAGTTTGACAGGAAAATCGAACTGAACGTCCAGTCCTTCGGATGGGGACTCAAAGCTAGTCTGACCCGTGCGCTTTTACGCACGTAAAAATCCCACAGCAGTTGAAAGTCGGTAAGAGCAGGGAGAAATCCCGCTGCCTGGTATGGCCAAATTGATAGCTAGGTTTTCCAAGTGTGTCCCACACACCCTCCTCACCCTGTGCCCCCCCAAACATTTTTTTATAATTGGGTAGGCGCTGCACTTGCGGCGCTGCGCTCTCCGGGGGAGAGCAGCCCGAATTTCAAAGAGATAAGTCTGTGACTAGAATATACCAAATACCTAAGTAATCCTAACCGCTAACCCTATCCCTCTACCCTTAGGCCGTGTACACACATAAGCGGATATTCCATGCGGAAACCCGTGCGCAATCCATAAATAAGTGAAACAAAGAAGGGAAAAGATTTGTGCACGTGTCCGAATTTCCCCCTATATGCGTAAACTTTATCCTTCTTTCTTCCACTTATTTAGGGTTTTCCGTACGGAACTTACGGGTCTAATGTGAACCCGGCCTAACCCTGACCCGACAGACACAAGCAGACACAAGCAGACATACATACGGGGATGGATAGATGGAGACGGGGGCACAATAAGAGTGACACAATAGTGGCAGGGGCACATCGAAAAATAATAATACCATCTCCTTACTAACGTGGCCAAGTTACCCTCATTTCCCATACAATGGTCGAGTTAAGCGCATTCCCCCTACCACTGTACCTGCCGGGGCACCACGACTCTCAGAATCACGACTCTCGGATGAACGGCTGTCCGATGAACAACTGTTAGAGCACGGCTGTCAGAATTTAGAAAGACAGGTAGACATGAAGACATGCGCGCATACACGCGCACGCGCACGGCACGCGCACGCACACGCACGCGCACGCGCGCGCGCACGCGCACGCGCGCGCGCACGCGCACGCACGCACGCACCACGCACACACACACACACACACACACACACACACACACACACACACACACAAACACACACACACACACACACACACACACCACCACCACCACCACCACCACCACCACCACCCACCACCCCACCACCACCACAACAACAACAACAACACAACTGAAACGCTTTTCTCTTGTCTCTTTTCAGGCCCCATAGGGGTAAAAAGCCCATGGGCGGGTAAGAAGCCCATGCCAGTTATCTCATGAAATGAAGCAAATTTCAGTCATATTTGGCCCATGAGACAAGTGTTAAAGTTTAGCATTCGTCTCATGGGCAAAAAATTGACTGAAATTTTCTTTATTTCATGAGATAATTGGCATGGGCTTCTTACCCGCCCATGGGCTTTTTTACCCCGTCTTCCCTACATACAAACACACACACACACACACTGCAAACGTGTCAGCGCATTTAGGACTCTCAGCCGTGAGGCCATCGTTCCAACAGACGTGATAGTTTGGTCATTATGACAGCCACTGATATGGAACCGCCAAAGATTTAAAAAAAACAAATTCCCAGAGTCTATGACGTCACTGATACTGTAAGTACGGAACCGCCAAAGATAAAAACAAATCTGGGTAAAGGTCAAGATGGTCCCCCCCACCCACCCCCCCCCCCCCCCCCCCCCCCCCCCCCACCCCCCCCCCCCCCCCCCCCCCCCCCTACATTTCTCAGCTCTCCCCGCATTTTCACACTTGCCTTTCTTACCAAACATTAAGCTGTATCTTATCAACTTTTTCAGCTAATTATCTTTGTTGAATAATTAATTGCAGTCATGATAAAGGCCATTATCTAATAGGAACCCCCCCCCCCCCCCTATGTAGTGCAGTACACACAACAGCCGCGGAGCATTTGTCACAGTCCTGGTTCATTGCGGGTTTTTTTCCGTCTTGCCTTTATCTTGTACTATTATTGAATGCATGTGTTTCATTATGTAAATGGATGAAAATTAGTGTTAAATATAGGAAACGATAGAGGATGAGGTAGGGGTAAGACGGGGGTAAAAAGCCCATGGGCGGGTAAGAAACCCATGCCAATTATCTCATGAAATAAAGACAATTTCAGTAACATTTTGCCCATGAAACGAATATTAACACTCGTCTCATGGGCAAAATGTTACTGAAATTTTCTTTATTTCATGAGATAATTGGCATGGGCTTCTTACCCGCCCATGGGCTGTTTACCCCGTCTTCACCTACTCAATCTGTAGTAAGAAAGGCAAGACTGAAAAAAACCTGGAAACAACCGAGAAATGGAAGAGCGTTCCCTTACCTGCAGGGAAGGCGCCGTTTCTGGGGCTTGCAGTCGGGTGTGCATCTCTCTCAGCATCCCCCCCACCTCCACCTCCCTCTCCGGGTAGTGGTGGGTGAAGCGGATCAAGGAGTGCAGGACGGTGTCCCCGCGCCGGTTCGTCTCGTGCAGCTTGGCCCCGTGACGCAGCAACAGGTCCACCATGTCCAGGTTAAAGGTCAAGGCCGCCACGCTCAAAGGGAGCTCACCCATCATGACGGTGGCGGCGAAGCGAGGACCCACGGCCTGGGTTTTTTTAAAGACCCAGTACGTCACGTGTCAAAATCACGGTTTGTACGTGTTTTCCCCTCTTATAGCTGGTAAGAAATCTTATTTTGACCAAGTGTTGCTGCCATACACAAATGCACGAAAAAGAGACATCACTTTAAAACCCTTTCATCGCCACTGTCGCCTCTTGGCACCACAATGATTTAACACCCATGTCACTTATGAAAGGCATCAAATGAGGGTCTGGTAAACAGTGACCTTATGTTCTTACTTTTAGGAGGTAAGGATAGGCCCTATTTTATATGCATGTCACAGAGGAATCCCCAATATTGCAGACAAAATATTTTTCTCTACCCGGGTAAGTTTAATGGGAAATTTTGGCTGAAGAATGGCTAGCGTTGAAAGGGATAAAAAAAAAAAAAGAGCAGACCTCGATCGTATATGAGGAAAGTCTGTATGTGGGTCACGCCTGACCCCCCAAAAAACCAAGGGACCTTAATCCATGGCGGGTCATTGGGTCTTTAAGTTAGGAAGAAAGAAGAGAAGGTTGATGGATTGATGGATTGGTTGGCTGGGTAAATAATTGTACAAATCTATAAAAATATAAAACATTTACAAATTATGCCCCCCTAACCCCACCCCAAATCAAACAAATAATAATAATATAAAAAAAAAATAACTAGAAAAAAAAATCGACACAGACAGACAGACAGACGTAGACAGACACACACACCACACACACACGCACACACACACACACACACACACACCACACAGACAGACAGACAAGGACACACACACATAATAATATCAAAAAATAACTAGAAAAAAAAAAAAATCGACACAGACAGACAGACAGACAGACAGACACACACACACAACACACACACACGCACGGACGCACACTACGCACACACACACACCACACACACACACACACACACCACACACAGACAGACAGACAGACACACACACACACACACCACACACACACACACACACACACACACACACACACACACACACCACACACACACACACACCACACACACACACACACACACACACACACAGCACACACACACACACACACACACACTTAAGAAGAAGGAGAGAGAACATGAACAATGAACAAAGGTTTAATTTCTTTTTAGGCCATTAGCCCTTAGAAATTGGGTCGAAGCTAGTAAGCTGAAAACGTTACCAGCTTCGCTCACTACGATCGCGGCTGGTAAATACAGCGCTGCTGTGCGGCTGGTAAATACAGCGCTGCTGTGCGGCTGGTAAATACAGCGCTGCTACATGCGGCTGGTAAATACAGCGCTGCTGTGCGGCTGGTAAATACAGCGCTGCTGTGCGGCTGGTAAATACAGAGCTGCCGTACCTTTCCATTGAGCAGCATCCAGGGCTCGGTCAGACTGGGATGGGTCAGCAAGGCCTCAGCAGCCGCCACGTTCTGCTTGCTGACCACTGTGTGGAGCACGTTTTGACCCTCGTACTCTCCTTGTCTCTGTTTAAAAACAAGATAGATAGATTGGTAGACATATAGACGAATGGATGACCAGAAAGAGATATGTATTAGGTAAAAACAAGATAGATAGATTGGTAAATACATAGATGAATGGATGACCAGAGAGATATATATATTAGGTAAAAACAAGATAGATAGATTGGTAGATAGACACAGACGAATGGATGACCAGAGAGATATATATATTAGGTAACAACAATATAGATTGGTAGATAGATAGACGAATGGATGACCAGAGAGATATATATATTAGGTAAACAACAAGATAGATAGATTTGTAGACAGATAGACGAATGGATGACCAGAGAATAGATATATATTAGGTAAAAACAAGATAGATAGATTGGTAGATAGACAGACGAATGGATGACCAGAGAGATATATATATATTAGGTAACAACAAGATAGATTGGTAGATAGATAGACGAATGGATGACCAGAGAGATATATATATATTAGGTAAAAACAAGATAGATAGATTGGTAGATAGATAGACGAATGGATGACCAGAGAGATATATATTAGGTAACAACAAGATAGATAGATTTGTAGACAGATAGACGAATGGATGACCAGAGAGAGAGATATATATTAGGTAACAACAAGATAGATAGATTTTTAGATAGATAGTAGATAGACCAGACGAATGGATGACCAGAAAGAGATATATATTAGGTACAAAAAAAAAAAAAACCAGATAGATAGATTGGTAGATAGATAGATAGACGAATGGATGACCAGAAGAGAGCATATATATTAGGTAAAAACAAGATAGATAGATTGGTAGATAGATAGACGAATGGATGACCAGAAATATATATATATTAGGTAAAAACAAGATAGATAGATTGGTAAATACATAGATGAATGGATGACCAGAAATATATATATATTGTAAAAACAAGATAGATAGATTGGTAAATAGATAGACGAATGGATGACCAGAAAGAGATATATATTATGTAAAAACAAGATAGATAGATTGGTAGATAGATAGACGAATGGATGACCAGAGAATATATATATATTAGGTAAAAACAAGATAGATATAAGATTGGTAGATTAGATAGACGAATGGATGACCAGAAAGATTATATATATTAGGTGATGAAGTAAACAAGATAGATAGATTGGTAAAGATAGACGATTAGACGAATGGATGACCAGAAAGAGATATATATTAGATAAAAACAAGATAGATAGATTGGTAGATAGACAGACGAATTGTTAATGGATGACCAGAAAGAGATATATAATGGGTGGGTAGATGGGGGGTAGATAAATTAGAGGGATATATGTGGAACCCAACACCACGAAAGGGACATTAAGTAACAAAAACTGACCATTCTGAGAAAATGATACATTTGAAAACTTCAGACAATTCTCTTTCTAATGATACAAAGAACCATTCTTGTATAATTTTCCAGTTCCATATAAAGTTAGTAGGGTGAGCGTCAGTCGTTTTGAGAAAACGCAGTCTACAGTCTAGCCTAGCTGAAGAAAAATGCATTGACCTACTCGTTTTAAAAAAACACTTAGATAAGACAATTTAGAAGACAATAGTAAAGATTGTCCTTTATAAATATGAAAGATAAGATGTTAGAGAACACGAAAATGCCCCATAATTCAAAAATTAAACTCCCAAAATGAGATTTTTTGACTTTGCAAGCCTGTTGTGAGAAACTATGCCCTCCCATCGACTTTAATGTCCCTTTTTTCGTGGTGCTGGGTCACATATGTGGGATAGATACACGTTCTGTTTTTATTGACGACAGCGTGTAGCATATTATTCTCTACACTTCTGCCTTTTGTATAAAACAGATAGGGAGACAGAGACAGAGGCAGACAGGGTCAATAGAAACATGGTAAACGATATTTAGCTTATTATGGGGGGGGTGGGTGGGGGGTAAAAAAGCCAAGGAGATACGAGTGAGTGATAATGTCTAGATTAGAAGAAATGAGGTAAGAACGGGGTAAAAAGCCCATGGGCGGGTAAGAAGCCCATGCCAAATTATCTCATGAAATGAAGCAAAAGGATTTCAGTCCAAATTTCGCCCATGAGACGAACGCTAATTACATTAACACTCGGTCTCATGGGGCAAAATTTGACTGAAATTTGCTTCATTTCATGAGATAATTGGCATGGGCTTCTTACCCGCTCATGGGCTTTTTACCCCGTCTTCACTACTAATTAGATCAACCTGCAACAGCATCAGGCGAGGGCAGAGCGAGGCCAGGCGCGTGATGACGGTGACGTCACCGTGAAAGATGGCGGCCACCTGCAGGAGCGTCTCGTCCCCAGTTCAGCCAAAACTTGTGCAGAAGGTCCGTCATGTTGTAAGACTCCAGCAGATCCAGCTGGTGCATGATGGTCCTCCTGGCGAGTAGGACCCTGCAGCAGGCATCGTCGTCATCGTCGTCCGTCATTAATCCATGTCATCATCATCGTGCGTTGTTATCATCATCACCATGAATGTCATCATTATCATCCATCATCACTCAATCAATCACCATCAATGGTCATCATCATCATGGATGTTATCATCAACATTATCAATGTCTTCATCATCATCATCATCGTCGTCGTCCGTCGTCGGCGGCGGCGGGCGGCATTGTGGGAGTCATAATCATAATCAGTTATCACTCAATCATCATCCTCATCATCACCATCATCATGTATCATC
>CM065707.1:38625318-38655211 GCA_017654935.2 Phymorhynchus buccinoides | reverse complement strand
GCGAGAGAGGAGAAGAGAGAGAGAGAGAGAGAAGATAGAGAGAGGAGGAGGGGAGAGAGAGAGAGAGAGCGAGAGAGAGAGCGAGAGAGAGAGAGAGAGAGAGAGGAGAGGAGAGATAGACAGAAAGAGAGATAGGAGAGCCAGAGAGAGAGAGAGAGAGAGAGAGAGTAGATAGAGAGAGAGGAGAGAGAGAGAGAGAAGAGAGAGAGGAGAGAGAGAGATCAATCCTAGAGGGAGGGAAAGAAACAGAGAGAGGAGAGAAGAAAGAGAGAGAGATCCGATGAGAGAGAGGAGAGAGAGAGAGAGATAGAGAGAGAGAGAGAGAGAGAGAGCGAGAGAGAGAGAGAGAGAGAGAGAGATAGATAGAGCAGAGACGGAATGGGAGGGAGGGCCTATGTGAGTCTCTCTCTCTCTCCTCCTTCTCTCTCTCTCTCTCTCCTCTCTCTCTCTCTTCTCTCTCTCTCTCTGCTGCCGCCCCCCCCCCTCTCTCTCTCCTCATTCGTCTCGCTTCTCATCCTCGATCTCTCTCTCTCTCTCCTCTCGTCAACTCTCCTCCTCTCCTCTCTCTTTCTGTCTCTCAGTCACGGCGCTCGAGGCACTCGACCTCGCGAGAGAATCCCTCCCGTCTTCACGCGTTCCACATACTCCAGTCTCTCGTCTCCTCATCTCTCGTCTCGTTCCTCTCGTATCTGTCTCTGTCTCTTCAGTACTCGATCCTCCCCAACACGTCTCATCGGCGAGTCTTCTCTTACCCCTCACGGACTCTATCTCGTCTTCTCTCGGCCTCTCCTCAGATCACCCTCTACATCTCTCTGGCGCGGTTCCGCAAGCTCTCGACTCTCTCTGCGGTCTCAGGTGTGGCTTTGGGGTGTGGAGAGTGGGGGGTGTGGGGTGTGATTTTATATACACGAGATGAGTGTGTGTGTGTGTGTGTGTGTGTGTGGTGTGTGTGTGTGTGTGGTAGGTGTGTGTGTTGTGTGTGTGTGTGTGTGTGTGTGTGTGTGTGTGTGTGGTGTGTGTGTGTGTTGTGTGTGTGTGTGTCTGTGTGTCTGTCTGTGTGTCGGTATGTGTGTCTGTCTGTCTGTGTGATTCGTTAACGATGCAATATTTTCTGCCATTTTTTTAAGTTGTGTTTTTGAAAAAGACATTAAAGTCGAAAATTTGTGCTTTTTTAAAAGGGTGTCCGGTGTTTCACTGTACAACTCACTCTCTCTCTCTCTCTCTCTCTCTCTCTCTCTCTCTCTCTCTCTCTCTCTCTCTCTCTCTCTCTCTCTCTCTCTCTCTCTCTCTCCTCTCTCTCTCTGTCTCCTGCGCGCGCGTGTCTGCTGTGCGTGTGTGTCCGCACGCGTGTCAGCATAGACACATTAAGGCAGGGGTGCAGTGCAGTAGGTCATGGTTTTCTGCAGTTTAAGAAAATGCTGTATGACTGGTGTGAAGTTCAAATCATTTTGAAGGACTTTGTGGTGTCTTGGTATCTAACATTTCAAAAAATGGACCCCGCATTTAGATGGTTCTGTAAAATTATAAAATGTTCAGTTTGCTTTTGATAGCTTAGAGGAATTTGAGTGTATTTGTGCACAAAGACATATCCGATAGCGTGGTTTCGTTTTCAATGGTTGTGTTTGGTAAGTTGTGAATTTCGTTTGTGAATTCAGTTCCAATTATGATAAATTGTTAGTTCTAATACCACCCCATTCTCATAAATTTCGTAATTCACATAACGGTTACTTGTTTTCGCTTTTGATTTTCTATTAAATGTTACACGTACAACTTTCAAAAATCGTTTTGGACGAAAACCCAAAAATTTTCAAAATTGCCAAATTGGAAAACAAAATTTAAATGTTTCGATGAATAAAAAAAAAGCCATTCTCTTAAAGATTTATTTTCTTGATTAGTTTTAGATTAAAGAGATGCAAACCACTAAATCATTTGTCAAGTCAAATTCATTGACTGATTGAGAAGGGGCGTAAAAACGGCCGAGAGCCTGAGAGGCCTTTAAATAGCCCTACGTACATATATATATTCATTGTTTTGATTTAGTTGCTCTCTTCTTCTTCTTCTGCTTCTTCTAGTTGGGGATGTTTATCCAGCCACGCACTCACCGGTTTTCATTCAGACCATTAATAGCGCACAGGTTGCGTGCTATGTGAATTCGTGTCGTCCTTCCCACCGGCACACACGGCCTACTCGTACCGAATGGTGGAATGGGCTTTATTAACGTGCGCGCAAGATCTTGTGCGTGCGTTCGCACACGGGACCTCGGTTTTAGGTCTCCTCCGAAGGATCAGGAAATAAGAGTAATGTACCTTTCCCAAGGATACACCGTTACCAGCCGGGTTCGAACCCACCGCACCCGCAAACCTGTTGGATTACAAGCGGCAACACTCTAACCAACCGGCCACGGTGCCTCTCTCTCTCTCTCTCCTTTTCTCTGCTCGGTCTTGCTCGTCTCTCATCTCTCTCTCTCTCTCTCTCTCTCTCTCTCTCTCTCTCTCTCTCTCTCTATGTATCTATATCTATCTCTCTTTCTCAGTCTCTCTCAGTCCCTCTCTCTCTCTTTCCCTCCCTCCCCATTCTTACTTTGCATGTAATTGTATCATTGTTTAGTTTCTGATACTAGTGATAGTCAAAAGGAATCAAAATAATTTTGTATGTTTTAAGCATACACTTATCATAGCGCGCGTTCGTGTGTGTGTGTGTGTGTACATATGTGGGTATGGGTGGGTACAAGGCCTTAGTACGACCCACACTTGAGTATGCAGCGCCCGTCTGGGACCCGTACACTGCCAAGAATATCAGCAAGTTGGAGAAGGTCCAACGCCGTGCAGCCCGATGGGTCGTCAACCGCCACCGTCAAACATCAAGTGTGGACAACATGTTGACGGATCTGCACTGGCCTCTGCTAAAGGACAGACGAAGAACGGCAAGGCTGGCCACCTTCTTCAAGTACCACCATGGAGAGGTGGCCATCAATACTCAGCATAGGCCAGTCCCTCACCCACCACCCAGACAGATGAGACAGTCGCACTCAGCAGCATACCTGCTTCCTGCTACCAAGACAAACTACAGGAAGTTCTCATTCTTCCCAAGAGCCGTGTGCAAATGGAACAGTCTTCCACCTGAGGCAATTTCATCAGCCTCGGTGGAGGTCTTCAAAACCCAGATCTGAACCCCCCCCACCCTCCCCCTCCCATGCCCCTGTTCCCTGAGCTCCAGCCCCCCCCCCCCCCCCCCCCCCCCCACCCCCTGCCCCTCTCTCTACACCCTCTACCCTACCTACTTCCCCCCCCTTGAGCTGATCATCTGGGCAGCTGTTCCTTTCCCACAGTACTTGTGTTTTTAGATGATGGTCCGAAACCCCCTGTTTGTATGCATCATAATCGTCAACAAGCTGACGGAGGATGTCAAAGCAAAGAAGAGAAGAACGTTTAAGTAAAATGATTCCATATTGTTCCTCACAGGTAAAAGACAGGGCTTTGAGTTTGATGAAGAAGAAGAAAGAAGAGCTGCATTAAATCAAAGAACCGTTCTTGCCCATAGCCGCCATGCCTCGCAAACAGGCCTTCAGCGGAAAACAGAAGAAGAAACAGTTGCAAGAGAAGAAGGGGAGAAAGAAAGGTAAGTCTGTGCGCATCTTCAAGGCATTAGCAATAGCATAGCATAGATGGCACTAGTCTATAGGCTATTTTGTTTTAGCCTTTTGCCCTCTAAATATGTTTTTTATTTTTGTTAGGTTTGGCTTCATTCACTTATGACTACTAAGGCATCTGTGTTTTATTCATTTAAATCTGTATATTAACTGAATACATTTTGTTTTGGAAAAACTTGTCTATGATATTTGTGAATGAATTTAATGACTTTGCATTAACTGCTTCATCAGGAAGGTTATTCCATGCATTTATTACTCTGAAACGTTTTGAAATATATTGAATGAACGTTAGAACAGTGGAACCTCCCTTATAAGACCTTCAAAGGGATGGGTCTTAAAAGATCATCCAAAATGAGGTCTTATAAGGGAGGGCTAAAACTGTTCTTATAAAGGGAGGTAATTTTAATACTTACAAAGAAGGGCAATGTCTCAGAGAAACAGGTCTTATGTGGGAAACCCCATAGGAGTCTTATAATGGGAGGTCTTATGTAGGGAGGTTCCACTGTATTGTGTATGCCTAACGCTTTCTGACATACTGTACTGTCTACAGTATACACTCAAACCACGCCCTTACACACATACAGTTACAGACACACAGACAGACAGACACAGTCAAACACTCATGACACACTCACACAGACAGAGACGCACGCATGCACACACACGCACGTACACACACACACACACACACGCACACAATCTCTCTCTCTCTCTCTCTCTCTCTCTCTCTCTCTCTCTCTCTCTCTCTCTCTCTCTCTCTCTCTCTCATCTTCTCTCTCTCTCTCTCTCTCTCTCTCACACACACACACACACACACTCTCACACACTCACATACAGTGCAACCTCCCTTATAAGACCTTCAAAACTCATCCAAAATGAGGTCTTATAAGGGAGGGGTCTTATAAGATTAAGAGAGGTAATTTTAGTACAAGTTACAAAGAAGGGCAATGTCAGAGAAGTAGGTCTTATGTGGGAGGGAGTCTTATAATGGGAGGTCTTATAAGGGAGGCTCCACTGTACTGGCAGATTATGTCGGATATAATTTTTCTTCACTTGCTTTGCAACCACTTCAACTCGCATTCACGTCTTTTTTCAGATTCACATGGCCTTTGCGATGATGACCTTGTGCAAGATGCCAGTGACATGACCTCTGCATCAGGTCAAGGTCAAGGTGAAGTCCTTCATGTTCACGAGCAGCCGGCAAGTGGCAAGGATTTTGATCCTAACAGGTTGGTTAAAAGGATTTTGATCCTAACAGGTTGGTTAAAAGGATTTTGATCCTAATGAGTTGGTTAAAAGGATTTTGATCCTAACAGGTTGGTTAAAAGGATTTTGATCCTAATGAGTTGGTTAAAAGGATTTTGATCCTAATGGGTTGGTTGAAAGGATTTTGATTGTGACATGTTGGTTGAAAGGATTTTGATCCTAATGGGTTGGTTAAAACTAAAAGGATTTCAATTCTAACAGGTTGGTTAAAAGGATTTTGATCCTAACAGGTTGGTTAAAAGGATTTCGATCCTGACAGGTTGGTTAAAAGGATTTTGATCCTAACCGTGACAAGTATTTTTAGAATCAGGGTCAGGATCAGGAACAATAGGTCATAGATGCCAAATTATGATGGTAGTCGCAACGTTAAGTTTGGTCACTCTAACAAGTTGGTCATAAAGAAATCTTTTGATTTTTAACCCTTTCACCGCCAATGTCGCATTTTTTGCACCACAATGGTTTTACACCCGTGTCACTAAAAGGCATCAAATCAGGGCCTGTTATTTGAAGACCGTATTTTCGTAATGTTGGGAGGTACGGCCAGGATGGCCTAATGTTATACATGTCACAGAGGAATCCGCAATATTGCAGATATATTTTTTTTCTCTACCCAGGCAAGTTAAATGGTATTTTTTGCCTAAAATATGGCTGGCGGCAAAAGGGTTAAAATTTGGTTAGGAGGGCTTTGATGCTGAGAGTGAGAGTACTATTGAATTTGATCTTAACCGGTTGGTTACAGGGATTTTGATCTGAACAATACTTTGATCATAAGCAGTGGGTAAAATGGATTGTCAATTTTTTTTCTTCTTCTTCCAATAATATCCACCTGCCATAATAGCAGGCAATTATTGACATTTATATATATTACAGCGGGATCCTAACATGTTGGATCTTAATAACAGGGGTGCTACTCTTTCATTTTTACACTGATTTCAGTGTTCTTAATTTGACCAGAAACTGAACTTCAGTTTTTTTCATTCATTAAAAAAAATAATAATAAAAAAAATGACCTTAAGCGATTTGGGGCGTTTTGAACTTGGTTCTATCTTGGAGGTTTACAAAAGCAATGTAATAATTTTACAAGGCTTATCAGACTCAAACTGTCTCTGTCTATCATTTTAACTGTCTGTCTATCTCGTTATCTCTCTCTCTTAACTTGCCCCCCTGAATCGTCTGACGGGGCTCTGCCCCTGTACCCTGCCGGGGCCATGGGTCCCTGGACCCCTGCCTTTCAGGTTTTTTTCATTTTGGGGAGTTGCACCCATGTATTATAATGTAATAAGGATTTTGATTCAAGTTGTTTGCCCATAGGCAGACAGATTGAGAGACGGGAGATTCAGACACAGACAGACAGAGAGAGAGGGAGGGAGAGAGAGAGAGAGAGAGAGAGAGAGAGAGAGAATACGAATGTTTACGAATACGAATGTTTAATGAGGGTAAGCGGATAAGCCCAAGCTTCTTTACACCATGCCCTCGAGGGGAAGCAGAAAAGCCAAATAACAAGAAAAGGAAAACAAAAAGAAAGTATAAAATGCATAAAAAGAATAGAAAATAACAACTGCCATGTTCACAGTAAATTGAAGAACATGCGAACAAATTCAAGCTCAAAGGAAGAGCTCGTTCACGTACTGGCACATACTCAAAAACATACAGTATACCCTAACATGCGACAGAGAGAGAGAGAGAGCAAAAACCCAGAAATGAACTTGCATCCTGTGTGACAGGTATCGTCTGCATTTTGTGCGCGTCTCGCAAGAGGAGCTGAGGAGAAGGAAAGCAGCTGCCAGAAACCCAATTGCCAAAGGAACAGAGGTCAGTATATAAATCTCTTTTGTATTCGCTAAGCTGCAAACATGCGTGAAAGTAGTTAAGGCGTGCTCCTAAAATCAGGATTGGAAAAGCTGATAGAAAGAATCTTCAGGATTGGCCATCCTGTCATGGGTGAAAGTAGTCCAGGCATGCTCCTGAAATCAGGATTGGAAAAGCTAAAAGAAAGAGTCTTCAGGATCGGCCATCTTGTCATCCGGATCCACGGTCTTAGAAAATCAAACGTTTCTGCCAACATTGATGGCAGATTAAAACAAGATGATGGATGTGCAATTCTAACACCACCCCCACCCATCCTGTATAGACAGACACACATTGATGGCAGATTAAAACAAGATGATGGATGTGCAATTCTAACACCACCCCCACCCATCCTGTATAGACAGACACACATTGATGGCAGATTAAAACAAGATGATAGATGTGCAATTCTAACACCACCCCCACCCATCCTGTATTTGATGGCAGATTAAAACAAGATGATGGATGTGCAATTCTAAAACCACCCCCACCCATCCTGTATAGACAGACACACATTGATGGCAGATTAAAACAAGATGATGAAAGTGCAATTCTAACACCACCCCCACCCATCCTGTATAGACAGACACACATTGATGGCAGATTAAAACAAGATGATAGATGTGCAATTCTAACACCACCCCCACCCATCCTGTATAGACAGGACACCATTGATGGCAGATTAAAACAAGATGATAATGTGCAATTCTAACACCACCCCCACCCATCCTGTATAGACAGACACACATTGATGGCAGATTAAAACAAAATGATAGATGTGCAATTCTAACACCACCCCCGCCCGTCCTGTATGCACAGACACACACACATTGGAAATTATTTTTAATGTGGTCACCACTTCAGGATTGGGAAGATTCAGAGAGCATTGAAACGTGTCATTTCAGGATCGAGAGAATGTTTTACATAAACAAAATGAGAAATGAAAGAAGATTACGGGTTTATCCTTCAGGTTTAGACATATAGACTTTTTGATGTATAGACTTTATATAGAAAAAACTCTCTACACTGATTGGTTTCCCCACAACAAACCACTACAAAAGCAAAGTCAGAGGCAAAATTGTGGTCTAAGGGAGCAAAGCGAGTTTAGAAAAGACCAAGGTATGGTGTGCACACAGATTTACTTCCCTTGAAGCAAATGCATTAAATTGACAGCTATCTATTAATTCCGGACATATGTGGCCGGAACGACTTGAATGAGTTAATTGTGAGGTGGTCGCTATACTAAAGATTCTTATAGTAATGAGTAAGAGAGAAAATGGAGTTTTACGTCCTCTTGGTCTGAATCAAGTAATGAGCAAGATAGGAAGAGACTGAGTAAAACTGTCTGGATTACTGAGGTGCTACTGAGGTGCTCGTTAAGCGGGGTTCCAATGTACAGTATTAAAGAACTCTTTTGGGTATTTGGTACTTTATAGTCACAGAGTCTCTGTGAAATCCGGGCTGCTCCCACATGGAGAGCGCGTCGCAGCCAGAGGCGCGCCACACTTTTTTCTTTTTTTTTGGTATGCGATTTTTGTGTGACTGACAAGGAAGGAAAGTGTGTGTGTGTGTGCAAATTTTGACCAAATGACACCTTTTTCTTTTCCACTGGGTTTAGCGTGTGCTAAGTGCATGGGCACACAGGACCTTGGTTTATCGTCTCATCCGAAAGACTCCACGCTCAGTCCGTAAGGCCTTAGTGCAGAGTGAAAGGAAAAATCCCCTGTACTCAGGTTCGAACTTGGGCTTATTGTGCACGTGGCGAGCACGTTACCTCTGTGCCACTCTGTGATTTGATTGGTTCCTACTAGTAGCCTAATACTTGCCTGTCTTTTCTTCCGTTCTGTTGTTTGTACAGAAAGGGTGTGTTCTGTATCAGTACTTTCTAGCCATGGATACATTTTTTTCTGTTAATTTCCAGAGAGATTTGGAAATGTCCACAGAGAGTGTGTTTCCCCCCGACCGATGTTTGGATTTCCCGAAACGACCGCCGTGGAACTACGGCCTCAGCAAGACTCAACTGGAGCGACAAGAACAGGCCTACTTCTCTGTGAGTGAGTGTGTCTGTGTGTGTGTGTGTGTGTGTGTGTGTGTGTGTGTGAGTGTGTGTGTAAAAAGTGCTTGCTTCAAATTATGTTTGTGTGTGAAAGCTGCACAGATTAATGTTTGTTGCTACAAATATTCCTCTTTGGTCTTTGGTGAGGGTGGCAGGTCTCTTCTCTCTCTCTCTCTGTGAGTGTGTGTGTGTGTCTATGACTGTATGAGAATGTGTGTGTGTGTGTGTGTGTCACTGTGTGTGTGTTTTCTTGGCTTGAGCAGCTTTAGGAAATGCTTTTTGCATCCAATGAAAGGTTATGGCATCTGTTGGACGGTATCTCGGAAGATAATAGGGATTTTGAAGCATTTTAACGTGAGTATTCGTCGTATCGGTGACTCGTTACCACTTTCGATGTTGTGACTCACAGTAGACTGTACTGAACACGGCAATCGTTGCCTCTCGTCTCACGATTTTGTTCACTAATAGGGCGCCCTTGTTTATTAGGCGCATAGGTCGAAATTGGAGAAAAAAATATCGCTTTATAACCCGAAAATTACATTAAGTACTATATAAATGCTTCACTGTTATTATTATTATTATTAATTCCAAATTATGTTTTAGAAAGTTTTTCAGGATAAGTCCCTCTCCCATAGGCCCTCGAACACCCACATGAAGGAAGGTGGCAGAGTGGTTAAGGCGTTCGCCTGCAGATTTTATTGCGTGACTGCAGCGTGAGTGACCCGGGTTCGAATCCCGGCCTCGTCCTTTCTTTATAGTTCGACAGAAAAAAATCAAACTGAACGACGAGTCCTTCAGAATGGGAACTTGAAAAGCTAGTCTGACTTTACGCACGTAAAAATCACACGGCAGTTAAAAGTCGGTAAGAGCAGGGAGAAATCCTGCTGCCTGGTATGACCAAATTGATAGCTACTTTTTCCAAATCTGCTCCACCTTCTACTTACCCTGTTCTCCCCCCCTCCCCCCCAAAAAAAAAAAGAAGAAAAGATGGGCAGGCACTGCACTTGCGGCAACGCGCTCTCCAGGGGAGAGCAGCCTGAATTTCACAGAGAATGTTTCTGTGACTGGAAGTCTCTGTCTTTTGTACAAATAGTTCCTCCACCTTCTGGAAGTTCTGTGCTTGTAACTTCCTCTAATTCTGTCATTCTCTTTGACTGCCTTTTCCCTTTCTGTCAATCTGCTATCTTTCTGTCTCACTGGTCCATTCTCCTGCCTTTTTTCTATAAATTCTTACAAAGATTTCTTCAGCCGAAGTCGGACATGCTGGGCCTATTTCTTAGTTAGGCGCATAACGGCAGCATGATGCATCTGCGCTCATATGACAGGAAACTGTCTGAGCGAACGAAGAAGAAGAAGAACACTAGAATATACCGAAATACCAAATAATATGTGATAAATTTGACACTGTAAACAAATCTTTTTTTATCATCGTGGACGTGGTTACCAGAAATACGTGCAGACGATATTGAGCTCCCACGATGCCGAGCGGCTGAGTTATTTTGAGCTGAACCTGGAGACGTGGCGACAGTTCTGGCGAGTGACGGAGATCTCCGACGTCCTGCTCCTGATTGCCGATATCCGATACCCTGTGAGTTGTTTCCCTTATTCCTTCTGCACTAACTAAGCGCTGTTTCCCTTATTCCTTCTGCACTAAGCGCTATAATCTTCCTCATGAAATCGTCCTCGTTTTTAACCCCTTTCCCTGCACACAGTCCCCTGTCTACTGCTATGTGGTGTGTGTGTGTGATGTCATTGATGATGTCACAACTTTTTGACGTCATGGTCCTGGAATGATGGTTTTTGGCTTAGACAAGTCAGGAAAGATATCTCTCGAGACAATTTTCTCAGATTGAGACTAATTTTATGATAAGAAAAATCGATATTTTCTCGTTTTCCTCTGGCAGTGGAAGGGTTAATACTAGTACAGTGGAACCTCCCTTATAAGACGTTCAAAAATCATCCATAATGAGGTCTTATAAGGGAGGTAATTGTAATACTTACAAAGAAGGGCAATGTCTCAGAGAAGTAGATCTTATACAATGAAGACACCCGAACGCCCACTTAAGAACCGTAAATATTTCGATTTTTAATCTTTGTCGTATACACTCAACCCAAGTAGGTCTTATGTGGGAGGGAGTCTTATAAGGGAGGTTCCACTGTAGCCCCATTTGGAGAATCTCATGGTCTGGCTTTGGGAATAAAGGTTGTGTAGGCGTTGGTCCTGTGTGTGGTGTACGGGAATAGACGTGTGCAGATCATATCAAATAACATTATTATTATTATTTATTTATTTATTTATTCAGCTATCAAATGCCCCCCCCGCCCCCCGTGGGGATACCGGGGGGTCTTTTGTATAAATAGTTCTCCCACGTTCTTGAAGTTCTCTGTTTGTTACTTCCTCTAATCTGTCACTCTCTTTTGACTCTGCCTGTTCCCTTTGCTTGCTGTCATCTACTATCTTTCTGCCTTACTGGTCCATTCTCCTGCCTTTTTTCACGAAACACTTTCAAAAAGATTTCCTCCAGCCGAAGTCGGACTTGCTGGGCCTAACTGTTTCTTAGTTAGGCGCATAACAGCAGCATGATGCATCTGCGCTCCTAATTGACAGGAAACTGTCTGAGCGACCAAAGAAGGAAGAAGATGCCCTCCACTAGTATTTGCATTCTTTTTTATATACCTTGTGATTAATTAATTTACTGAATGAATGATAGAGTGAGTGTGTGATTGAATGGTTGGTTGGTTCATTCATTCATTCATTCATTCAATCACTGAATGAATCATTACTGATTGAATGATTATTTGATAGATGGATAGATTGACCCACTGAATGACTCACCAAGTACCTGATTGAATGAAATGATTGACTAACTGACTGACAATATTAATTAAGTGAGTACGGTATCTTTCGATACTTTTTCCAAGACTGAGACCCCTGCGCCTTATAATATGACTAATAATAATAGTAAGAAAATGGAGTAACAAAATCTGAATTTTGTGTGAAATTTGAGAGGTGCGCCTTATAATCAGGTGCGCCTTAGAGTCCGAAAAATATGGTAACTGATGGATTCATTTATTAACCCTTTCACCGCCAATGTCGCATTTATGCACCAGAGTGATTTAACACCCATGTCACTGAAAGGCATCAAATCAGGGCCTGGTATCCAAAGACCCTATTTTCTCAATTTTGGGAGAGAAGGGTAGGCCTCAGTTTATGCATGTCACAGAGGAATTCCCAATATTGCAGATGATTTTTGTTCTCTATCCAGTTAAGATTAATGGTTAATATTTTGCTGAAAAATGGCTGGCGGAAAAAGGGTTAATTAATTAATTCATTCATTCATTCATGGACAGATAATCCACCTCCCCCCTCCGTTGTACCGCTACCTCCGTGAAGAGTTGAGGCGGGACGTGGTGATCATCCTGAACAAAGTGGACATGGTGCAGCCCCCCCTGGTGGCTGCCTGGCGCAGTTGTCTCTCCTGCCTCTTCCCCGAGGCCAGCGTCGTCTGCTTCAGTTCTTTCCCTTGCAGAGCCACGGAAGAAAACGCATGGTCAGGTGACGTCATTTTTTGTTTCTAGTCAAAGAAAACGCATGGTCAGGTGACAATTTTTTTTCCCTCTATTTTTCTTTCTGATGAAAGAAAACGCATGGTCAGGTGACATAATTTTTTTCCCTTTATTTTTCTTTCTGATGAAAGAAAACGCATGGTCAGGTGACAATTTTTTTTCCCTTTATTTTTCTTTCTGATGAAAGAAAACGCATGGTCAGGTGACATAATTTTTTTTCCCTCTATTTTTCTTTCTGATGAAAGAAAACGCATGGTCAGGTGACATAATTTTTTTTCCATTTATTTTTCTTTCTGATGAAAGAAAACGCATGGTCAGGTGACATAAAAAAAATTTTTTTTTTTTCTAGTCAAAGAAAACGCATGGTCAGGTGACGTAACTTTTTTTCCTTTTTGTTTCCTAGTCAAAGAAAACGCATGCTCTCAGGTGTGCAAAAAGCAGAGCAGTAAGTCTTCAGTGAAAGGGTTAACCCTTTCATCGCCACTGTCGCATCTTCGCACCACAATGATTTAACACCCATGTCACTAAAATGCATCAAATGAGGGTCTGGTATCCAGTGACCTTATGTTCTTAATTTTGGGAGGTAAGGACAGGTCCTATTTTATGAGGAATCCCCAATATTGCAGATCTCTACCCGGTTAAGTTTAATGGTAAATTTTGGCTGAGGAATGGCTTGCGTTGAAAGTGTTAATGTTCACGTGGTCTGGAATGTTATGTTACTGTCAGGTGTACACAAAAAGCAGAGCAGTAAGTCTTCGGTGAAAGTGCTGGGGCCTCAAGGACTGCTGGATGTGTGTCGAGAAATTGTCAAAGATAAAGGTTGGTGTGTGTGTGTGCGTGCGTGTGTATGTGTGTGCGCGTGTGTATGTGTGTGTGTGTGTGCGTGTGTGTGTGTGCGTGCGTGCGCGCATGTATGTGTGTGTGTATGAAAAGGAAAATGCAGAGTCAAAGAGAGTGATAGATTAGAGGAAGTTGCTAGTTGCTATGATAAGCAGGGATAAATCCCGCTGCCTGGTATGGCCAAATTGATAGCTAGGTTTTCCAAGTGTGCCCACACACCCCCGCCTCACACTGTACCCACCCAAACAAAACATTTATTTAATTGGCTAGGCGCTGCACTTGCAACGATGCGCTCTCTGGGGGAGATCAGCCCGAATTTCACAGAGATAAGTCTCTGTGACTAGAATATACCAAAGTTGGTAGGGTGACTGTCAGCCGTTTTGAGAAACCACAGTCTAAAGTTTAGCCTAGCTGAAGAAAATGCATCAACCTACTCATTTAAAGATTTTTTTTTTTAAAGTATTTATAGACCATAACAAAGATTGTCCTTTATAAGTATGAAAGATGAGACGTTAGAGGGCACGAAAATACCCATAACTCTAAATTTGTAAAAAATTAGATTTTTTGTTACTTTGCGAGCCTGTTGTGAGAAACTAGCCCAGCAACTTAATGTCCCTTTCGTGGTGCTGGGTCACATTTATTGCACATGTGTACCTCTTCTTCAAAGGTTTGTTGCGTTTTTTAGAGTTTCCTTATATGTTACAGGGGTGGGATTTTGTCCGGTTTTTGCCTGAAATGCGGTATTTTTAAAAAAATTCCGACATTCAAAAAAACACATTTCCGGCCCAAAAAACATATTCCAACCCATTTTATTATTTATTTCAAGGCCTTATGTGGCACCATTTCTCCTATAGGCTTTATTTGATTGTATTTGTTTATTATTAACTTAGTTATAACGTCCTGTACCGCGCCGTTCAGCTCGTCGCCGTCGATCCTGAACCGCTCGAAACCGCGCCGATCCACCCACGTTGTTTAGTCGTATTGCTAAGGAAGCGAGAGCTCTCTAATGGAGAACGAAAGCTTTAACGACAGCCGGAAAGCATTCGACTTCCTCTTTCTATGGCCGCCATTGTGCACAGAGCTCGATTGAAGGCTAAATTTGATCAATTTTCTTCGAAAAAAATGTCATCAAAATGGCGGCGTTCCGAACGATGCATGACGATGTTATCGATGTTTTTACCAATAAATTGTGTGCCAATCATGCTTTTGGACTTAGTTATAGGGGCCAGAGTGAAGTGACTGTTGAGACTCGTGCTAGTGCAGTGCCAACTGCCACAGAAAATCAATCGAACGATTCCGACAACCGGTCATCTGCTGAGCATTCGGACACTAGTGAATTGGACAGTTTCATTGATTTTTTATCAGACTTAGATCGGTTTAACACTTTATACAAAGCATAGAGATACTTTTCATGAAAACTTCGATCGCGAATGATCGGCAATGAGTCGATGATTCAATGAGACCGACAGGTGTGCGTATCCGAACATCATTTGTACCTGTTGATTGCATTACTAAAATACTACAGAAAGGCAAGTACTAAGTTTATTTTGAGCTTTTAGTGCTTCTGTGATCATGTAAGTGACTTGTGTTTTAATAATAAACACACCACACATGGTGTGTTTTTAGCATCTTTGTTGAACACACCTTTATTTTTTTAATTTCGTAATAATAAAAAACCCACAAAATGTCAAATTGGCAAAAATAACATTGTCAACACAGAAAACAATATCGGGGTGGGCCGCGTGGGTTGTGTTGAAAATCTAGTTTTCCTTTTTTTTTACTTTGGTCCAATCCCACCCCTGATGTTAGTGCAAACAAACCCCTATTTTACGACCCTCTGTTAAGAGACCACCTCTCATTTGAGACCGGATTTGTTGGCACAGATGCATTTTACTATGTAAACGACCTCTCTTAAACGACTTCCTCTAAAACGCAACTTACGACCGCCATTTTTTGGTTTTTACGACCGTTGCTGTCGTCTGCATAGACTTCGAGCAAAGGGAAACAACCACGGTCAAGGGCCTGAAAGCGGAGTCGCTTCCCTTCTTGTAGAAAAGATGGCGGAGAGCGTAGGAAAAGCACGAAAACCACTGACTTTGAAAAAGAAAACCACTGACTTTGGACGAGAGTGGAGGTGATTAACAGAAGTCGGCGAAGTGAAACTGTAATACATCGATTGCACAATCCTATGGAGTTGGAAAGACCCAAATCCAGTTTTAATATGTCATTGTATGTGTGCATGAAGAAGAGAGTATGAACTGTGCTGAACTTTTTCTTTCTACGGCTGCCAGTGAAAACCTCCGTCATATGACCCCTCCAATTTACGACCGATTTTTCCGGACATTGGGAAGTCTTAAAATAGAGGTTTGTCTGTATGTGCAAATGTACACAGCCAAGAATCCTGTTTGTGAACTGGGTTTTGGCCTAGGTAAGAATAATAATGACATGGGTGCAACTTTTCCTGGTATACAAGGATTTCCTGTTTTTGAATTTTTCCAGAAAAGGAATTTCCTTTTTTTTTAATTTGTCAAACCAGATCTTTGTGTGTCTACTGTATTTTTCAAACACTTTAAAATAGTTATTTGTATAAATTGTGGAAAAAGCACACTAAAATACCTTCATAAATCAAGTTTTTCTTCAGCTGCAGGGGGACATTACCCCTGGACCCCGGCCTTTCAGGGGTTTTCTTTGTGTGCAGTTGCACCCTTGATAATGGTATTTTGAAATAAGAAAATACATCATGATTTTAATTCTCATGTCAACAGATGGTTGTTTTTTGGTAAACAATGTTTTTAATTTTTTTTAAAAGTTGCTCCTTTAAATCATTTTTCATTTTTTTTAGTGAACTTGGATTCGTGGCAAGAAAAGCTGAACTCGGAAGACACGGGTACGTCTGCACCGGAGAAACAAGACGTGGGTGCGCTTGCACCGGGGAGGCCGGGTTGTCATGGCAACTTGGAAGAAGCAGACGGCAGAGCGTCGTCGTCTGCCGAATCGAAAGGGACGGATGATGTGGACGGACTTTTCCCCGGAATTTATCAGAAATACGGAGACGGAATCCTGACTCTGGGATGCATAGGTGGGAGAATCTGTTATTGTTTTTTTCTTCTTTGCTTGTTCTTTGTATTTTTATCACTCACAGGCATCAGGGCTGATTCTAGGGCGCGGGATTGGTACAAACCCCCCAAAATCTGTTCCTTCCCCCAAAATCTGTTCCAATAATCGCGGGTCGACGCCCGCATATTTGCAGACCTGCCCGCACTTTTTGCCGATCGCTGCGGGAATTCCTTCGTCGTCTGCTAAATCCGTTGTCTGCACAAACCGAAAGCATCGAGCAGGAATGAATGATTTCTCGACATTTCATTGGTTCCTTTACAATGTTAGTGTAAATCAACCAATCTCGTTTTACTGACAAGAAGTTGCGAGAGTTACCCGCCATGTTGAATTTTCTTCAAAATGAAGCGGACAACGACGCTCTTCGACTTTGATTTTTGTGGCGGCAAAGTAAAAAAAAGAAATCCTCTGCCAAACGAGTGTGCAGAAGATGGTGCAGAAACAGCTACTGCATCAACAGTCTCGGAGAAGCAGCCCGAAGATAACGGCACTAGTGCGAGGGAACACCGGTTCCAAGACGAGTGGCTGAAGAAATGGACATGGCTAGCGAAGATTGAATCGGCCGCCTCCCCCCCCCCCTTTCCGCTCATATCCATTGGACCTGCCCCCCTTTTTTCATTCTTAGGGGGGGAATGCCCCCATTTTTTCAAAATCCTAGAATCAGCTCTGAGGCACACATCATGCAGGCATGTGTATTCAACTCTGAGGCACTTATCATGCAGGCATGTGTATTCAGCTCTGAGGCACACATCATGCAGGCATGTGTATTCAGCTCTGAGGCACACATCATGCAGGCATGTGTATTCAACTCTGAGGCACACATCATGCAGGCACGTATATTCAACTCACAAGCATGCATGCCGACAAGATCAGAAATACATGCAGGCACGTGTGTGTTGCTGCGTGTCCACATGCATGCATGTGCTGTTAGAGAACTTAACATCAAGAAAAATGTATGCTTACATGACATATGTACACAATCTCACTGTGCAGAGCACACGAGACTTCATCAAAAACGTTGAGATTTCAAGGCCTACTACTAGTGTAAAAATACTTAAATTATTCCTGACTATCGTGGGCTCTCTCTTCTCCCCATAATATCTCATCTGTTCACTTTCTACGGTATCTTTGCTGAACTTGTTTTCTTTCTTTTTCGTACTACCCCCTAAAGTGCAGCAGAATCTTCAACGTGATGAAGTTGGCTGCCTAAGGTGAAGAAGTAGTGTACTAAATCCTACAAGATTTCACACACACACACACACACACACACACACACACACACACACACACACACACACACACACACACACACACACACACACACACACACACACACACACACACACACACACACACACACACACACCACACACACACACACACACACACACACACACACACACACACACACACACACACACACACACACATGCTTAATTCACAGTGTAATCTGCATAATATGACTGATTTTGTTTAAGAATCAAAGAACCTAGAACCTTTCTTGAAACTTTCCTGTCAATTTTCCTCAGAATGATACATTTTAAATGCCAAGCTCCCCTGAAGTCGAAGTATGGCCACCCATGTGGCGGGGCACTTTAAAAGCAGCCATACACGTAATCTTCCCACCCCCAAGGCCATGCAAAATATTCACACGGCACTGGGTATTTAAGCTGGTGAACAAAAACAACAACAAATGCCAAACTTCATACACATGGATGTAACCTGGCCTCGGATGCAAGGCGGCACCTGTTTTTCAAAAATTTTGACCACCCCAAAAAATAATTCAAAGTGCAAGGGGAAACAAGCGCGGATTCGCAATCGTTTGTGGCGTGCGACAATTGAAAGCGAAACATCATTTTAAAGAGCAGCCTCAATTTGAAGTGCAGCCTCGATTTGAAGTGCGACAATTTTGGACCTACCGACAGACCGACAAAGTGAGTTATAGGTTTGTGGCTTGTGCCACAAACAAAAAAAGCGCGGAATCGCAATAGTTTGTTGCACGCGGTCTATCATGAGTCACCTCCCCTGGCTTTTCAATAATTTTAATCTGTAAACCAGAATGTTATCTCTGCACCATTTCGTAACTTTTTATATCTTTTGGAAAACATTTAAAACTATGTATCCTACTTATACTCATCGAAAGAAGCACCGCATACTCGTCGTGTCTGTTGTAGTGTCTGTATTATGTATGTTTATTATTTTGTACGCTTTAAAATACATAATTTTAAAGAACAGCCTCAATTTGAAGTGCAGCCTCGATTTGAAGTGCGACAATTTTGTCAATATGTGCGACAATTTTGGACCGACCGACCGACCGACAAAGTGAGTTATAGGTTTGTGGCTTGAGCCACAAACAAAAAAGTGTTGAATTCTCACTTTACAAGCCTGGAATAAGCTTCAAATTGATTATGATTTTGCTTTTTCTTCAGCTTCAGTGGGGGGGCATATATGGCCGGAATTAGTAGATAGCTGTCAGTTTGATGCATTTGCTTCAAGGGAAGTAAATCTGTGTGCACACCATACCTTGGTCACTTCTAAACTCGCTTCACTCCTTTAGACCACAATTTTGCCTCTGACTTTGCTTTTGTAGTGGTTTGTTGTGGGGAAACCAATCTGTGTAGAGTTTTTCTATATAAAGTCTATATATAAAAAAGTCTGATCTACCACTTCCTTATGTCTAAACCTGAAGTAAAAACCTGTAATCTTTCATTTCTCCTTTTGTTAATGTCTGTTTTGTTTGTGTGTATGGCTGGAGTGATTTGTGATTTTTTTAAAATAATTCAGGGCTCCCAATCGTCCCGCAAAACAAGGGGTCCCAGGGACTCCTTCACTTACAGCATAGAGGGTCCTAGAGGCGGGATAGAGGGTCCCAGTGGCATAGCGAATGCTAAAAATAATTTTTCTAGTGCATCCCTGGGACCCCCTGCACATTCTAGTGCTAATTCTAGTACTTCATAGACCCCCAAATGGGGGTCCCTGGGAGCCCTGTAATTCAAAATCGTTGCGATGTGAATGAGTTAATGCAACCCATGTTGAAACGGGAGCCATGTTGAATTTGATTTGTGCTCAGGTTACCCCAATGTCGGCAAGTCCTCCTTGCTCAACGGACTTGTGGGGAAAAAGGTAGGACACTTGTCTTCTTTTTTGGTTTTTTGTTTCTTACCCTGGCTTAAAGACTCCAGGGATCATCCCAACAGCCAGAAGCACTTGAACACTATGGTACAAATGCACCAGCTAGGGAGGAGAACATTACGTGTGTGACCGTTTTTGATTACCCCGTCACGTGGGCAGCCACACTCCGACTTCGGAGGATTTTAGACTGACGATGTTATGCCAGGAGCTTGTCATGGCTTAAGACAATCCCCGCACAGCCATGCAGAACATAACATTTTGATGTAGCCTTGGCGTTCTAGCTTATGTCAACTGGTCATGCCAAAGATGTGACACTTGTCTTCTTAGTTCTTAGTGAAAAACTAAATTGTGTGGTTCTTGATTTATTTAATTAATTTAACCCTTTCATCGCCACTGTCACCTCTTGGCACCACAATGATTTAACACCCACATCACTAAAAGGCATCAATTGAGGGTCTGGTATCCAGTGAGTTTTAATTTTGGGAGGTAAGGATAGGCCCTGTTTTATGCACGCCACAGAGAAATCCCCAATATTGCAGACTGAATCTTTGCTCTACCCGGGTAAGTTTAATGGTAAGTTTTGGCTGAGGAATGGCTAGCATTGAAAGGGTTTTACCAAAAAAAAAGTTTAATTTTATAATGTCCTTCCAAGGCTTTGAAAGTAAAACAACAACAAAAACCAAAAAGCAAGAAACGCTCTCACACACAGACACATAACATGTTCATATGCTCTTCAAATTCAAATTTCAAAATTCCTTATTGTCTTCAAATGAAGAAAATCTTTTTTCAGCGTGCACTTCATCTAAAACTGATGAGACATTATATTATAAACTAAGACATGAAATACATGCATAAAAGCACATGTTTTTCACATAGAACAATTAAGTTTGTCACACACACTCCCACCTACCCCCCCCCCCCCCCCCCCCCCACACACACACACACACACACATACAAATAAGTAAACAAAGTATGTAATAGTTCTCCTTTACCTTTAATTTTTTTTAAATTTCCCATAACAATAATTCTTCACAACAAAGAACATCATAATGATAACATCTCAGCAAACAGTAAAATATAAAGTAATGCTGTTCAGTGCACATACACACACACACGCACGCACGCACACAATACAGAAATAAATGTGTTCATAAAATGTGAAAAGGCATAGAAATAATGAAAACAATGCAATGTATTGAAAAGCAAATGAAAAAGATGGCACAAACTGAAATCTCTGAACACACACACACACACACACCAACTTGGATAAAGGTAAACAGAGCAAATAAATGGCATTATTTGTAAAGGGAAAACAATATCACAATTTGCATAAAAATGATGTCTTAAATTAAACACGCATAAAAATAATTAATTGAGAAACTTCAGTGTATGAATTTCAGCTTGTAAAAAAAAAAAGAGCTTGTGTGTTTGTGGCATGTGTGTGTGTGTGCATGCCCGTGTACATGTGTGTGTGTGTGCCCGTGTACACTTAGAAGTGTGTGTGTGTGTGTGTGTGTGTTTATGCTTGTGTGCATGTGTTTGCGTGTGTGTGTGTGTGTGTGTGCACACGCCCGTGTACATGTGTGTGTGTATGTGTGTGTTTATGCTTGTGTGCATGTATGCGCGTATTAGCGTGCATGAGCAGGAATGCGAATGTATATATGAATGCTCCTGAATGCGGTTTTTTTGTGTGGGACCCCCCAATAATTATCACTGCACGTATATAAAATGGTCATGTGGTGTGTTCTCCACCAATCAGGTGGTCAGTGTGTCCCGGACGCCGGGCCACACCAAGCATCTTCAGACGATCTTTCTGACGCCGACCGTCCGACTCTGTGACTGCCCAGGCCTCGTTTTCCCTTCCTACGTCGATAGATCGCTGCAGGTGAGTGAGTCTGCAATGTTCCTGACCGAGCTAAATGGTAGATTGATCCAATGAAAAGACATTATAACCCTTTCGCCGCCAATGTCTTCAGCATCTTTCTGCACCACCGTGGACTTTGACTGCCCAGGCCTTTTTCACTTCCTACGTCGATAGATCGCTGCAGGTGAGTGAGTCTGCAATGTTCCTGACCGAGCTAAGTAGATTGATCCAATGAAAAGACATTATAACCCTTTCGCCGCCAATGTTGCATTTATGCACCACAGTGGTTTAACCCTTTCACCGCCAATGTCGCATTTATGCACCACAGTGGTTTAACCCTTTCACCGCCTACGTCGCATTTATGCACCACAGTGGTTTAACCCTTTCACCGCCTACGTCGCATTTTCGCACCACAATGATTTAACACCCATGTCACTAAAAGGCATCAAATCAGGGTCTGTTATCTAAAGATCTCTTCATTTTGGGAGGTGGGGATAGGCCTTACTTTAAATATGTCACAGAGGAATCCCCAATATTACAGACAGATTTTTGTCTCTACCCAGGTAAGCTTAATGGAATATTTTGCTGAAAAATGGCTGGCGGCGAAAGGGTTAACACCCATGTCACTAAAACTAAAAGGCATCAACTCATGGCCAAGACCCTATTTTCTTAATTTTGTGAGGTAAGGACAGGCCTAATGTTATACATGACACAAGAATTCCCAATATAGCGGATCTTTTTTTCCTCTCTACCCAGTTGTTTAATGGTATTTTGGGGATGAAAAATAGCTGGCGGTGAAAGGGTTAAAATAAACAGGGATTCAAACGTGTTTGGGGCGACTGTGTCCCAGTTTTGGCCTGGTGTTCCCTTCCCGGTTTTTGTTGTTGTTAGTATTTTATAGCCACAGAGACTCGTCTTTTATCAAATTCGGGTTGCTCCCACTCTCAGGAGAGAATGTCGACACTATTGCAGCGCCACCCTTACCTCGAAGGGAGGCACGAGGCATCCACCCACCCATCCGAAACGCATGAACTGGTCGTGGTGAAATTGTCCTTACTGGCAGCTGGTGTCATGGACTTTCTTCATAACAGAAATCAACAACAACAAAAATGTGCATTTGAGTCTTTTGCAGCCTAAGCGCATGAACCGATCATGATGAAATTGTCCTCATTGGCAGGTGGTGTGTGGGATTTTCCCCATCGCCCAGGTGAGGGAGCCGTGCTCGGTGGTGGCGTACATCGCTCGTCACCTGGACCTCCCCCGCCTCCTTCGTCTTTCCCACCCAGCCCTGTCGCCCGGCAAAACGCCCGCCCCTGGTCGATGCAGAGACTTGGTGTGGTCTGGTCTTGACATCTGCGAGAGTGAGTTGTTTTGTTTTTTTCTTGACTGTGTCGCGTTTTCTCGTTATCTGTGTCAAGACTTCCAAGTTCAAGGGCAAATGTTAAGAAAGCCCCCCCATCTCTGTCCCCCTTTCCATTCAATTCAGGCTGTTCCATCGACCACTATCGCATTCTCTGATTACTGTGTTCTGATTTTATGAGCACATTATCATAACGTACCATCAACTTTTATTTTGTGTGTGTATTTGGCACTAAACTGACCCTAATCCTATCCCTAAGGTTTAGGGTCAGTTTAGTGTCAGCGGTAATCTGAGAATGTGACAGCGGTCGACGGAATGCCTGAAATGAATGAAAGGGGGCAGAGGAGGGTTTTTTTTCTTAACATTTGCATGTTGTGAATTTACATGCACATGATCATCATAACGTACCATCAACTTTTATTTTGTTTGTGAGGGGTGCTTTCTTAACATTTGCCATTCAAGAAACTGTAAGAGTAATCGCACCTACATGCACGCACGCACACATACACAGACAGACACACACACACACACAGACACATACGCATGCACGCACGCACACACACAGACACACTTGACTTGACTTTGACACACACATACGCACGCACGCACAAACGCACAGAGAGAGAGAGAGACACACACACACTCATGCACACACACACACACACACACACACACACACACACACTCATACACACACACACACACACACACAAACACACACACTCATGCACACACACACACACACACACACACACACACACACACACACACACACACACACACACACACACACACACACACACACACACACACACACACACACACACACACACACACACACACACACACACACACACACACACACACTCATGTACACACACACACACACACACACACACACACATACTATGTATCCCTTAGTCTCACATACTCCCCACCCCCCTCCCCACAAGTGATGGCAGTGATAAAGGACATTGGATTGAAGGGCTTACAAATGTTCTCCTGCTATGACGAAATGGAATATATTTGAATTAATACGATTTCTTGATGTGATTTATTCCTAAATAACAGGCTGGGTCGGGAAGTGTGGTGACCACACCCACATTTTCTCCTGCAAAGATTAAATTAAACTCTTTTTTTTTGGGGGGGGTGCTGTCTCATCTTCTGGGCCGGACAGTGGCGTTGCTCCCACTTCACAGCCACACCCCGGCTTGTTCGGGTTGCAGAATCCGAGACCAGCAGTTCAAGGGGAGCGAATCTATGTTAGGCCATCAGGAGGCAACCAACCGAGCAGACACTGCACTGCTGCTGAGTCACTTCAGTGGAGTTCAGTGGAGCCTATTCAGAAATGAAATTGATTTGGTAATGGTGTGAAGATCGTATTTGGTATTTTAATTTAAAAAAAAAAATGTTTAGTATGTTAGTATTTTCTAGTCACAGAAATTCGTCTCTGAGAAATTCGGGTTGCTCCCACCAGGAGAGCGCGTCTCTCTAGTGCAGCGACACCCATTTCTTTGCATGCTATGTGAGTTCGTGTCATCCATCCCACCGGCACAACACGGCCTACTCCTACCGAATAGTGGAACAGGCTTGAATAACATGTGCGCAAGATCTTGTGCATGTGTTCGCAGACGCGACACGAGACCTCGGTTTAAGGTCTCATCCGAAGGACCAGGAAATAGAAGTATCTTTCCCAAGGACACAACACACACCGTGAACGGAGCTGAATTTGAACCAGCGCACTCGCAAACCCGTTGGATTACGAGCGGCGTCTCTAACCAACTACACTTTATGACGTGATTTATTCGTAAACAACAGGCCCATACATTACGACATGATTTATTCGTAAACAACAGGCTCATACATTACGACATGATTTATTCGTAAACAACAGGCTCATACATTACGACATGATTTATTCGTAAACAGGCTCATACATTACGACATGATTTATTCGTAAACAACAGGCTCAATCATTATGACGTGATTTATTCGTAAACAACAGGCTCATACCTTATGACATGATTTATTCGTAAACAACAGGCTCAGGTGTAGAGAGGCACAGTGGTAACGCGTCCGCTTCGTGTCAAGTAAACCCGAGTTCCCTGGGTACAGGGGATTTTTTTCCTCTCACTTTGCACTAGGCCTTACGACTGAATGGATGAGACGATTTCCCATGTGCCCATGCACTTAGCACACGTTAAACCCAATGGCAACGAAAAATTGTCATTTGGTCAAAATGATTTCCTTCCTCATCAATCACACAAAAAAAATCGCATGCAAATTTTATTACTTTTAAATGGGTGATGCGCCTCTGGCTGCGACGCGCTCTCCAGGTGGGAGCAACCCGATTTTCACAAAGAACCTCTGTGACTATAAAGTACCTAATACTGTACGACGTGATTTATTCATAAACAACAGGCCCATGCATTACGATGTGATTTATTCGTAAACAACAGGCCCATACATTACGACATGATTTATTCGTAAACAACAGGCCCATGCTTTACGACGTGATTTATTCATAAACAGGCTCATACATTACGACGTGATTTATTCATAAACAGGCTCATACATTACGACGTGATTTATTCATAAACAGGCTCATACATTACGACGTGATTTATTCATAAACAGGCTCATACATTACGACGTGATTTATTCATAAACAGGCTCATACATTACGACGTGATTTATTCATAAACATACATTACGACGTGATTTATTCATAAACAGGCCCATACATTACGACGTGATTTATTCATAAACAGGCCCATACATTACGACGTGATTTATTCATAAACAGGCCCATACATTACGACGTGATTTATTCATAAACAGGCCCATACATTACGACGTGATTTATTCATAAACAGGCCCATACATTACGAAGTGATTTATTCATAAACAGGCCCATACATTACGACGTGATTTATTCATAAACAGGCCCATACATTACGACGTGATTTATTCATAATCAGGCTGGGCCTTGAAGTGTGGGTACCGCACCGCCAAAGCCTCTCGCCCCGACGTCTACCGGGCAGCCAATCAGATCCTCAGGATGACGGCAGAGGGCAGGCTGCGTCTGTGCCTGACCCCGCCCACTTTCTTTGACAGACAGGGTGAGAGTTGTAGTTGCTGTTGTGGTTGTTGTGTGTGTGTCAAGTCGAGTCAAGTCAAGTCAAAATGATCTTTATTGGCGATAGGAATAAGCTACCAGCTACCGTAAAATGCGGACTATAAGCCGCTACTTTTCCCCTCAACTTTGGCCCATGCGGCTTATAGACTAATGTGGCTTATCTGTGGATTTTTTCCCATTCTACATTTATCAGTATGATTAAATATGTTTCTGGCCACATTCTTCAGCCTATTTTGAGCTTCTTTGAGATTCAAAACTGGTTTTGGTAATCAATAGATTCAAATCTCATGTTTAAAGTGTCTGAGAGCATTAAATACTCATGTTCTGATAGGAGAATTTCTATATTTGTGTACATTTAATTTTCTCTGCGGCTTATACTCTGGTGTGGCTTATAAGTGGATAAATACCTAATATTTTGTCAATTTAAAGGATGCGGCTTATATACAGGTGCGGCTTATAGTCCAGTTTTTACGGTAAACAAAGCTTTTTTTTATCCTGCCGTCATAAATAAACGAAAAATACAACTGAAGCAAACAAGATGAAAAAACAAAAACTGAACAAAAAATCAATTTGCAATGAAAAATATGAAAAAAATACACATATGTTCTGCAAGCACAATACCATAATCATGTACATAATACTGACAAAAGTAATCGTAGTGGAAAGGGAGAGGAGAAGAAAAAGTTGGGGGGGGAAAAAATGACCGACAAAATGACAGATAGACAGAGACACCGAAATGATGAGAGAGAGAGAGAGAGAGTGTGTGTGTGTGTGTATTCGTCTTCTGTGTTCCCAGACCACATGGCCATAATGGGTAAGGTACGTACATGTTCCGGTCTTCAGTTTTCACCGGTAGTCTCCCCGCTGCATTCAGCCGACACGTTCCAATTTTGGAGGAGTTCCAAATAGAAAATGATTTGGAAGATTTTCTTTTTTTAAGGCAGGAGAATGGGCCAATAAGTCAGAAAATAGCATAATCATAGTAAAAAAAAAAAGAAGAAGGAAAAGGCAGAGTCAAAGAGTATCATATTTTTCGGACAATAAGGCGCACCCCCAAATTTCACACAAAATTCTGATTCTGTTACTATAGTTTCTTAGTATTTTCTTACTCATATTATAAGGCGCAGGGGTCTCAGTCTGGGAAAAAAATATATCGCCTTAAAGTCTAAAACAATATGGTAATATATGAGAGGAAGTTGCTAGCATAGAACTACCAGAAGGTGGGGAACTATTGTGCTGAAAGATCCACCCACCCACCCTGGTATCCCCATGGGTGTATGTGTGTGAACATTTCAGAACTTTTAATTATAACCCTTATTTCTTTGCCAATTTAAAAAAAAAAAGACCAGATTATGTAAAAATTTGACTACCCCCCTACTAGTGTAGAGTGATGTACAGCGCGAAAGTATTTTGCCCGTGGTGCTAGAAGAGTTAAAGTGTTTAGTCATGTGTGTGGAAATACTGTGTCAGACCTATCATCCCTACCCCTACAGGATTTTCTAGTTGCTACGGAATTTGACTATAAACTACGGAACTACGGTTAATAACCAAATTCTATGATTTTCTGTTACCGCAAAGTACGTTTTCTAGCACGTGGTGTTTGAGGTCCGTTGCCTGTGTATAGGTTCGTCTGAAGTTCGTATAGGCGCCTGCCTACCCCTACGGCATTTGACGTATAACATTACGTGACCTAAATGGTTGCGAACCAAAGCCTTCTACGTGATTTTCTGTTACCGCAAAGTACGTTTTCTAGCAGAAGTGAATTCGTTTGAGGTCCGCTTGCCTGTGGTAGTAGGTTCGTGTGAAGTAGTGTGTAATGCGTGTGGTAAGTAGTGTGTAATGTGTGTGGTATGTAGTGTCCGATGTGTGTGGTAGTAGTGACCAAAATGGCGTGGTAGTAGTGTGTAATCAGTGTGGTGACAGTGTGTAAGTGTGTGGTAGTAGTGTGTAATGTGTGGGTAGTAGTGTGTAATGTGTGTGGTAGTAGTGTGTAAGATGGTAGTAGTGTGTAATGTGTGTGTAGTAGTGTGTAATATCTGTGGTAGTAGTGTGTAATGTGTGTGGTAGTAGTGTGTAATGTGTGTGGTAGTAGTGTGTAATGTGTGGTAGTAGTGTGTAATGTGTGTGGTAGTAGTGTGTAATGTGTGTGGTAGTAGTGTGTAATGTGTGTGGTAGTAGTGTGTAATGTGTGTGGTAGTAGTGTGTAATGTGTGTGGTAGTAGTGTGTAATGTGTGTGGTAGTAGTGTGTAATGTGTGTGGTAGTAGTGTGTAATGTGTGTGGTAGTAGTGTGTAATGTGTGTGGTGGTAGTGTGTAATGTGTGTAGTAGTGTGTAATGTGTGGTAGTAGTGTGTAATGTGTGTGGTAGTAGTGTGTAATGTGTGTGGTAGTAGTGTGTAATGTGTGTGGTAGTAGTGTGTAATGTGTGTGGTAGTAGTGTGTAATGTGTGTGGTAGTAGTGTGTAATGTGTGTGGTAGTAGTGTGTAATGTGTGTGGTAGTAGTGTGTAATGTGTGGCACGTTATTCTTCTTCATGTTTATGAGTTTGTTGTTGTTTTTTTGACAACACTATCATTATTATTTTTTAAGGAGCTCTTTTTTTCCTATTTTGTGTACACAAAACACATTCTTAATGTATTGATGAGACACACACACACACACACACACACACGCACACGCACAATCTCTTAGAATGACACACACACACACACACACACACCAAAAACACAATAATAGTCACATAGAAATCCCTTAGAACTACCATTGGTTAATAGTTATACACATTTATCAGTTATCCAATAGAGAATAGTGGAAGATAAGGCAGCCAGGCACCATCAAAGGAACATTTCTTATGTTCAATACAAGCAGCATATTTTTCAGTCAGGTATCTATGTTTTACAATATTGAGAAATACTATTAATGAGGGCAATGTTTCCTGCTGTTTACACTTATAAATGTAGAACTTTGCAAGCAAAATAATCAAGTCCATTACAGAGTCTGACGCTACTTCATCCTGAAAGCCAAAGATCACCAACAGATCATTAACTCACTGAATGAAGAATGAAAAATGGTGTTTTACTTCCTCTCGGTCTGGAACAGACACATATGGGACATTTGTAGATACAAAGATGGTGGGAACGATACTGGAGGCAATGCTCGGAGGCAGTGCAACACCAGTAAAGTCCCGAATTTTTAACAGTACAGATAGGTGTAGCAGTAACCATGCCTCGGTTAAACCTCATCGGCTATGGTACCGCCACGGTTGTATATATTTAACCATTAACTCACTCTCAATCTCATTGAAAGAGAAATGTGTACAATTGGCACATTTGTTATTGAAAAGCTGCTCAAAACTCTTCCAGAATGCATTGGTCTCTTGTCTCATGTTTACGAGTTTTGCGTCGATTTCTATTCTGTCGTACATGACAGGCTCCTGGGAAACGGACGACTTCGCCCTCATCCTTTCCCGAGAGTTATCCACCCTCGCCCGCACACCGTCTTCCGAGGCCTCAGCGGAAGACAGCTCCGAGTCCGACTCGGAATCGAAAGACAGTGACGGAGAGCGGAAGACCGAGGAGGAGGAGGAAGATGAGTCGTGTGTGGATCGGAATCCGTTTGCCTTGTTGAGCGATGATGGAGTATGAACATTACCGCAGCGGAACGTTTTAAAGTGCCATTTGCTTTATCGTCCAGATACCGGTGGGGGTCTTTCATACAAATAGTTCTCCCACCTTCTGGACGTTCTGTGTTTGTAGCTTCCTCTAATCTGTCACTCTGTTTTGACTCTTGCCTTTTCCCTTTGTTTACTGTCATCTACTATCTTTTTCACTTACTGGTCCGTTCTCCTGCCTTTGTTTTGGAAACTCTCACAAAGAATTTCTCCTGCCAAAGGTGGACATGCTGGGCCTTACCATTTCTTAGGCTCATAACGGCAGCATGATGCATCTGTGCTCATATGATAGGAAACTGTCTGAGCGATCGACGAAGAAAAAGAAGAAAATCATGCAGTATGCATGACGGATGAAAGTTAACTCACTCAGGGCGAATGAGCCGGATCC
>CM065707.1:38612818-38620318 GCA_017654935.2 Phymorhynchus buccinoides | reverse complement strand
TCTCTCTCTCTCTCTCTCTCTCTCTCTCTCTCTCTCTCTCTCTCTCTCTCTCACTCATCTCTCTCTCACTCACTCTCTCTCTCTCTCTCTCTCTCTCTCTCTCTCTCTCTCTCTCTCTCTCTCTCTCTCTCTCTCTCTTACTTGACCTAATTTTGTAATAGGATATGTTGTTTGTTATATATGTACCCCCTTCTAAGGGGCTATGGCCTTTAAGAATAAAAAGTCTGCGTCTCTCTCTCTCTCCCCCCCCCCCCCCCCCCCCCAGCGCTGCAGTGAAAAATAGATTTTGCTTTCAGGTTTTTTTAAAAAGGAATGAAAGTAAGCCAGTAGCGTGATCTCCCATGGTGCGACCAGAAGAACAATAGCACAACAACAATAATTATCAACAATTTTGTATAATATAATTCTACCACAAGCCTTGTGTCTCTGGCTCATATTTGTTTGGTTGTTTTGGGGTATGTTTTGTTTTGCAGTGGAACCCCCCTTACAAGACCTCCCATTATAAGACCTACTTCTATCATGTACAAATAGGCCTATAACGTGGCGGTACCATAGCCGATGAGGTTTAACCGAGGCGTGGTTACTGTTACACCTATCTGCATTGTTAAAAAATCGGGACTTTACTGGTGTTGCACTGCCTCCGGGCATTGCCTCCAGTATTGTTCCCACCATCTTTGTATCTACAAATGTCCCATATGTGTCTGTTCCAGACCGAGAGGACGTAAACACCATTTTTCTAAGACCTTCTCTGAGACATTGCCCTTCTTTGTAAGTATTAAAATTACCTCCCTTACAAGACCCCTCCCTTATAAGACCTAATTTTGGATGAGCTTTGAAGGTCTTATAAGGGAGGTTCCACTGTAATAGAAAATGTATTTTGTTCTTAATTAAAACAAGGGACATAATTGACGATTTTCAGAAGAAAAAAACCTAGGCGAGAGCACTTCGTGAGTTGATTACCGTGACTTACTCGGTCATGGCGGTATGGCGTCGAAGCTTGAAACCGCAGGATGCGAGTCAGCGACTTGCAAACATTTTGTTTAGAAAAATGAGGGGCGGCCAGTGTCCACAAAGTGATAGAACTTGCAAAACGTGACGTAAAAATATAAATTTCATCAATTTTAGAATGACGCACGGTGTTCTAAGTGATGTAAGTCTACTCAAACACACGAGGCGAGAGCTGGGGATGTACCTGATGGTAGAGTAGCTTCCCCTGTTTGACCGATTGAATTAGGCAAGATCACTCCCACACACATTGAAATTACTCCCCTTAATTATTTCCGAACAATTCATATTGCCAAAGCTGACTGCGGTCACTCAACCAAAGGGAAAAAAGAACACATTTTTTAAAGACTGACGAGAGAAGAGAGAGAGAGAACACTGAACACTGAAAGTTTTGTTTGTTCATTGACCTTAGGCCACAATACAAAGGGAGGGGTAGTGGGGGGTAGTTAGAATCAGAGAGAGAGAGAGAACACTGAACACTGAAAGTTTTGTTTGTTCATTGACCTTAGGCCACAATACAAAGGGAGGGGTAGTTAGAATCAGAGAGAGAGAGAGAGAACACTGAACACTGAAAGTTTTGTTTGTTCATTGACCTTAGGCCACAATACAAAGGGAGGGGTAGTTAGAATCACAGAGAGAGAGAGAAACACTGAACACTAAAAGTTTTGTTTGTGCATTGACCTTAGGCCACACTACAAAGGGAGGGTAGTGGGGGTAGTTAGAATCACATAGGGAGAGAGAGAGAGAGAACACTGAACACTGACAGTTTTGTTTGTTCATTGACCTTAGGCCACACTACAAAGGGAGGGGTAGTTAGAATCAGAGAGAGAGAGAGAACACTGAACACTGAAAGTTTTGTTTGTTCATTGACCTTAGGCCACACTACAAAGGGAGGGGTAGTGGGGGGGTAGTTAGAATCACAGAGAGAGAGAACACTGAACACTGAAAGTTTTGTTTGTTCATTGACCTTAGGCCACAATACAAAGGGAGGGGTAGTGGGGGGGTAGTTAGAATCAGAGAGAGAGAACACTGAACACTGAAAGTTTTGTTTGTTCATTGACCTTAGGCCACACTACAAAGGGAGGGGTAGTGGAGGTTAGTTAGAATCAGAGAGAGAGAGAACACTGAACACTGAAAGTTTTGTTTGTTCATTGACCTTAGGCCACACTACAAAGGGAGGGGTAGTGGGGGGGGGGGGGTAGTTAGAATCAGAGAGAGAGAGAAACACTGAACACTGAAAGTTTTGTTTGTTCATTGACCTTAGGCCACACTACAAAGGGAGGGTAGTGGGGGGGGTTAGAATCACATAGAATCAGAGAGAGAACACTGAACACTGAAAGTTTTGTTTGTTCATTGACCTTAGGCCACACTACAAAGGGAGGGTAGTGGGGGTAGTTAGAATCACATAGGGAGAGAGAGAGAGAACACTGAACACTGAAAGTTTTGTTTGTTCATTGACCTTAGGCCACAATACAAAGGGAGGGGTAGTTAGAATCAAGAGAGAGAGAGAGAGAGACGTCATGTGCCACCCATTCAATGGATGACAATAGTTGTCATTTTGACAACCGACCACACCACGACTTGACCATCTCGCAGTTGTTTGTTTTCTTCTAATAACCAGCCGCAGGTAGACAGATATAAGATTATAGGGTGTTGTATATTACACGTGATGACCTCATACATGACGCCAGCTAGGCCCACTAGTTTTTGATGACGTCAAAGGCAAAGCAATCGTCAGAGCTGAGCACACACACATAGGAAAAGACGGGGTAAAAAGCGCATGGGCGGGTAAGAAGCCAATAACAATTATCTCAAGAAATAAAGAAAATTTCATGAGACGAATGCTAAACATTAACACTCGTCTCATGGGGAAAATGAGACTGAAATTGTCATTATTTCATGAGATAATTGGCATGGGCTTCTTACCCGCCCATGGGCTTTTTACCCCGTCTTCCCCTATTAATGTCTGAACACCCTCAAAGTCAACTTCACTGTTGTCCTGCACTCATGGTGACGTCAGCGGCTTGTTTGATGACGTCAGCGGCGAATGTGACATCAGCGCTGAGGGTGTAGGGGCCACAGACGGCCAGACGGAGGATGAAGAGGCCTTTGAACCTGGCTGGAATCAGGAGGATCTGGCCTTCCTTCTGTATCGTCTGCAGCAAGCGTTCGGATCTCTCGTTGCTGCCCTGGAAAGATGCACATAGGTGTATGTACATGTGTGCATGCGCACGTGTATGTATATATACGTACACACACATGCATGCACGCACGAACACACACACACACACATATATATATACACACGTACATACACAGAGAGTGAAGATTAACAGAATTAACATAAGAAAGCTTTCATTTTCATCATGGACACTACATTAAATATAGCATCCATGTTTTCATGAACAACATTTTCCTACGTGCACATGTGTGTTCGTTCTTGAATTTAACGTCTATCCTGAATTTAACGTCTATCCACCTTACAGTGATCTTAGACGCGCATGATATCTAGATGGAGCCTTGATAACTTTGCCTCTTATTTTCTTGGCAATTTTGTTTCTTTGTTTGTTAATCAATAACAATCATATTACACGCTCTTTATTTTTATTTTTATTTTACTAGTTTGAAAGAGGATATAGTAAAATGAATAAGGGAAAGGAACTTCTCATAATTAAACTTTGGTAAAAGGGAGTTAATTACGAGAAGTTCCTTCCCCTTATTCATTTCACTATATCCTCTCTCTTAGCCTCACTATTTCATATTTGAAAGAGGACAGTGTACGCTTCCAATTATTTATCATCGTTTGATGATTACTACACTGTATTATAAAGTTTACCTCATAGATGGCACGGGTCACAATAATAATGACAAAGAACCACAACTCTGGGGACATGGACAAACCTTCAACCGGAAGCATACGAGGCCCATGATGACGTCAGCGGGAATTTCAAATCTGTCGTCTGCCCTGAGCAACGTCTCCAACTCGTGCGCCATCTGGACATCCTGAATGAATGAAGAAACAAACAAGTAGTGTGTAAATAAGTATATGAATAAAGAAATATCATGCCATACATGTCATGCACCAATGTGTCCTGCCTGAAGAATGCTTTTTGAAAGAGTTTCTTGAGATAAAAAAAAAAAAAAAGCAGGAGAATGGACCAGGTATGGCAGAAAGATAGTAGATGACAGTAAGCAAAGGGAAAAGGCAGAGTCAAAGAGAGTGACAGCTTAGAGGAAGTTACAAGCACATAACTTCCAGAAGGTGGGGGAACTATTTATACAAAAAACCTGGTATCCCCACGGAGGGCAAACTGTATCTGATCTGACTGTATCTGTGTCCTGACGCATCTGGTTTATTTATACATTGTGCATCTTGATAGGGGAATACGGGGTAAAAAAAAAAAAAAAGCCCATGGGCGGGTAAGAAGCCCATGCCAATTATCTCATAAAATGAAGCAAATTTCAGTCACATTTGCCCATGAGACGAATGCTAAACATTAACACTCGTCTCATGGGCAACATCTGACTGAAATTTGCTTCATTTCATGAGATAATTGGCATGGGCTTCTTACCCGCCCATGGGCTTTTCACCCCGTCTTCCCTTACTTCAAAAACATCAGGACTTTTCTGGTATTGCAGGACCGTCCTACACCTCTTTATATCTATTAATGTCCCACATGCGCCTGTTCCAGGCCGGAGGACCTTAAACAAACGTTTCTTCTTCAGCTTAATAAACAGCACACAAACGATCGAAGAAGAGGAAAAATGATGATGATGATGATGATGATGATGAATTCTGTATCCACATGACGATCCCGTGTAATTCCAAAATTGAAAGGAACATTACACAACACTAAAAAATGGAAAAAAGCACACACAAAAAGCTTAACCTTCAAGTAAATTTAAGTATAATTCTTTCAAAGCTTATTCGGATTTTTCTGTTTGGAGGTACACCTAAACAGACAAACAAACAACCAACCAGACAGACAAAGTTACAATCCACAAAGCCTTGAGAGAGAGAGAGAGAGAGAGAGAGAGAGAGAGAGAGAGAGAGAGAGAGAGAGAGAGAGAGATTAAATGAAATGAAAAATTAATTGTATTGACATTAGCAAACAATGCTCCAATGCCAAGGAAGCACAAACCACGAACTATAAGCCTAACTGGCGACTAAATCAGTTCATAAGATTTTTTTTAAGAAACATAAAATAAATCATCTTACATACATGGATGGTTTACACTAGAGAAGAAACAACACCCTGTTAGACTGACCAACTAACAATAATAAGTTAGAGAGAGAGAGAGAGAGAGAGAGAATTGAATTGAATGGTCAACCTATGGCGATATTTTTCACGCCAGAGGGCAGTCAATGCACTAGGGGCTTATCACGCGATTTTCTTACTTGGGCGTAGTGAGAGTGATGGTAGGACCACTCACTGTCTCTCTCTCTTTCTTTATCCCCAACTAATAATATAGAGAGGATTAGCCCCACACGAGCGTCATGCCCTCTGGCGTGAGAAAAATCGCACTAAGTCTCTCATTGAACCTTTATTTTACAACGGTAAAAGTATTGGCATACAGTAGCCATTTTTCATACTTGCCGTTAACATGCACAAACAAATAGATGAAACTGAAAGCGAACTAATACTAATAAAAAATATAGTCTTAAAACACATCATCATAATTATGAAGGTACGTTAATAAACAGATAAACACACACAAAGACAGAGAAAGACACACAGAGAGATACAGAGAGAGAGAGAGACAGAGACAAAGAGAGACACACACAGAGATAGAGAGAGACAGACAGAGAGAGAGAACGAAAGACCATCAAGGCTCACGTGTCGAATATAGCTCTGCAGGCCAGTCAAACCAAACAGTCGCAGGACGAACCACACTTTCAGCGCCCGACACGGGTGACTGGTGGCTGCGATCTGCCAGTGCTGAACACAATGACAGGGAACCGGACATGATCGACATGTTTGTTCAAGGTCACATATGTCAAGGCCGTTGAAATTGTCACCTATTAGAAGGGGACACGTGCGTATCGGCTTCAGGTGGTACCTAGCTACCACTGCAGAACTAAGCTTAAGTACTTCTGTGAAGTAGGTTACACGATATCAAAGAGTAGGGAAGGAACTGATATTGCCTATTCAATCAAGGTCAAGGTCAAGGTCAACAGGGTAATAGTTACAATAAGATGGGAGACATTTCCGCTTCTGTGTAGTATTCTTCTTCTTCTTCTTCTGCGTTTCCAGGCCGGCATATGGCCACAATGGGTAAGGTACGTATGTGTCCGGTTTTCAGTTTTCACTGGTCGATCGATCTCCCTGCTGTGTACAGCCAACACATTCCAATTTCGGAGGAGCTCAAAGGAGAAAAATTATTTGGAAGATTTTTTTGGAAAAAAAGGCAGGAGAATGGGCCAGTAAGTCAGAAAGATAGTAGATGATAGAAAGCAAAGGGAAAAGGCAGAGTCGAAGAGAGTGGCAGATTAGAGGAAGTTACAAGCACAGAATTTCAAGAAGATGGGTGAACTATTTTTATGAAAGACCCCCCTGGTATCCCCACGGGTCTTGTGTGTAGGATAACACCATAAAAGAATTGAAATATTGAAATAGGGGTAGCCGAAATAGGCCTATAATTGTGTGTTATAGTGGGTTGCAAGAGACTACAAAGGGAGGAAAGTGACATCATCGATCAAGGTCAAGGTCAAGGCTGAGGTCATCCAGGTAATAGTTTCTCCGCGGGACTCGTCCCCTTCAGCTTCTCGGGCCAACATTGAAGTCTTTCTGTCAGGGCAGTGGGTGGATGCCTCGTGCCTCCATACGGGGAGCTGGACGACCCCACCCCCTCCATGAGTCTCTCCCCTTCGGGATGCCGAGGGTTTTTTTCATACGATAGTTCCCCCACCTTCTGGAAGTTCTGTGCTTGTAACTTCCTCTAAGCTGTCACTCTTTTTGACTCTGCCTTTTCCCTTTACTTTCTGTCATCGACTGGTTTTTTCTGGCTTTTTGGCCCATTCTTCTGCCGTTAAAAAAAATCCTTACAAATAATGTTCTCCTTTGAGCTCCTCCGAAATCGGAATGTGCCGGCTGTACGCAGCAGGGAGACCAGTGAAAACTGAAAACCGAACACATACATACCTTACCCATTATGGCCTTATGACCCGGGAACGCAGAAGAAGAAGAAGAAGAAGAAGTGTTTATGTGAAGTGGATCATGGACAAGATATTATTAGGGGAATAAGAAATCGACATTTTATTCAGAGGAGTTGAAAGGTCAAGGTTGAGCTGAGTCACCAAGATCATAGTTTCTCGGCAGGACACGGTTTGGCTTACCATCGTACACATTTTGGAAACACTGATTTTGTAGCAGTGGGTCACAACATCTTGCAAAGGGAGTGGGAAGGAATCAGGTTGACCTTCAATCAAGGTCAAAGGTCGAGGTCGAGGTCACCTAGGTAATAGTTTCTTGACAGAGCATTTTATCAGCTACA
>CM065707.1:38597818-38600318 GCA_017654935.2 Phymorhynchus buccinoides | reverse complement strand
TCTTCAGATTCCAAAATTCTCTGTGTTCCTGGTACACGAACAAAAATGTTTGGTGAGCGCTCCTTTTCCTTTTCGGCCCCGTCAGTTTGGAACTCCTTACCACGCGAAATTCGCCATATCCAGTCCTTGCAATGTTTCAAATCAGCTCTCAAGACCCACCTATTCAAGCTACATCACAACCCTTAGGCCACATTACTTCTGGACTCTATTCTCACACACACCCTCCCCTCCCCCCTCCCCCCATATTAGTTTCACTGTGTGTTGACTGCAATGTCTACGTCAGCTTTGTTGCGAGAGAGAGAGAGAGAGAGAGAGAGAGAGAGAGAGAGAGAGAGAGAGAGAGAGAGAGAGAGAGAGAGAGAGTGTGTGTGTGTTGATGCTTTATTCAACTGATTGTATTTGTATTGTGTTTTTGGGTGGGGTGAGTGGTGGTGATGGTAACGGTGTGTGTGTGTGAGTGTGCGCGCGCGCGCGCGCGTGTGTGTGTGTGTATGTGCGTACGTGCGTGTCTGTGTGGGTGGGATGTGGGGGGTGTATGTGTATGCCTATTTTGCATGTGCGTGAGCGATTATTTGGTTTTGTTGTTGAATTTCTTGCTTTTAATTTTTGTTGTTGTTAAGCGCATAGAGCTCCACATTTGGTGGAGGAATGCGCTAGATAAATGATTCACTATTATTATTATATTATTATTATTATTATTATTAAGAAGCCCATGCCAATTATCTCATGAAAAAAAGAAAATTTCAGTCACACTTTGCCCAGTGTTAATGTTTAACACTCGTCTTACGGGCAAATGTGACTAACACTCGTCTCATGGGCAAAATGTGACTGAAATTTTCTTTTTTTCATGAGATAATTGGCATGGGTTTCTTACCCGCCCATGGGCTTTTTACCCCGTCTTCACCTATTGTTCCTGGCCTGCTCTCATGGTGACCTCAGTTTCGATTACCAATCCAGTTCACGCCCTTGGAGCGTTCGGGTCAAGGTCATGGGGATCAGTATGTTAGGAGATTTACGAAAGCGCGTATTGGCATATCAGAAGCGCGGAAATGTTTTTTTTTACGAAAGCGCGTCAAATCGGCATACGTATGCGCGGATTTTTTTAATATCTTTTTTATAATTTTGAGCACAGATTTCCAGAGAGAGAGAGAGAGAGAGAGAGATGTGACATGTTTATGTGGTGTGTCACACCATTGATAAGAAACAAGTTCCATTGTGACAAACTAGCCAGTATCACCATTGCTGATTTTTGTCATGAACGGCTGGCCAGGTTGCATTTCTCGTGTCTCCCGTGCTCCACACGTGACACTCATTTTCTGGTAGGTCACCTTCCGCGCTTTCGTATCATGGGTTTATACGCGCTTTTGAAACATATCCGGTTCAGAAATCCGCGCTTTTGAATGTCGCCCAGTATGTTATGTGGAGCTGTCGATGGTCGGACGTGGTGACGGAGGAGGAGGACCTCGATCACTCACGCTGGTTCCGCGACTAAGACATTATTGTCGTCAGTAGGGGGCTAAGTATATAGGTGGTGTCCTGTGTACAGGCTCCACTGAACTCCACCGAAGTGACTCAGCAGCAGCAGTGCAGTGTCTCCTCGGTTGGTTGCTTCCTGACGGCCTAAAATAGATTCGATCCCCTTGGACCGCTGGTTTCGGATTCCACGACTTGAACCATCCGGGGTGTGGCTTCGAGTTGGGACTCGGAAAGAGCGGCGTGGGAGCAACACCACTGCACAGCCCAGAAGATGGGACAGTTAAAAAAAAAAAAATTAATAGAAAAGATAGTTCCTGCCACTTCGCTTTGGAACTAACAAACCGAAGCACACACAAACAGATAGTGAGCCTAGATAATGAACCAGGGGGGCAGAAAAACAACAGCCAGACAGACAGACAAACAGACAGTCACGCACACACACAAAGAGACAAACAGACAGGCAGAATCAATGCAAAAAGAAGTACATAGAAAGGAATGAAACCCTTGGCTCGATCTTCCAAGATGGCCGCTTCCAGCGTGACCCCGTGCAGTGACCCCTTCTCATCCGTCGGGAGAAGGCGCATGCGCACTCCGGCGATCATTCCCGCCTTTTCCACGGACAAATGAGCCTGTGAATGTGGGAGACAGACGACATGTACGTATGTATGTATGTATGTATGTATGTATGTATATTATGTATGTTACATTATGTTACGCCTGTTTGCTATTTCCGATTATAATAATAATAATAATAATAATAATAATAATAATGAATATTTAGGGCGCTTAATCTTAACAAAAGCCCTAAGCGCTTACAATCATGATAACAATACTAACAAAATGAAAAGCTAGACAACCCACAAAACTCTCACATGAACTTGAGGTCAAACACACACACACACACACCCAACACACACACACACAGACACACACACACACACCAACAAAACACACACACGCGCGCGCGCGCGCGCACACGCACACACATGACTCAATGGATAACCTGTGCAGGAGGAGGAGGAGA
>CM065707.1:38572818-38592818 GCA_017654935.2 Phymorhynchus buccinoides | reverse complement strand
ATACCTATCGGCGTGTAAAATTTGAGGGTCCTATATACCTAGGCCCTTCTGTTGAAAAGCTGTTGTGTTCTCATACATGTTCACGCGCATACTAATACTTTCCCATCAGCTACCAGGGGAAGAAGACAAACAGATTACCAGGTTCGCTTTAACGCGTCTAGATCTGTGCTAAATTTTATGAAGTTCTACTAAAGCTTAAGTGGGAAACTAAACATTGTTACTTTCTAAATTAAGTAAATCGGTTTACTGAATTTAGAAAGTAACAACGTTTAGTTTCCCACTTAAGCTTTAGTAGAACTTCATAAAAATTAAGGGTTGGTAACAACGAAAAGCGTCTGGAGGATTTGTGGGAAACTAAACATTGTTACTTTCTAAATTAAGTAAATCGGTTTACTGAATTTAGAAAGTAACAACGTTTAGTTTCCCACTTAAGCTTTAGTAGAACTTCATAAAAATTAAGGGTTGGTAACAACGAAAAGCGTCTGGAGGATTTGTGGGAAACTAAACATTGTTACTTTCTAAATTAAGTAAATCGGTTTACTGAATTTAGAAAGTAACAACGTTTAGTTTCCCACTTAAGCTTTAGTAGAACTTCATAAAAATTAAGGGTTGGTAACAACGAAAAGCGTCTGGAGGATTTGTGGGAAACTAAACATTGTTACTTTCTAAATTAAGTAAATCGGTTTACTGAATTTAGAAAGTAACAACGTTTAGTTTCCCACTTAAGCTTTAGTAGAACTTCATAAAAAATTAAGGGCTGGTAACAACGAAAAGCGTCTGGAGGATTTTGAGTCTTTTAAAAAATATATTAGTGTTAGCATCACGTGACTCACCCACGTGGGTCCCAGGCAGCCAATGGCGTTAGTGAGGAGCTCTCCCAGGATGGAGGGGAAAGAGGTGGCCAGGGTCCAGAAACTGAAACGTCTGGGAGACTGGTAGTGGACCAGCTGGTAAGAGACATCATTATCATCATCGTTGTCTTCATCATCATTGTTATCATAGTCGTTGTCGTCGTCATTATCATTGTTGGTGTATTATCATTATCGTCGTCTTCGTTATCATCGTTGTCGTCATCATCATCATTATCATCATCATTCTCACCGTTGTCGTCATCATCAGCATCAGCATCATCATCGTCGTCATGGTTAACATCAGCATCATTGTTGTTATCAATTCAATTCAAATTGAAATTCAAAACAACTTTATTCGTCTTGTGGGAAATTAAATCATCATCATCATCATCATTGTCGTAATGGATAACATAATCATCGATGTCATCATCATAATCATAATCATCAACAACATCATGATCATCATGATCATCATCGTCATTGTCATCATCTTTATAATCATTATACGATCATCATCGCCATTATGGCTGTGATGACTTCAGGATAATGATGAAGTTTAATTTGACATCGCTAGCATTTCTGTGTGGTGACAATGACAAGCAATAATGATGTGTGCACTTGAAAGATCGCACTTACGTCAAACACGAACGCATACACACACCCATTCAGAGGAGAGAGAGGGAGAGACAGACAGACAGAGAGAGAGAGAGAGAGAGAGAGAGAACATTGAACATTGAACTGTTTTAATGTCATTGGCTTACATAGCTTCGATGACATGGGGTTGCGAATAGAACAAAATAATGGAAAAATAGAATGAAATCAATCAAGGCATGAAAAATTAAATAAAAACAAACGTCTGCCTTGACCATCCAATCATATTCAAATTTAGCATATCAGATACCCTAATAAATGATTCAAGATTTTCCATTAAGAAGTAATGTTCTGTCTATGTTCTTCTTGGATTTGCTTTTGCTTAGTTCTAATATTCAGAGCTTCTGCAATATAGGATTTTATAGATTCATCATCATAGTCCATTTTCAAAACTCCAACTAAATCCAAATATACAGCAACACTTTTTACAAAAATTACACTTATTTTTAATCACATCATATTTTTTACAACTAAATAAAAGATGTATCTCATTTTCTCTATGAAAACCACACATTGGGCAGGGAGAAATTACAGATAGACAGAGAGAGAGAGAGAGAGAGAGAGAGAGAGAGAGAGAGAGAGAGGAGAGAGAGAGAGAGAGAGAGAGAGAGAGACAGAGAGACAGACAGACAGACAGACAGACAGACAGACAAACAAATATACATAGAGTACTCACACCCGGCATGATGACTCTCTCAATATCCCCAAAGACAGTTTCCCATGACTCTGGCTGCTCTGGGGGCTTGACCGGGATCAACTCCCGAAGAAACAGGGAATTGGTTTAGATTTTTAGAAATAGCCTCAGTTGTACCTTCACACCTTACACAAAGTTTTGCCACATTAGACCTTAAACCACATAATCTAAAAAGGTGGAAAGACATTTGGAGTTACGTACAGTACCACATATAAACAATATGTAGTTTGTGATAAACGGGTACGGGTGTTAGGCATTTTATGAGCAGTCGTAATGCCTAACATTAAAGAAAGTTTTAATAGGGTCTATTTTGCTGAAATTGATTCAAGAAGCTGTGGAATAATTATAGGTAATATAATAAGAAAGTCTACAGTATTCCTGTGCGTTCTTTGTTGTTGTTGTTGTTGTTGCCTGTCTGTCGTTTCCGACAATGACTTCCAGATAGCAGAGAGGGCAGATACTATTCTGGCGGGCTGGGCGAGAATTAGCTTAAAGTGTAGATGCCTTGCCCAGGGTACATCCCCACTCTCTCGGCCAAAGGGATTGGGCGTTTCCTTACAGTATACATAAATGGTTCCTTCACACACAAACACATGCGTGCACGCACACACACACACACACACACACTCCGACACACACACACACACACACACACACACACACACACACACACACACAGAGCTTCTTTACCTTTTGACAATAGGCCAATATCATGGATGCTCCTGGGAAATTCTTTCTTCGTAGAGCTCTGTTGTTAGATAATCCAATTATCTGTTTTGAAAATCGTCTCTGCACGTTTTCAATAAGTTTTATATACTTTTTTTTAGCTTGGGATACCAGACAACATTACCATTATTATTCTAAGATAGGTCTGACTAAGGATTTGAAGAGCGGTACCATTATATCTGTACTTTTATGTTGAATAATAGTTTAGTTCAGAGACGCGTTTCAGAGGCTTGGGGAAAGTTAGCCTCAACTTAGCGAAGTTAGGATGTGGTTTCATTGGACACCGCTACTTTTGAGGTGTCTTTGCATAAATAGTTCCCCCACCTTCTGGAAGTCCTGTGTTTGTAACTTCCTCTAATGTATTACTCTTTTTGACTCTGCCTTTTCCCTTTGCTTACTGTCATTGTCTCCTATCTTTCTGCCTTACCGGTCCATTCTCCTGCCTTTTTTTTTTTTTTCAAGAAACGCTTTCAGAAAGAGTTCCATCCAGCCGAAGTCGGATATGCTGGGCCTAATTATGTCTCACTTAGGCGCATAACGGCGGCATGACGCATCTGCGCTCATAATTGACAGCAAACTGTCTGATCGACCGAAGAAGAAGCGGAAGAAGTTTAATTTTCTAACACTTAGTAGTGGGATTTTAGGCGAGTTGAGATTTGATTATCATTAATTTTAAAACCTCGGCCGTCTGAAATTGTTCGTTGTGAAATTAAACTGACTCTAGCATTAACCCTAACCTTAACTGTCAAATACACAAAAAATAAAACGTTAAGGCCACCCTTAGCTGCCCGAATCCAATTCGGCCGAACAGGGTGTTCGCCGAACGAGCGAAGTCAATTAAAGTGTCACTCCAAGGCTAATGGTTCTCCCCATGAACCGTTAGAAACCGCCATCACAGGGCGTTTGCCTAAAACCGCTAAATTCAATGAGCTGCAGTTAGCTGGATAACGGACCGCCAAACCCCTGTTTCGCACCTGGATAATTTCAGGAAACAAAATTTCACAAATCGATTTCCGCCTTGAAGGGACCGAGTGAATCCCTTCAAGACGGAAATGAACTTTAGACATTTCTTTCACTCAGCATGATCCTCGCTTCCCTGTCTCTGTAGCGCTTTGCATTCATTGTATTCACTTCCTGCATACCAAAAGCCATTGAAACGGCACGCATTCATTTGTGTTTCCTCTTCCATCATCCTGGGCTCTTTATTTCGAGCCAATTTCAACTAAACTTCAACAACACGGTCCGTTGAACGAGCGTCCTTTTACTTAGACCTAAGTTAGTCTAGCTTAGACTCGGTGATCCTTAATAAACAAGGGAAATAACTCTTGTCGTCTTCAGATTTGGCCTAGCAGCAGATGACGGTCTCAAACGCGACAGAGCGTCGCCATCGTGTATAGAGTATAGTATAGTTCCTACTACATAGGGCAGTGGACAGAGACACCAATAGTGAAGGGGAAAAAAGACAGCAGGCGATCATAATTTCAGGCAGAACAAAGTTTTCAAAAGAAAGAATTAACGCTTTCATCTCACACCAACAGCGACATAAACATTTATTTAGATCTAGTCTGACATCCGTCCCTTGAAGCACATGTGAATAGGCCTATTATTTGTTGAGCAGCGAAACGACATCAAAAGCGAGAAAGCAAGATCAAGGGTCAAAATACTGAAGCAACAACAAGAAATCTCCAAATCAATTACTGTCATGCAGTTCTACCAAGATCACGATCAGTACATTGCTCACGCCACTTCTGATGATAACCGCGACGACACGCCCTAGAAGTAGAACCAACATTTTCCTGCATCAAGAACATTTATGAGACACGTGTGACCATGGAATACTGTAGGTCGAACAGATGGTGTGGAGTGATGCCAGAACCTGGGATAGCGTCAATTGATCGCCATTATGATGCTTGTGTAATCTACTATCTAGTCTGAATTAGAATCACTTGATGACTGGGAGTGGGAGGCCTACAATTTTCTGCTTTTGTGCATCTGGTAAAGATGTGCCCCCCCCCCCCCCCCCCCCCCACCCTACATTTCTGAGCTCTCCCCACATTTTCACACCTGCCTTTCTTACCAAACATTAAGTTGTATCTGATCAACTTTTTTTAGCTAATTATCTTTGTTGAATAATTAATCGCAGTCATGATAAAGGCCATTATCTAATAGGACACCCCCCCCCCCCCCCCCCCCCCCCCTCCTATTAGTGCAGTACACACAACAGCCGCGGAGCATTTGTCACAGTCCTGGTTCATTGCGTTTTTCCCGTCTTGGCTTTATCTTCTACTATTATTGAATGCATGTGTTTAATTATGTAAATGGATGAAAATATGTATTGAATATAGCAAACGATAGAGGATGAAGTAGGCAAGACTGGGAAAAAAGGAAAGAACCGAGAAAAAAATATGGGGGGGGGGCTAGCTATTTATGAGAAATTCAGATCTAAGAACGATGGGGTTTTTTTGTTTTGTTTTTATTGAAATTTTGTTTCACAATTTTACAAATTTTCTTCAAGAAACACACACGCACACACGCACACGTAATAGAAGTTACAGTGAGGATAAGGGTGACGACAACTACAGCAGCAACTACAAGCAAAGGCAACATTATGATATCAACAATAACAAGAGAAGAATGGTAGTCGCAAAAATAGCAAAAGTAGTATCAGCCACATCGTCATCCCCATCGTCTTCATAACATTGACAATAACAAGTAACAATTTGATAATATATACTATAGTAATTATAGCATTTCCTTTGTGACTACTAATATTAACAATAAGATTTATAATGGGGTGCGCGTGCGCACGCACACACACACACACACACACACATACACAACATCATATGATAAACAGACAATACCTAGGGGTGGTAGAACGATGTTTTTTTGTTGGTTCACTGCAGGGGCGGACCAAATGATTCGTAAGGTGGTGGTGGGAGCTGGAGGGGGGTGTCCTTGGGGAGTCCAGGGATCTGCATAGGTCTTTGGTCAAGGTGTAATTGCTGTGTGGGAGCTGGAGGGGGGTGTCCTTGGGGAGTCCAGGGATCTGCATAGGTCTTTGGTCAAGGTGTAATTGCTGTGTGGGAGCTGGAGGGGGGTGTCCTTGGGGAGTCCAGGGATCTGCATAGGTCTTTGGTCAAGGTGTAATTGCTGTGTGGGAGCTGGAGGGGGGTGTCCTTGGGGAGTCCATGGATCTGCATAGGTCTTTGGTCAAGGTGTAATTGCTTTGTGGGAGCTGGAGGGGGGTGTCCTTGGGGAGTCCAGGGATCTGCATAGGTCTTTGGTCAAGGTGTAATTGCTGTGTGGGAGCTGGAGGGGGGTGTCCTTGGGGAGTCCAGGGATCTGCATAGGTCTTTGGTCAAGGTGTAATTGCTGTGTGGGAGCTGGAGGGGGGTGTCCTTGGGGAGTCCATGGATCTGCATAGGTCTTTGGTCAAGGTGTAATTGCTTTGTGGGAGCTGGAGGGGGGTGTCCTTGGGGAGTCCAGGGATCTGCATAGGTCTTTGGTCAAGGTGTAATTGCTGTGTGGGAGCTGGAGGGGGGTGTCCTTGGGGAGTCCAGGGATCTGCATAGGTCTTTGGTCAAGGTGTAATTGCTTTGTGGGAGCTGGAGGGGGGTGTCCTTGGGGAGTCCAGGGATCTGCATAGGTCTTTGGTTAAGGTGTAATTGCTTTGTGGGAGCTGGAGGGGGGTGTCCTTGGGGAGTCCAGGGATCTGCATAGGTCTTTGGTTAAGGTGTAATTGCTTTGTGGGAGCCCAGGGGGCAAAGCCCCCGTAAAATGTTACAATTGAGTGATTATTGAAGCAACATTTGAGCTATTTTCTTCTTTTTACCATTGTACAAGGTGCGTGCTTGGGGCAAAGATCAAGGAGGGGGGGGGGGGGGGGGCGTAAACCCTGGAAAACCCCTTCAGATCCGCCCCTGCACTGTGTTATTTCGTCTAAAACCTTACCGTTTAATCCTTATATAATTTATTATGTATATTGTGTGTGCGCATGTATGTCAGCTTGTGTGTGTCTTTCATTTAACGTCTATCCACTTCTCGTGATGTTATACGGTACGTGTGTCTGTGTGTTTGTCACTATGTATGTATTAGGTATTAGGTACCTTACAGTCACAGAGGCGTTTCTGTGAAATTGAGGTTTCTCTTACCTGGAGAGCGCGTCGCAGCCAGAGGCGCGCCACCCAATTTTTTTTTGGCATGAGATTTTTGTGACTGATGAAAAAGGAAAGGAGTGAGGGGGGGTACATTTTGTCCAAATGACAACTTTTTCGTTGCCACTGGGTTTAATGTGTGCTAAGTGCATGGGCACATGGGACCTCAGTTTATCGTCTCATCCAAAAGACTCCACGTTCAGACCGTAAGGCCTAGTGCAAAGTGAGAGGAAAAATCCCGTGTACCCAGGTTCGAACTCGGGTTACTTGACACGAAATGAACGCTGTGCCACTCTACTGTGTGTATATTAATATACATGTGTCATGTGTGTGTATGTGTGTGTGCATGTCACCTTTCCATGTATTAGCTCAAATTTTAAGTATTAATTTACCACATTAATTTTTATGCCTCACCAAGTATCTAAAATATTATCGTAGGTTGCATTTGCAGTCTTGTCTAAGGGGTTGTGCACATGCATTAGATCCCCAACCCGCAAGCTCCTTACAGAAACCCCATTCACTTATCGTAGATTGCATTTGCAAAGTCTTGTCTAAGGGGTTGTGCACATGCATTAGATCCCCAACCCGCAAGCTCCTTACAGAAACCCCATTCACTTATGTAACAGATAAACGGATGGGTTTGCAGATGAGTTTCCGCGTGGGAATGGGGTTTGTACAGAATCTGCAGGTTGCAGATTAATGTGCACATACCCTTAGCCTATAGTATTTGTTATATTGTAAACTCTACATTCTGCTGTTTTTCTCATATTTTTAAAAGGATAATTTAGATTTGCTGATTAGTTACTTGATTGATCGATTAATAAATTGATTGATTTATTTGAGATGCTGATGTCCTTCAATGTTTTGACTTTTGACTGAAGCTACTTGGTATTTGATTGCAAGCCAATTTTCAAAATGAATGTTTGCAGGTGAAGCCACTTTCTAAATTCAATTATCATTATTAAAATGCATAGGCTTGCCAACTTTACATGTGTCTGCATGCTGTATATCTGCTGTGCGAATGCATGTTTCCATAAGCAAATTATACATGGGATAAAATAGGTTGGACAACATTTTGAGCACTATGAGTATCACAGAGGCATTGTGGTTGTTATAGAAAAGAATGCATCATTTCAGTTATTAAGAAAATGTAAGACTATTACTGGAATCTTACAACATGCATCTTTAGTGCATCGTTTCTTCTTCTTCTGCGTTCCTTGGCCACAATGGATACGTATGTGTCCGTCTTTCAGTTTTCACTGGTGTCCTCTCTGCATTCAGCCGACGCATTCCGATATTTCGGAGGAGCTCAAAGGAGAATGGGCCAAAAGTCAGAAAGATAGTCGATGACACAAAGCAAGGGAAAAGGCAGAGTTACAGAGATAAACAGATTAGATGAAGTTACAAGCACAGACATTCCAGACGATAATTGAAATTAACCGAATTGAAATTATCCGGGGCTTTGTAACAGATAGAAAGAAGGCCTCTGGCCGGGACCTTAGAATGACTTGAAATTATCTCGAAATTGAAAATAACCGATTTGAAATAAAGCGGGTTTCACTGTACTTATTGATATTTGAAGAAAGTGTGATTAAATTGTCACAATCTTTTCAGATGGATTCGAATTACTGAATTAAATGGAGTTGGTTTTCACAGAGAAGTGGAAGTGGTGTAAACAATACTTTGTATCATGTGACCGTCTCACTGAAGGTCATATTTCATTATTATTATTATTATTATTATTGCTACACGATGTAACTCTCCAAAAAGAAGAAGAACAAAAAGAAAACTTTACTTACTACTACATACTAATCATTTTGCAAAAATAAGTGAATATATAAAACAAATTAACGCATGAATGCACCACAATAGAAATGTTCTTTCTTTAAAGAAACTGTATCCTGTACGATCCAATAAGCAATGTGTTGGGACATTGTTCCAGGCTAAAAATGCTACATTCACAGGAACACCGTGACGCAGTGGTAGTGTTGCGGACTAGTGGCTCAGAAGTCTTAGGTTCGAATCCCATCAGAGGTGATGCTTTTTTCGGTCCTGGACCCACTACTACATAGAGTGAGAGTGCTATGGGAAGACTGAAACCACATAGTCGAGCTTCATCAATTTGACGGATGGGATTCTGAGAGAGTTGCTCTAATTTCATTAGCAACATTGCAGGTTCTAGGGCTAGACTATGATTATGAAAAATTCCTAGAATAGCCCTGTCATGATCACAGAGAGATCCGGATACACTGCCTCTGAACACACACACACAAAAAAACAAAACTTGTCTCAAATTCTGTCATATTGAAGTCATGCTCTCATAGTGACCTCAATTTTATTTTTTTCAATCCAGTCTATGCCCTTGATGCATTCAGGTTAAAGTCATGGGGAACACAATATCCCGGGATGTTCTGGAGAGCTGTTGATGGAAGGACGTAGTGGCGCCCTCGGAGGAAAACTTTACTCACGCTGGCTCTGTGACTAAAACATTATAATAATAATAATAATAATAATAATGAGCATTTATATGCGCTTAATCTTAAACAAGCCCTAAGCGCTTACAATAACAAACAAATAAATGAATACCCTCCCCCACCCACCCCAAAACAAAGACAAACAACAACAACAAAAGCAGTAGAAAATATGAGAATGTCAAAAATTTCCTCGCATACACACACAAACGCGCCCACACAAACAAAACACACACACCACAACACACCACACAACACACGCCCGCACGAACCACACACTGCACACAAACACACGCGCAGAGAAGGGACAAAAATTACTTTCCAAAGGAACAGAGCTGGCTACGATTTGAAGAGAGTGGTTTTGAGGGAAGACTTAAATGAAGAAAGGGTTTTGGCAGAACGGAGAGGAAGAGGGAGTTTGTTCCAAGTAGAGGAGGCCTGAAAAGAGAAGGAACGTTCACCGAGAGTCCTGGTGCGGTAACGAGGGATCTGGAGGAGAGAAGTGTCAGAAGAGGAGCGTAACTGTCTAAGAGGTGTGTAAAGGTTCAGGTGATCAGTGAGATAAGAAGGAGCAAGACCATTCAGGGACTTGTAACAGAGCAGAGAGAGCTTGTAGTCGATACGCTTTCCAACAGGAAGCCAGTGAAGAGATTCAAGCATAGGGGTAGAATGAGAGAATTTGGAGCACCTCAGTACAAGGCGAGCAGCATTGTTTTGAATTTTTTTAAAGTTTAGCGAGAACAGTTTGTGGGCAGCCAGCAAGAAGGGAATTACAGTAATCTAGTCTGGAGAGTACGAAGGCAGAGATGAGAGTTTTGGTAGCTTCTTCGGAAAGAAGACGTCTTACAGATCCAATGCGCCGAAGTTCTAAGTAACAAGCACGACAGACAGAGGAAATCTGCTTTTGGAAGGAGAGAGTCTGATCAAGTGTGACGCCAAGATTGCGTACAGTGGTAGAAGTGTGGATAAGAGAGTTTTCTAACTGGATGGAAGTGGGGACAGAGTCTGCTGACAAGAGTTTCTTGGGTACAATGAAAATCATTTCTGTTTTACCATTGTTCAGTTGGAGTTTGTTGTTAGTCATCCATGATTTAATGTCAGCAATGCATGATTGTGTACGTTGAATAATGGATGGAAGCAGAGAAGGATCTGCAGACGAGTAAATCTGGTTGTCGTCAGAGAAGCGGTGATGGGAAATGCCATGATGAGAAACAATGTCGGAAATGGGTTGTGTATAAAGGACAAAGAGAATAGGTCCAAAGACAGAGCCCTGAGGAACACCATGCTCCAAAGCAGCTGAACGAGAAGAGAGGCCATTAACAGAGACAACTTGAGTGCGATCAGAGAGATAGGAATGAAACCACGAGAGTGCTGTGTCGGAGACGCCAAAGGTATGTTGAAGTCGAGATAGAAGTGTTTGGTGATCGATAGTGTCAAAGGCAGAGGACAGGTCTAGTAGGGAGAGAAGAGAGATCTGACCATCATCGAGAGCACAGAGAAGATCATTGACTATTTTCAGAAGAGCTGTTTCGGTACTGTGACCAGAGCGATAGGCAGACTGCAAAGGATAAAGTAGATTATTGCGGTCAAGGTGATCCTGGAGTTGGAGAAGAGCGATCTTTGCAATGATTTTAGACAAAAAGGAAAGGTTGGAAACAGGACGGTAGTTTTTCAGGTTTTCAGGGTCTAGAGAAGATTTCTTGAGCAGAGGTCGAACGATAGCAGTTTTTAGTGCATAGGGAAAGCAGCCTGAAGTGAGGGATTCATTTACAATAGCGGTGATGCAAGGAAACAGATCATCCATGACTGCAGATAGCAAAGAGGAGGGAAGGGGATCAAGCACACATGTCTTAATAGCAGTTTTCTGGATAACATCTTTAACCAGAGTGTCAGTCACAGGCTCGAAACCTGTAAAAGGATTGCCAGTAAAAGAGGCATAATGAACATCTGGTACTGGTACAGACTGAGAGTCCAGGCTCTCTCGGAGAGTTCTGATTTTGCCAGTAAAAAAGTCACTAAATGTTTGGGGCAGATCAGAAAGACAGACAGAAGAAGGCAGTGGGGATGATTTCAATCTCCCCATCAGTGCATCTGTGACATTGGACAGCTGCTTGTTATCAGCTGCTTGCTATCAGTAGGGAACTTAGTAGGTGGTGCCCTGCGTATTTTAGCTCAGAACAGGCTTCACGGAAGTGACTCAGCAGCAGTGCAGTGTCTTCTCCAATGGTTGCCTCCTGATGGCCTAACATAGATTCACCCCCCTTGGACCACTGATTTTGGGTTCTGCGACCTGAAAAATCAGTGCGTGGGCGTGGGAGCAACAGCCCATAACAGAAGTTCAGACAGCAAAAAACGAGTCTATTGTACATAAGTACAAGTTATATCCCTTTGCTTGTATATTTTTAAAGATGTAATTATTTGGCTTTTTTCGTATCTCTGCTAGTTTTTAATTATAATTATTTATTTGACCACAAAAAAAACCAGATTAAAACTCTGTCAATGCTATCACTAAGCAGAACTAAAGGAATATAATAAAAGAATTGCAATACAACAAAGTATGAAGAAATATTCTGTGGCGACTGGTGCTGTTTTGCATGGCGGCTTTGCTTGAACCTCTCCGGCATCATTTACACCCTTTCCTTGTGGTCCACTGCACTCTGTAGCAAGATCCACTCCTCAGCATTTGTAGCATCCTTCACAGAGAGATCCATCCACACAGCCTCTGAACACACACACACATCAGCGACATTAACACACAGTATTCAAAATATTTAAAAGTGAAACCAAATAATATAAAACATTATTTTGAGGGCTATATGCGACAAGGTACTATTGCAAAAGGAATCAAAATGGCTGATACAGTGGAACCTCCCAAGACTCTCCACCTACCGGGATTAAGACCTACTTCTGTAAGTATTGCTCTTCTTTGTAAGTATTAAAATTACCTCCCTTATACAACTCCTACTGTGTGTGTGTGTGTGTGTGTGTGTGTGTGTGCGTGCGTGTGCGTGTGTGTGTGTGTGCGTGCGTGTGCGCGCGTGTGTGTGCATGCATGCACGTGTATGTCTCTGTGTGTGTGCATGCGTGCGTGTGACTCTCTGTGTGTGTGTGAATCCCCCCTCTCCATTTCTTGCTTTATTATTGACTTATGTCATTTTGTTCGACAAATATGTTGTGTGAAGAAGGTGAGGTGACTGGAGCGGATTAGTGGGTGGGGGTGGGGATTGGATTTTGATTTGACATTGGGTTTGATTTTCTATGCGTGCATGGGCGAACGCGAGGGTGTGTTTGTGTGTGTCGTTTCTCTTAATTTATATTCATTTTGAATTCTTTTTTTTAATGACGTCATTATGTTGGCCTTTTTATTTTTATTATCTTGTACATGAGGCTTTAACTTTGAAGTTTAAGTTGGCGAGTGCGTGAGTTTTCATTTTTTTCTTCCGTTTGCATCTGTTATCTCTTATTGTGCATGTGTATATTTATATGTATCTTGTATGCTCTGTAGCTTGTATGTCCTGGTATTCTATTGTTTATTTAAATAATAGTGAATTCGTATTACGTGCCTGTATTATCATGTTCATGTGTGTTTTGTATATGCGCTGTATCTGTAAGGCGCTTTGAGCTGTTGTCAGGATACTGCGCCATATACATGTTATTAATTATTATTATTGTAACATATACTAGCAGTATATGAACATTTTTATTACAAGCACAATATAATCACAACGTTGTGATTGTTTCTTACAATTAATAATTATGATTTTTAAAAAATGCCTTTAAAGTTTTAAGTGTTGCTGTAAAACATTTATTTGCAGGTTTTTTTTAGGTAAAGCTTCTTTTTTCCAGCCTTTGTTGCAGTGGTTCTGAATGCAGCATGAATAATAGAATGAATGTATCTAGGCTTACTGTTCATTATTTTGGCTGAAGAAAAGTTGAAAACAGTTATTTAACCAATCTGAACTATTTTACCAGTGTAATTTTAAATGCTAAATTGATTTATTACAACATATTTTGTACTCATGTACTCAATAAAAATCATAATAATAAATACATCTTCTATAGCGCTATTCTCCTGAGACAGCAGCACTCACCGCGCTTTACACGGGAAAAAAAAGTTTAGACAAGAGATATTCAAAATACATGTACTTAAAATTATTTAGAAAACAAAATCACTGTATCACACTCACACAACTCACATTTTTAAAAAAGTTTTTGCAGTACATATAGTACATATCTATATTGTTAAAAACTCGGGACTTTACTGGTGTTGCACTGCCTCCGGGCATTGCAGCCAGTATTGTTCCCACCATCTTTGTATTTACAAATGTCCCATGTGTGTCTGTGGCCGAGAGGACGTAAAACACCATTTTTCATTCATTCACATTTAAAATATCTACATAAAACACAAATTATTAATTTCTTTTTTTAAATCTTTGCAGGGTTGACTGACAGTGGATGGGCACTGTGGTCCTTCTGGCAAACACTCTTCAAAGTAATGTCAGACTGAGAATACTTGTCATCAAATTGTAATACAGTACACCCCGCTTATAGTAAAGTGCAGGGGAGCAAGGCTTTTCCTTTACTATAACAGGTTTTTCTTATAAACGATGTTGGGATATAGTAAGGTTTTGATGGTATTTTTTATCTTATCCGATGACGTTTTTCAAAGTCAAAGCTAACGTAAAATACTAAATATAAACCCATCATCAAATCAAAAAAATACAGTAAAACTCAGTTATAAGAAAATCGAAGGGAGATGATGTTTTGTTTATCCAAGTTTTCTTATATCCGAAACTCAGATATAAGAAAACATTTTGAAGTTTTTTCCCTTGTCTCTCTACCACCAACACAAAAGTACTCATATTTTTTTCTTCATGCTCAACATTTATTTTGCACAGAATACTGAAGGAAAGTATGGAATAAAGGAACAAAAACAACTCAATTAGTCTTGTAATCTAGTGCCTGTACTGTTTAGAATGTCTGTGACACAACTGGTTTGATGTAAACTTTCCCTTTTTGGAACGACTTCAATTTTCTCGGAACATCCTTTCAGTTCAGGTCCAACTCACTTTTAAAGACACACTCACCCAACACGATTAAATCCCTTGGGGTTTTTTGGGTAGCTGTGACCCACATACAAATTCCCCCAACTTCAAATTGAGGCTGCTCTTTAAAATGTTTCGTTTTTAATTTGGGGGCATTTGTATGGAGTCAAGCCTGGTCAAAACAAGATTTTGTACCAGATATAAGAAAGAAAACAGGTGGAACCCGTGATTTTGACTCGTGATCTGGGGGGTCTTTAAGAAAATGTTGTCAATGGTAATTCGCTTATAAGTAAATAGAACTCGCTTATAAGAAAATGAACTGCAAACCAACTCTCTTGTATGACATAATTTTCTTATATCCAAGTTTCCATTGCGGATGGGAGAAAAAAATTGCTTGCTTATAACCGAGTTTTCTTATAAGCGAGTTTCTTATATCCCAGTTTTAATACATATAATAGATATGCTATAGATAAGAAAGAAGAAGTTCGGCAGGGAAATTTTGTTTGCTTCATTGTAAGCGAGTTTTCTTATAAGCGAGTTTCTTATAAGCGGATTCGGCTGTATATATATATTTTTTCGGATTCATTTTTTTCCACTAAGTAATGAGGGGAAAGAAACATGTTTTTGAGTGCCTTTCAATTTCGTTGAAGGTGGGTAGAGGGAGTAGTGAGACTGTGACGTATACATTGATGACGTATTTACAAAGGTCAGGAAGAGGACATTTTTTTTTATTGTAACGAAGAGGAACCACAAATGACTTTACTATAGGAGTTTTTTTCATCTTAAGTTGTTGTTATGGGTGGGTGGGGGGAGTGGTGAGACTGTGACGCATACATTGGTGACCTATTTACAAAGGTCACGAAGAGGACATTTTTTTTTATTGTAACCGAGGAGCCAGTCCTGTGGGGAACCAAAAGTAACTTTACTATAGCAGTTTTTTTTTATTATAACCGAGTTGCTACTATCCGAGGTCTACTTAGTAATAAAACAGTAGACCTTTGGCCGGGAACCAGTGCTTTCCTTTACTGTAACCGAAATTTCTTATAACCGAGTTTACTATAAACGGGGAGTACTGTATTTCATTTGTCTATATTGTCAGTATTTCTATTAGTAGCATCAGGTTTATGGTAACATATACTACAGTAGACTTCGGATGAGAAAAGGTCGATTTATCAGAGGGTCGATTTATCCCATATTCGGATAATTCGACCTTTTTCTAGAGGGTCGACTTATCCGAGGAACAAATAAAATAGGGTAAGCCAACGTTTCCTGCAACAAGTTGACCCAAGTATGAAAAGCTTATGGAATTATCTCTCTCTGTGTCTCTCTCTGTCTGTCTGTCTCTCTCTCTCTCTCTCTCTCTCTCTCTCTCTCTCTCTCTCTCTCTCTCTCTCTCTCTCTCTCTCTCTCTCTCTCATTTAGTTTTCTGACTTTCACACAATGTATTTTTTACTAGATCTATAGGGATTGATAATATTGTCATCTCCTACCTGTTTTTTCTTCCTATTATTATTTACTATTTTAAGAGGCAAAGTGTAGTAGGCCCTTCAGATCTGGGCCTGCTAACAAACAATCAGACAGAGACAACAGATTGAGAATATATTGTTTTTAAACACCACACACACAAACGCATGCACACACATGCACACACACGCGCGCATGCACATACACTCAGAGAGAGAGAGAGAGAGAGGGGGGGGGGGGGGCAGGGGCGTAGCAAGTTTTTCAGTAGTAGTCAGGCTGAAATGGGGGTCTGAGGAAACTTGAACGATCTGGAGGGCTCTGACCCCCCCCCCCCCCCCCCCCCCTACTCTCCCACGACGCTGACGATAGTTTGAATGCAAAAGAAGCAATGGAAGCCTCTCCTGCGAGAATACGATGTGAATTTGCAACCCATATTGTTATCCAGTCAATTCGATCACCACTCCAACTGCACCGCCTGTTCATTACCCCACGCACCAACATGTATGTATGCATGCTAGTCATTCGTTTCCGATCATGGCTGCCAGATAGCAGTCAGGCAGATGCGATTCCGGTGGGCTGTTTATAGTGGTGATGCCTTTCTTTAGGTACATCCCCACGTGGTGATGCCTTTCTTTAGGTACATCCCCACGCTGTTTATAGTGGTGATGCCTTTCTTTAGGTACATCCCCACGCTGTTTATAGTGGTGATGCCTGGCTGTTTATAGTGGTGATGCCTTTCTTTAGGTACTCCCCACGCTGTTTATAGTGGTGGCATCCCCACGCTGTTTATAGTGGTGATGCCTTTCTTTAGGTACATCCCCACGCTGTTTATAGTGGTGATGCCTTTCTTTAGCTACATCCCCACGCTGTTTATAGCCTTTCTTTAGGTACATCCCCACGCTGTTTATAGTGGTGATGCCTTTCTTTAGTTACATCCCCACGCTGTTTATAGTGGTGATCCTTTCTTTACAAAAGACTAGCTACATCCCCACATAGTGGTGATGCTTTCTTTAGCTACATCCCCAATATTTTCTTTAGCTACATCCCCACGCTGTTTATAGTGGTGATGCCTTTCTTTAGCTACATCCCCACGCTGTTTATAGTGGTGATGCCTTTCTTTAGGTACATCCCCACGCTGTTTATAGTGGTGATGCCTTTCTTTAGGAGAATCCCCACGCTGTTTAGTAAAAAAAGACGCTGTTTAGTGGTGATGCCTTTCTTTAGGTACATCCCCACGCTGTTTAAGTGGTGAAGTGGTGATGCCTTTCTTTAGGTACATCCCCACGCTGTTTATAGTGGTGATGCCTTTCTTTAGGTACATCCCCACGCTGTTTATAGAGATTCCTTTCTTTAGGTACATCCCCACGCTGTTTATAGTGGTGATGCCTTTCTTTAGGTACATCCCCACGCTGTTTAAGTGGTGATGCCTTTCTTTAGGTACATCCCCACGAAGATGCCTTTCTTTAGGTACATCCCCACGCTGTTTACAGTGGTGATGCCTTTCTTTAATACGCTGTTTATCATTTTCTTTAGACAAAAAACCCCCCACGCTGTTTATAGTTTTTTCTTGGTCATCCCCACGCTGTTTAGCTTTCTTTAGAACTTTTATAGTGGTTGCCTTTCTTTAGCTACATCCCCACGCTAAGTGGTGATGCCTTTCTTTAGGTACATCCCCACGCTGTTTATAGTGGTGATCATTTAGTACATCCCCACGCTGAATGATGCTTCTAAATGCAAGGACGTAGCATCCCCACGCTGTTTATAGTGATGCCTTTCTTTAGCGCTGTTTATAGTGGCCATGTTTATAGTGGTGATGCCTTTCTTTAGTACATCCCCACGCTGTTTACAGTGGTGAAAAGCTACCCCACGCTGTTTACAGTGGTGATGCCTTTCTTTAGGTACATCCCCACGCTGTTTATAGTGGTGATGCCTTTCTTCTACATCCCCAGCTGTTTATAGTGGTGATGCCTTTCTTTAGGTACAGGCCCACGCTGTTTAAGTGGTGATGCCTTTCTTTAGGTACATCCCCACGCTGTTTATAGTGGTGATGCCTTTCTTTAGGTACAAAAGTGGTGATTTTCTTTAGGTACAGAATATAGTGGTGTATTAGACAGTAGCTGTTTATAGTGGTGATGCCTTTCTTTAGGTACATCCCCACGCTGTTTAGTGGTGATGCCTTTCTTTAGGTACATCCCCACGCTGTTTATTCTGGTGATGCCTTTCTTTAGGGCCAGAACTTTAGGTACATCCCCACGCTGTTTATAGTGGTGATGCCTTTCTTTAGGTACATCCCCACGCTGTTTATAGTGGTGATGCCTTTCTTTAGAACATCCCCACGCTGTTTTAGTGGTGATGCCTTTCTTTAGGTACATCCCCACGCTGTTTATAGTGGTGATGCCTTTCTTTAGGTACATCCCCACGCTGTTTATAGTGGTGATGCCTTTCTTTAGGTACATCCCCACGCTGTTTATGTGGTGATGCCTTTCTTTAGGTACATCCCCACGCTGTTTAAGTGGTGATGCCTTTCTTTAGCTACATCCCCACGCTGTTTAGTGGTGATGCCTTTCTTTAGGTACATCCCCCCACGCTGTTTATAGTGGTGATGCCTTTCTTTAGCTACATCCCCACGCTGTTTATAGTGGTGATGCACTTAGCTACATCCCCACGCTGTTTATAGTGGTGATGCCTTTCTTTAGCTACATCCCCACGCTCTCAGCCAAAACAAATGGAGGACAGCTGGCATCGAGGAAAGTCCCCAAAGGCCAACCAATCCCATTGGCTGCAGCACTAGAGCTAGCGCATAATTATTTCCCCTAGTTTGAGCCATGTTCTTCCACAAAAGACTAAGCTCCCCCACATACTCTTAACACAATATTTTCTCCAATTCGATTATCATGGACATGACTGCAAGAAGAAGCAGAAGCAGAAGCAGAAGAAGAGGGGGGGGGGACGAGGAAGAAGAGAAAGAAGAAGTTTTTAAAAAAAGAAGAAGAAGAAGCAGTTGAAGGTAAAGAACAAGAAGAAGCACAAGAAGAAGAAATGCAATAATCATTCAAGAAAAAAAACCCTTTGTTTTCATTTGGTCAAATAGCTCTTGAACTTGGGTTTCAAACACATAAAAAATTCTGTTGGGTAGTCATGGTCGAGACGGAATGATGCTTCTAAATGCAAGGACGTAGCAAGCGGCCCGGCTGGCCCTGGCCATGGCCGGTGTTACGGCGAAAAGCAACCCCCATAGAAAAGCACCCCAGGGTCTGTATTCTACAGCGAATACAAGCCCTGTGTAACAGGCCAGAATATACCTCGTCCGAGTTATACCCGGGTATAAAATGGTCTAGGCCAGAATGGGTATGAAGTAGCCTAGGCCAGAATATACCCCAGGGTTTATTCTTGCCTGGGCCAGAACATACCCCCCTGGCCCCAAATGCCCAAGTAAACCCGAGTTCGAACCTGGGTACAAGGGATTTTTCCTCTCACTTTGCACTAGGCCTTACGGTCTCAACGTAGTCTTTCGGATGAGACAATAAACCGAGGTCCCGTGTGCCCATGCACTTAGCACACGTTAAGCCCAGTGGCAACGAAAAAGTTGTCATTTGGTCACATTTTATCCCCTCCTTTTCCTCTCTCTCTCTCCCCTCCCCCCCCCCTCTCTCTCTCTCATGTGGTACAGTGTGTGTGTGTGTGTGTGTGTGTGTGTGTGTGTGTGTGTGTGTTAGAGAGAGAGAGTGTGTGTGTGCGTGTGTGTGTGTGTGTGTGTGCGTGCGTGTGTGTCTGCGTGCGTGCGTGCATGTGAGTGTGTCTGTGTGTGTGTGCGTTGCAAGTGCACATGTACGTGCACCTTCGAAGTCCATGTCTTTACGAGCCGTGGAATTCATGTTTTGATGCTTGTAAATAATGTTGTTCTTCTTTGTGTGTGTGTTGCATCTAGATTTTGTTTAGAT
>CM065707.1:38504176-38561676 GCA_017654935.2 Phymorhynchus buccinoides | reverse complement strand
GTGATCATATTTCGCAATAGGGTCCATCACAAGCCAACGGACCATCAGAAGATTGTCAGTTTTGACTCTAAGGCCGTGTACACACATAAGCGGATATTCCATGCGGAAACCCGTGCGCACTCAGTAAATAAGTGAAGCTAATAAAGAAGGGAAAAGATTTGCACACGTGTCCGAATGTCCCCTATATGCGTAAACTGTTATCCTTCTTTGTTATTACTGTATACTCATACTATACTGTGGCGGTAGGGGAAGACGGGGTAAAAAGCGCATGGGCGGGTAAGAAGCCCACCCCATTAGCCGATGATTTCAGTCAAATTTTGCCCATGAGGCGTGGTTACTGCTCGTCTCATGGGCAAAAGGAGACTAAATTGCTTCATTTTGAGATAAAAATCGCTTTTTACCCCGACTTTACTGTTTAACCGAGCGTGCACTGCCTCCTGTATTGGGACTTTACAGTTTGCGGGCATTTCCAGTATTGTTCCCACCATCTTTGTATCTACAAATGTCCCATGTGTCACTGGCGTAGGAACGGGGGTGGGGGTGGGGGGGGGGGGGGGCTTCGAGGGGGGGGGGGGGGGGGGGCAGACGTATCTCTCTGCCACCCCAAAATTTATAACGACAAAAAACCCACAAAACCCCCAAAAACAGAACGGACACAAGGAAACGAAAGAATTAATAGTCTCAGCCCATTCACTACGCATTGCTGTCATGGACTTGGTACTGCATCAAAGATGGATTTGAGGGGGGTTACAGCTAGGGTTCCACCCCCTCAGACAAAAAATAGAACGAAAAAGAGGAAGACAAATTGTAGTTCCATGCTACAGTTATTCTCTCACGAGAAGCCTTTATTGCATCTTTTACATTCAAATTATCATCAGCTTCTGGGAGGCAATCCCCCCAGACCCATCATCCCACCCCAACTGACCACTTGGAGCTACCCACTCCCCTCTTCCATGACTGGCTGATCCGCCCCAAACATGGTTGTATTTTTATGCTTTTTTGTTGTCTCCTTTCAATTCACATCATGTTTTATTTCATTCATAGATTTTTTTTTATATCATTGATTATGATTATGTTTAAAAATAACAATAATAAATTTTTGTAGGATTTACTCAGTCATGTAATTTAACCTATCCATCCATTCGTCTTGTCCGTGCGCTTTTCTTTGTTACACTTATTTAGGGTTTTCCGTACGAAATGTGAACCCGGCCTAAGACATCAACATGTTTTGTTGGTCAGTATTCTAAGCTGCCCACAAAAAGTTAGGGAATACCAAAGTGTCCCTGGGAACACTTTCAACGTACACATGTTTTGGTAATTTGCTTGTAGCTTCAAAACGCTTCACGTCTGGACCTTACAACTTGGCAGTTACATTCACAAGAGACATGGCCTGACTAGTGAATGCGTATGCTCACCTTCGCAAAGTGAAAAGAATGAATGCTTGGCTAATACATAGATTATACAGGACAGTATAATCTATGGCTAATATTAGGATCTGACAGTAATTTTCTGAAATAAATAAATTCACACACACGCGCGCACACGCACGCACGCACACGCACACACGCACACACGCACACACACACACACACACACTCTCTCTCTCTCTCTCTCTCTCTCTCTCTCTCGAAAATTATCTTAATCAAGGGACACAACACTAGATCTAGCTAAACTTAATCCGCGCATGACAGGAAGTGGTGATGTCAGACGACGACGAACGGCTACTAGAAAGAATCTACAGCGGCGTGCTGTAGATCTACATTGATTGATTATTTTAAAAAAAACACCATATATTTAATCCTCAGAATTGAATCAGTGCATCCGTCATAAAGATGACTTCCAGATATATTCCGTTAGGCCCCTTCACCTACACATCAGCAGGGGATTTAGGTGAACACAGGGATCCAATGCTCAGCAATGTTCTGCTGCTGAAGGTAAATAAAATTAAAAATATGATTGATAGAAATGACGTTTTCCATTTCAATTTCAATTTGATGTCACTCACTAATTTTTGCTAGCAGTTTGGTAAGTTCGCTTAGTTGGAATGTAGTGTAGGTATTATTAGGTATTCCCTTGCTGGTTGCCCACAAAATCTCCTCGCTAAATTGCAGAAAATTCAGAACAATCAATGCTGCTCGCCTTGTAACTGAGGTGTTCCAAATGATCTCACTCTACCCCAATGCTTGAATCTCTTCACTGGCTTCCTGTCGGAAGGCGTATTGAATACAAGCTCTCTCTGCTCTGTTAGTGTTACAAATCCCTGAATGGTCTGGCTACTTCTTATCTCGCTGATCTTCTGAACCTTTACACACCTCTTAGACAGTTACGCTCCTCTTCTGACACTTCTCTCCTCCAGATCCCTCGTTACCGCACCAAGACCCTTGGCGAACGCTCCTTCTCTTTCCAGGCCACTTCCACTTGGAATAGACTCCCTTTAGCTCTCCGTTCTGCCAACTCCCTTTCTTCATTTAAGTCTTCTCTCAAAACTAGTCTACTCTTTTCAAATCATAGCCTGCTATATTTCTTTTCAAAGTACTGTGCCCCTTCCATCCGCGTTGTGTGTGTGTGCATGCGTGTTTGTGCGTGTGTGTGTGTGTGTGTGTGTGCGCGCGCGTGTGCGTGTGGTGCGTGCGTGTGTGTGTGTGTCTGTTTAGTGCGTGCGTGTGTCTGTGTTTAGTGTGTGCGTGCGCGCGCGCGCGTGTGCAGTGCATGCGTGTGTGTGTTTAATGTGTGCGCGCGCGCGCGTGTGTGTATAATATATTTATGTCGTCTATTTATTTATATTGCTTGCTGGTTGTTGTTTTTCAATTATTATTGCAAGCGCTTAGGGCTTTTTTAAGATTAGGCGCTATAAATGTTAATTATTATTATTATTATTATTAGGTTTTATATAGGTACTTTATAGTCAGAGGCGTCTCTGTGAAATTCGGGTTGCTCCCACCTGGAGAGTGTGTCGCAGCACAGGCGCGCCACCCAATTTTTTTTTTTTTTTGCATACGACCCTCAATCTCAAGGTCATTATTTGATGGCAATTTTGTACTTTAGACCCCCCCCCCCCCCCCCCCCTCATGTACACTTACGACCCTCAATCTCAGTCATTATTTGTTGGCAATCTTGTATTTTAGACACTCCTCGTGTTTATAACCCTCAATTTCAAAATTATTATTTGTTGGCAATCTTGTACTTTAAACACCCCCTCATGCTTACGGCCCTCAATCTCAAAGTCATTTGTTGTCAGTCTTGTACTTTTAAACACTCCCTCATGTTTACTACCCTCAATCTCAAAGTCATTTGTTGCTGGCAATCTTGTACTTTTTCAAAGGTCTAACAGGTTTGTGGTCGGCTAGGTGTGCAATGATGCATATGTCAAATTATTTTTCCATGCATATTTTGTCCATTTCCTAAACAAAGTTAATGAGAATACTACTGATTATAATTTTATTCAACTGTCAAACACATTCTCAATAACATGATCAATTCTGATTGTAACATGATCCGTCGTTTCCCTTTGATAAGGGGCGCTAGCTTGCATAAACAAATATTTATTCTGCTCTTGACATGACTTTACAATCCCATTTGGTTTTTTGTTGTTGTTGTTGTTGTTGTTTTTTAGCCCTGGTAGGTATAGCTTTGTGATGACTCTGATTCAATGCAAGCTGACATTATGTTTTATATTGCCCCTAAAATTCATGTAGATTAGATTTACTTAATTTTGTTGTGTATTTTTTTTTTTTTTTTTTTTTTTCCTTTTTGTATATAAGTGTTTACTACTGTTGTTGCTTTTATGTTATTATTTTTTCAATGTTAGATTAGTTTTGCGTGTGCAGTCCTTACTGTGCAACTCAAATATTAGAGTACGCTTTATAAGCTCTTAGCTTGTTGTACTCGAAGTTCATAAATGTATTGCTGCTTTGTTATGATTTTCTGTTCTTGAATAAATTCTTGTTTAAACAATCTTGTACTTTAAACACCCCCCTCATGTTTACGACCCTCAATCTCAAAGTCATTTTTTGTTGGCAATCTTGTGCTTAAACACCCCTCATGTTTATGACCCTCAATCTCAAAGTCATTATTTGTTGTCAATCTTGTACTTTAAACAACCCCCTCGTGCTTAGTACCCTCAATCTCAGTCATTTGTTGGCAATCTTGTGCTATAATCACTCCCTCATGTTTACAACCCTCAATCTCAAAGTCATTTTTTGTTGGCAATCTTGTACTCTTGCCCACTCCCCCCCCCCCCCCCCCCCCCCCCCGAATGAGCCTTGAAGGCTTTGCCTCTTGTTTATGGTATGAATACCAGGTATAGCACTGTATCAGTATGGATCCTCATCCTCCTCTTCTACCCCTTTCTTCCTAATACTCCTCTTTCTCCTTCTCCACCTTTCTTCTTTTCTCCTCCTCGTTCTCTTTCTCCTCTCTCTTGTTTTCCTCCATCTCCTTCTCTCCTCTTCCTCCCCATCTTCGTCTACCACCCCCTCTCCCGTATTTCTTGTTCTCCTTGTTCTTCTTCTCCTCCTCCTCCTCCTCCTCCTCCTCTTCCTCCTCCTCTTTCTCTTTCTTCTTCTCTCTCCTCCTCCTCCTCCTCGTTCTCTTTCTTCTTTTCCTCCTCGTTCTCCTCCTCGTTCTCTTTCTCCTCACCCCCCTCCATCTCCTCCTCCCCATCTTCGTCTACCACCCCCTCTCCCGTATTTCTTCTTCTCCTTGTTCATCTTGTTCTTCTCCTCCTGCTCCTCTTCTTCTTCTTCCTTCTTCGTTTTCTTCTTCTTCTTCTCCTCCTCCTCCTCCTCCTCCTCTTCCTCCTCCTCCTCCTCTTTTTCTTCTTTTCTTCTTTTCCGTTTTCTTCTTCTCTCCTCCTCCTCCTCCTCTTCCTAAACTTCTTCGTTCTCTTTCTTCTTTTCTCCTCGTTCTCCTCTTCGTTCTCTTTCTCCTCTCTCTTGTTTTCCTACATCTGCTTCTCCCCTCTTCCTCCCCATCTTCGTCTACCACCCCCTCTCCCGAATCTTGTTCTCCTTGTTCGTCTTGTTCTTATTCTTGTTCTTCTCCTCCTCTTCCTCCTCTTCCTTCTTTTCTTCTTTTCCGTTTTCTTCTTATATTCTCTCCTCCTCTTTCTTCTTTTCTTATTTTTTTGTCCTCCACCTCCTCCTTCTTCTTCTTCTCCTCCTCCTCCTCCTCCTCTTCTCATCATTTCCCTTCTCCCCTTCCTTCTCGCCACTCCTTCCTCTTCTTCCTCTTTCTTCTTCTCTTGTTCTTTTTTTTCCCCCTTGCAAAGAAGGTTCTCTTCTTCCATAATGCAGCATGTTACAACAAGACAATATTCTTTTAAAGAAAGAAATAACACAATGATTAACTCAATCATACCGAACAGCCATCATTATCAAATAAAACAAATCAGTATATACATTAGCAGCAATTGAAAATCAATCTCCTCTAGAATCCACTAGTTCATCCTGAAACCAGCTTCACAAGGGTTGTATCTATAATATAAGAACAAAGGAAAGAACAGAAAAACAAAACAAACAAATGGAACATAAAGGGAACATAAAAAGGGGCGTATGTGATTATGATCAACATAAACATTTCGAAACTAGAATTACAAAGGTATGACAAAGGAAAGCAAATATCCCAATGTAAGTATTAATGCAGTGGACTAAACACTATATATTATGCTAAATCATACACAGACAATAACAAAAATAAAATAAAAACCCACAAAAAAAAAACACCCTTAGACCTACTTAGGTAGCACTGAAGTTTAGGCAGGGTAACCACTTTTTGTTGAATTCATCAATGCGCATTTCCATGACATGTGTAATTTTTTTTCTAAAATGTATTGTTTTTTCAATTCCTGTAGAAAGTTCCTTGTTGGTTTTGTTTTTGTGTATTCTGCATATATAGACAAAGTATCTAGCTATTAGTAATATCAGATCGAAAGTTTGTTCTGTTAATGTTTTAGAGTCTTCACCAAATAAAACTAGTTCAACATTAAGTGATAGCCTTTCACAATTTCATTTATCTCTCTTCTTGTTCTTGTACTTGTTCTTGTTCCTGTTCTTCTTGTTCCTGTTCTTGGTCCTGCTCTTCTTGTTCCTGTTCTTGTTCTTGTTCTTGTTGTTCTTCTTCTTCTTCTTGCTCACAGGACAAAGCGGGGCAGCCCAGATCGCGAGGCTTCTATCTGCCAGGCAAAGGGTTCACCTATGGCAAGCCCAATGAGAAAAGAGACTACACGGCGCTAGACGGTCAGTTAACAAAATGTTGCAAGGCAAGGTCTCGTTTTCATTACAAAAAACACTGAAAAGTATCTTGTATAAGCTTAGTAGGTGGTAGGGGGCTTAGTAGGTGGTGTCCTGCGTATGTCAGCTCGGAACAGGCCCCACTGAACCCCACCGAAATGACTCAGCAACAGTGCAGTGTGTTCTCGGTTGGTTGCCTCCTGACGGCCTAACAAGATTCGCTCCCCTTGGACTGCTGGTTTTAGATTCTGCGACCTAACAAACCAGGATGTGGTTGCAAGTTGGGATTTGGAATGAGCGGCGTGGGATGAACGCCACTGTACGGCCCAGAAGATGGGACAGCAAAAAAAGATTGGCAGAAGAAAAAACACGCACGCAGGCACGTAGCGCTATCGCTACGTATCGAAAGAACTACCCGTTGTTACCACTTCTACCCATAGAGAACAATTGATGATGACTGTGCCAATCTGTCAGTTTTAATTCCGATAGACTAACCCTAACCCTTTTCCTAACCCTAACCCAAACCCTTTTCGTAACCTCACCCTATTCCTGACCTAAGTTTAACCCTATTTTAACCCTAACCCTAACCCTTAGTTGCCGTGGTGATTTAACCCAGTAGTGTTATCGATAAGTAGTGATAGTCGTACTGATTTGTTTTGGTAGTGTTATCGATTCGTAGCGATAGCGGGGTGTCCCCAACAAAAGATAACCACTCCATCACCTAAAGGTAGTAGATAGAAAACGTGAAACATTGACAACTTTAAATTTTTTTCTGAATACCCATCATCCCTAATGTGTGAGAACTCATTGAACATAATTTATATATATATCTCTCTGTCTCTCTCTGTCTCTGTCTCTCTCTCTCTCTCTGTCTCTCTCTCTCTCTCTCTCTCTCTCTCTCTCTCTCTCTCTCTCTCTCTCTCTCTCTTCTCTCTCTCTCTCTCTCTTGTGTAGCAACAGGTAATAAAGAAGAAACTGCTAAACAAAAAAATAAAGTTACCTATCTTAAACGTGCATCGAAAAAAGAGTATTTTCAAAATCTTGTTTCTGAGAATACCAATACCAAATCTATTTGGAATTGTATTAACCAACTAAGTAACAAACATGTTAACAATATATCAACTGTCAGTAAAGAGCTATCTCCAGAAGAACTCAATGTACATTTCAGTGAAGTTGCCCAGTCAACAGTACCCAATGATAAATCTCATTTAAACGATTTACACCCCCTTAAACAATTCTGTGACTCAAAAAACATAACTTCCGAACTTAATATCCCATTAATGTCAGTTTATGAAGTTTACACCGCTCTTTCCAACTTAAAGCAAACATGCTCCCGTGGTCTGGATGAAATCGATGGGAAAATTCTTAAAATTGCTGCCCCTATCATTTCCGAAACCCTCACTTATGTCTATAATCTTTGCTTAAGTAAGAATCAGATTCCCAAAGCTTTCAAAGTAGCCAAAGTAATACCAATTTATAAATCAGGTGACCCAGACAATCCTTCAAACTACCGACCTATTTCTCTTCTATCTACCCTCTCAAAACCATTAGAAGACCACTTTAGAAAACACATCCTTGCTCATTTTGAGCGATTCAATTTGCTCCATCCTAATCAATCCGGTTTTAGGAAACACCATTCCTGCCATTCTGCACTTACAAATTTAATCGATAAATGGCTATCCAATATAAACAATAACTTAATTACTGGTGTCCTTTTCATAGACTTTGCTAAAGCTTTTGACGTGATTGATCATGTGTTGCTCTTAAAAAAGCTAACATTATACGGCCTCTCTAGTAATACCAGAGAATTAATGTCGTCATTCTTAGATGAAAGATACCAACTTGTTTTCACTAATGGTAAAAAATCCTCTCTCCTCCCTTTAAAATATGGAATTCCTCAAGGGTCAATCCTTGGCCCGATCCTCTTTTCAATTTATATTAATGATTTGCCTCTCAATTTTCAAGCTCTCTGTGACATGTTCGCGGATGATACTACTCTCCATACAAGCAACTCCAAGGTAGAAAACATAGTTCATGCATTGCAAGAAAGTATCAATCAGTTAACAGAATGGTCTGAACTAAACCACATGAGTCTAAATCCTAACAAAACTAAATTCATGCTTGTCACCACTAGGCAAAAACGACAACTTTTTTCCTGTTCTCTCCCCTTGCACATAAATGGTAACGATATTGAAGAAGTTAACTCACATAAAGTACTAGGGGTCTTAATTGATAATAATTTATCTTGGTCTAACCATGTACAAACTCTTTGTAAAACAATTTCCAAGAAAATATATCTTCTATGCAAAATAAAACACTTTCTAAACACAGATTCACGCAAAATTTTCTTCCATGCATACATTGATTCTCACATAAACTATTCGTCTACACTCTGGGATTCAGCAAGTGAGCAAACCCTAAAGCCACTGCATAGTCTCTATAGACGAGCACTGAAATTAGTCTTACTAAAATCATCGAGTCTTACTCAATCCGATTATGTATCATTAGACATTCTCCCTCTTCATTTTAAATTAAGATATAATAAGGCAATATTTATGTTCAAAATTATGTCAGGCTATGCTCCTCCTTCTTTACAAGAAAAATTTCAATTCAACATGAAACATCTTCCTCATAGACTGATGTTACCTCTTCCCAAATTAGATTTATTCAAATCTAGCTTACAATATGCAGGAGGTCTCCTTTGGAACGGCATTTCTTCCCAATTTAACGTTCATGTTTGTTTAAACACATTCAAAAAAAGATATCATCAAATACTCATGAAGGAATACTCTAGCTCATAATATCCAAGAATGTCTACTTAATATCCTTTTTTAAATATCTCATTTGTTATAATACATGCTTATGTGTTAAGTCTTCTTTTATGTACATTGTATTTACTATGCATTATTTTTCCTGCATATATTGCTTCATTTCTTCCATTTTATTCTGTTCTTTTATTTTGACCTCCCTCTCTCTGTATCTGTCTGTCTGTCTGTCTGTCTGTCCTTGTCTCAGTCTCGTTAATTGATGTAATTTATTTTATTTATATGCCTTGCACGGTGCGTCCGTTTGCGACCTTGATTGAAGGTTGAGTTTTTTTCTTGTATTTTGCGATGTCTTTTTTGTCTATTTGTATTTTTTAAATTTATTTTCTTTGGTTCTGAGGGCCGGATGAAAAAAAGCCGGTTATTGTGCTTATTCCGCTTTTCCTCAATAAAAAAACATTCGTTCGTTTCTCTCTCTCTCTCTCTCTCTCTCTCTCTCTCTCTCTCTCTCTCTCTCTCTCTCTCTCTCTCTCTCTCTCTCTCTCTCTCTCCTCTCTCTCTCTCTCTCTCTCTCTCTGAAAGTGAATTGTAGCTGGGAGTTTGTCAAAAAATAAATACATCGTTTTGTTTTCGCTGTATTGGAGACGCCCCCAAGAGAGTTTGAAATTCAGATTGTCAGTTCTCCCGTCTCTGGGGGAATTTGAAATTGTTACAGGACAACTTCCAATTGGAGTTTGCCCCGCCTATATGTTGCCAGTTGAAACTCCAATTGGAGTTTGCCCCGCCTGTGTTGCCAGTTGAAACTCCAATTGGACTTTCCCCCGGGGAAACTCCAATCCTACCTTAATTGGACTTTCCCCTGGGGGAATTTGAAATTGTTACAGGACAACTTCCAATTGGAGTTTGCCCCACCTATGTTGCCAGTTGAAACTCCAATTGGACTTTCCCCCGGGGAAACTCCAATCCTACCTTAATTGGACTTTCCCCGGGGGAGAATTTGAAATTGTTACAGGACAACTTCCAATTGGAGTTTGCCTCACCTATGCTGCTGGGGAAACTCCAATCCTACCTTAATTGGACTTTCCCCCCGTGAGAATCACCCGTGACATATATATTATTCCAGCTATGCGCGGGTGGACGGGCTGCTTCAAGGTCAACGAGTACAAGCCGACCAAGAACGTCCGCGGCAGGGACTTTGCCGCGCTGAACCGGGCGGCGGTGTCCGCCGGTCTGGTGACTGCCAAGGAGCACTACGACTACCGCGTCACACACGACTACCGCCTCAAGCCCCCGCCCGACCCCAAGTCCCGCACGCAAAAGTTCCCTGCAAACATGACCTTCGGGAGACCCGGCAGGTAACGGCCTGGCTAATGCGGTAGTGATGCTGCCCGATACTTTCGGATGAGACGATAAACCGAGGTCCCGTGTGCCCATGCACTTAGCATACGTTAAGCCCAGTGGCAACGAAAAAGTTGTCATTTGGTCAAAATTTACCCCCCCCCCCCCCCCTTTCCTTCCTCATCAATCACACAAAAATCGCATGCAAAAAACAACAACATTGGGTGGCGCGTCTCTGGCTACGACGCGCTCTCCAGGTGGGAGCAACCCGAATTTCACAGAGACTTCTCTGTGACTATAAAGTACCTAATAATACCTAATAAATGATACACAGTACTCAGGGCTCCCAGGGACCCCCATTTGGGGGTCTATGAAGTTCTAGAATTCTAAGGGACCCTCTAAAAGAATGTGCAGGGGGTCCCAGGGATGCACTATAAAAATTATTTTTGGCATTCGCAATGTCATTGGGACCCTCTATCCAATCCTCTAGGACCCTCTAAACTGTAAGTGAAGGAGTCCCTGGGACCCCTTGTTTTGCGGGACGATTGGGAGCCCTGGTACTAAACGCACATACACATTAGACGCGGGAAATTGTAACATGATGTTATTTACGTAGACCTGTAGGATCATCACGAGAATTGTGCCTCACAAAATGTCACAGTCGGATAGTCGAGTCGTGCAACCGCAGTTGCGCATGCGGAGCGATTTTGAGTCTGAGAAATTCAGGGCCAAAACAATTGGTGGGGTGGGGGTGGGTCGAGGTGTGGAGTGGGGGTAGGGTGGGGGGAGGCGTTGTCTCTGAATATCCTGTTTTGTTGCCCGGCTCTCCATAGAGTTTCTTTTGGCTGTTTTGTTTGTTTGTTTGTTTTCTCAGGCCCTCCACCCCCATGTTTGACATCCTGGAGCACCGCTATCAGGACAAGTGGATCAAACAGCGCCACAACCAGACCCAGGCCAAGAGAGACAGACAGAGCAAAGTGAGAGAGAGGCAGACAGAGAGAGAGAGAGGGAGGGAGAGAGATGGAGAGAGAGAGAGAGAGAGAGAGAGAGAGAGAGAGAGAGAGAGAGAGAGAGAGATCAAAGAACGCTACAACCAGACTCAGGCCGAGAGAGAGAGAGAGGGGGGGAGAGAGATGGAGAGAGAGAGACAGAGGGAGAGAGAGAGGGAGAGAGAGAGAGAGAGATTGACAGACAGGCAGACTGAGAGAAGTGGAGAGGGAGGGAGAGATTGACAGACAGGCAGATAGAGAGAAGTGGAGAGAGGAGAGAGAGAGAGAGAGATTGAGAGAGCAGACTGACAGACAAGCAGACAGATGTGGAGAGTGAGAGGCAGACAGAGAGAAGTGGAGAGGGAGGGAGAGATTGACAGACAGGCAGATAGAGAGAAGTGGAGAGGGAGGGAGAGGGAGATTGACAGACAGGCAGACAGAGAGAAGTGGAGGGAGAGGGAGATTGACAGACAGGCAGATAGAGAGAAGTGGAGAGGGAGGGAGAGGGAGATTGACAGACAGGCAGACAGAGAGAAGTGGAGAGGGAGGGAGAGAGAGATTGACAGACAGGCAGACAGAGAGAAGTGGAGAGGGAGGGAGAGAGAGAGGTTGACAGACAGGCAGACAGAGAGAAGTGGAGAGGGAGGGAGAGAGAGAGATTGACAGACAGGCAGACAGAGAGAAGTGGAGAGGGAGGGCCTAAGAGATTGACAGACAGGCAGACAGAGAGAAGTGGAGAGGGAGGGAGAGAGAGCAGAAGGAGAGAGACAGAGAAACAGAAACAGAGAGTGAAAGTGATAGAGGAAGAGAATATACAGGAGAGAGAGAGAGAGAAAGAGAGAGAGAGAGAGAGACAAAGTGAGAGTGGAGGAAGAGTGTGAAGGGGAGGAGAGATGCATTTGCAGAGTTTATTTGGTGTCAGGATTTATAGTTACAATATTAGTATTTGTTCATTCACCCATTCATTTATTCATCCATTCATTCATCCATTCATTCATTCATTCAACCATTCATTCATTCATTTTTCGCATCGCATTGACAGCGAATCGTATGTAGTGTAGCAGGCTGAGAGAAGTGGATAAGGAGAGAGAGAGAGATTGTTTCTAGAAGAAAGGCAGGAGAATGGACCAGTAAAGGCAAAAAGATAGTAGCTGGCAGTAAGGAAAGGGAAAAGGCAGAGTCAGAGAGAGTGAAAGATTAGAGGAAGTTACAACTTCCAGAAGGTGGGTGAACGACTTGCACTGAAAGACACACCCGGGGGATACCGGGGGTCTTTTGAATAAATAGTTCCCCCACCTTCTGGAAGTTCTGTGCTTGTAGCTTCCTTTTATCTGTCACTCTCTTGGACTCTGCCTTTTCCCTTCGCTTACTGTCATCTGCTATCGTTCTGCCTTACCAGGTCCATTCTCCTGCCTTTTTTCAAGAAACAAAAAACAGAGAGAGAAAGAGAGTGCTGGGCCTAACTATTTCTTAGTTAGGAGCATAGCGGCAGCATGACGCATCTGTGCTCATAATTGACAGGAAACTGTCTGAGCGATCGAAGAAGAAGAAGAATTTATTGGTTTGTTTCAGAAAAAGAGTCAGCTGGTGTTGTACGACACTCGGGCCTCTCTGCTGAGGACCTTCCAGAACCCTGTGGACCCCACCACTCTGTGGCAGATGCCCAAGTTCAAGAACAACGTGAGAGACAGGGAGAGAGAGAGAGAGAGAGAGAGGAGGGGGGGGTAAGGGGAAGGATGGGAGAGGGAGAGAAATAGGGGGAGGGGGACCATCCAGAACCCTGTAGACCCCACCACTCTGTGGCAGATGCCCAAGTTCAAGAACAAGTGAGAGAGAGAGAGAGATGTGTGTGTATGGTATCCGAGAGACAGAGTGGGGCAAGTCAGAGGAAGAAATAGGGAGAAAGTGAAGCTTCCAGAACCCTGTGGACCCCACCACTCTGTGGCAGATGCCCAAGTTCAAGAACAACGTGAGAGACAGGGAGAGAGACAGTGAGAGAGAGAGAGTGTGTGTGACAGTGTGTGTGTGGGGTGTGGGGGGGTGGTGTGGGGTGGATGGCTGAGGGAGAGAAATAGGGGAGAGAGGGACCTTAACAGAACCCTGTGACCCCACCACTCTGTGGCAGATGTGCCCAAGACAGAAAACAATGTGTCAGAGAGAGACAACGAGACAGTGAAGGGGGGGGAGTGAATGGACTGTGGGTAGGTGAAGGATGGGAGAGTGTGAGAAATGGGGAGTGTGAAGTCCAGAACCCTGTGCCCCTACCTGTCGGTGGCAGCTTCCTTACAAAAACAATGTGAAAAGAGAGACAGAGAGAGTGACAGAGAGAGTGTGTGCCTGAGTGAATGATTTACTGATTGTGTGTAGGCCCATTTCAAAGAATGTAGTACATAAAAGGAACATACATCCGCAAAACATTAATTATGGAAATAATGAAATGGAAAGAATGCAAAATAACAAGGTGGCATGTATGTGTTAAAATAGAGACAGAAAGCTCAGAGAGAGAGGAGACGATGAGCAAGAAGAGAGAGAGAGAGAGAGTGTGTGTGTGTGTGTGTGTGTGTGTGTGTGTGTGTGTGTGTGTGTGTGTGAACTTTCCAAAACCCTGTGATGTGTGTGTGCTTCTTAAATTCAAGATGAAATGGAGAGAGAGAGAGAGAGAGAGAGAGTGTGTATGTGTACGAGACAGAGAAGATGGGGGTAAGAGGGAGAGGCTGGGAGGAGAGAAAGAATGTGTGTGTATGTGTATCCGAGAGACAGAAAGCAAGTCAGAGGAAACGATAGCAAGAAAGTGAACTACTGTGTGTGTGCGTGTGTGTGTGTGTGTGTGTGGCTGCCTATGAAAGGGAGAGAGAGAGAGAAAAAAAACAGATAGAGAGAGAAGGATGGAGAATGCCTTGCTTGAATAACATAATACCCACCTGCCCTAACCCTAACCTGCATTCTCATTGTCCTTCCTCAGGCCAAGCCCCATCTGCAGACGTTCCGCTCTTCCAATGAAAAGTCCAACGCTCTTTCCGCTGACGACTTCGACCAGGTCTGCCGCAGAGGAACCCTGGGACAGGGAGTCTACGAAGCGTCCAAAAATTAAAACTGAACAACCAGCAGACAGCGAAAAGTTAACCAGCAAAAAAACAACTGATCAAGTAACAGTAAAAAAAAACACCCAAACAACTGAGCAAAAACCATTCGCCAAAAGCCAACATTCAAAACCCGAACGATCAAATCAGAAATGTAAAAAAAACCAACGTCCCCCCAAAATGGAAAACTGTCAAAAACTGAACAGTCAACAGTACTTTATAAACTTGAACAACCAAGTGTCAAAAACTGAAAATCCAAGTGTCAATATTGAACATCCAAGTGTCAAATACTGAACAGCCAACAGTACTGTATAAACTTGAACAACCAAGTGTCAAAAAGTGAACATCCAAGTATCAGAAACTACAAACCCAAATGTCAAAAACTGAACATCTAAGTGTCAAAAACTGCCCAAACCTAACCAGCCTCCATAACCAGTCAACCAACCATTCAACCAACCAGCTGCCACTGCTATCCACTGCCAACCGTCTGTGATGTTGTCGTGTTCACCTCTGCTGAGTAGCAATGTAACCATTTCTTGTCTGTATATGCGTGCATGTGTGTGTGTGTGTGCGCGTTTCTTTTGTGTGTGTGTGTGTGTGTGTGTGAGTGGGGTATGTGTACGTGTCTGTGTGTGTGTGTGTGTGTGTGTTTGTACATGTGTGTCTTTGTGTGTGTGGGAACCATTTAGCTTAGAGGTGTGCGTGCGCGTTTCTTTGTGTGTGTGTGTGTGTGAGTGGGGTAGGTGTACGTGTTTGTGTGCGCGTGCGTCTGCTTGCGTGCATGCGTGTGTGAAAGAGAGAGGGAGAGGATTTGCACATGCGCATGCATTCACGTGTATGCATGCGGGCATGAACCCGTGTGATTGATTTGCTTGAAACAGTCAGAAGCTAAATTATCGCTTGGCGGAGAGTTGGGTTGCATTGCGTTAGTGCTGTCTAGTTTTAGAGAATGGTTACAATACATGTTGTTCTTCTTCACTCTTTCCCCATGGCAACACAGTCATACCCTAGTGATACCATCACCAGCATAAAACGGTATTACCATGGGGAAAGAGTGGGAAATAGCAACGCGTGTTTTTGTCACCGATACGGTATTGATAGTCGTTTGTAGGGACATAAACGACTATTCATTAGTAACTTTTTTAGCTTCTATTATATTTACGATGTTAATGAATTAATAAGTATTTTAGCTTCTATGGGGTTAAAAAAAAGACATGTATTATGCTTTAGGTCTAAAGTTTATAAAAACCCATTTAAATTTGTCCGTTTTTATTTTTGTGTTTACTGAACTTGAGCTTTTTAATAAAAACGATTTTTGATATGAAACTAGTGTCTCGGGAGGAAATGTTGAAGTGTGTGTGTGCGTGTGTGTGTGCGCGGTGTGTACCATATGTATCCATTGTGTGTATGTGTGTGTGTGTGAGAGAGAGAGAGAGAGAGAGAGAGAGAGAGAGAGAGAGTGTGTGTTCGTGCATGCTTTTATGTGTGTGTTTTTCTGTGCATGGGTCTGTGTGTTGTGTGTGTGTGTTTATCTCCTCTTTCTCTCTCGTTCCTTCTGTCTCTCTCCAGGCTTTGTCTCTGTCACTGTCTCTCTCTCTCTCCTCAACCAGACTTTCTTTACTGTCTGTGTCTATCTCTGTCTCTGTGTTTTTGTCTCTTCCATACATTGTCTCCGTCTCTGTCTCTGTCTCTCTCTCTAGTTCCTTCTGTCTCTCTCCAGGCTTTGTCTCTGTCTCTCTCTCTCTCTCTCTCTCTCTCCTCTTTCTCTCTCGTTCCTTCTGTCTCTCTCCAGGCTTTATCTCTGTCTGTCTCTCTCTTTCTCGTTCCTTCTGTTGTCTAATTCTGTCTCTGTCTGGTCTGTTGATGTCTTATACAGACAGTCGATCAGACAGGGATACAGAAATGTATCCTACCCGATCCATGAGAGAGAGAGAGAGAGAGAGAGAGAGAGAGAGAGAGAGAGAGAGAGAAAATGTCTGGTTGACAGAGAGACCAAGAGACAGAGACTCGCACAGAGACAGACACTAGAGAGAGAGAGAGAGTCACAGAGAGAGACCAGAGACTCGTAGAGAGACAAGAGACAATGTCTGGAGAGAGACAGAGACAATGTCTGGAGATAGACAGAAAAGCAGAAATATAGACATGTGTATCATATCACCCCTTGAGTGGGGTCACGCTCGATGTTTGGCGAGTGGAATGATTTGCGACATGATGAACTCTGCTCCCTCGATCACTGCTGTCATCCCTATATATATAGTGTGTCAGCGGTGCAGGTGAATCGCCTCTTTTATGCCCCACATGGCCGAAAGGCCAGAGGGCGTTAAACTTATTTTCACTGCAGGTGAATCACCAATTAACCCCCCCCCCCCCTCCATCATCCGCTCAAACCCGGACGAGGCATCACGCTGGGTGCGAGCTGGCTGGGTCACTAAAACAAACGCCCTATGCCCTTGCACCAGGCCTAAGCCCTTATCAATGAAACCGACCCCCCTTTTTTCAGTCTTTTTTCCCCTGAGGGTGCCAGAATGATCAACTGAATGATCGTGGGCCCCAAAGAGAAGAAGAAGAACTAGATGTGCATCTTCTCTTGCAGACAAAGAAATGTTTTTTTGATGGGATGTTTTATAAGCCGCGAGGCTTAGGCAGAAACCAGTCCCTTTACTACTACTACTACTACTACTACTACTACTACTACTACTACTACTACTACTACTACTACTACTACTACTACTACTACTATACTACTACTGAGCGTGTACAGAGGACAGCTACTAAATTAATAAAATGTCTTAACAATTTTGATTATAATGAAAGGCTACACAAACTTGATTTACCATCCTTGAAATACAGAAGACTTCGTGGTGACCTAATTAATCATATAGTAAAAAGGCAAGTGTCCGTGTGTGTGTGTGTCTGTCTGTCTGTCTGAAACACAAAACGGGCCTTATAACTCCGCCATTTTTCGACCGAATCGCTTCAAATTTGCTGTGAGCCCTAACGGGGCGATGGCAACGCCAACCGAGGCGGCCGTGTCATTTGCGCGGTTTGGCAAATGCGCGAAACGCGTATCCACCGGCCTCTCGGCACCCGTATCTCCGGTATTTCTAGACGGATTACCTTCGAATTTGGAAGGTAGATGACCGGGGACGGTGACCATCTGTGTGCCAAACCGGAAGCAAATCGATTTATAGACGCGCGCGATATACGCCGCTTCACCTTTTTACAAATAACTCCGCCGTTTCTTAACCAAATCGCTTCAAACCTGCCGTCAGGCTTGCTATGGCCGGGGCACAGCCCGGCAGCAAACCTGAAGAGAATCGGGAGAGAGTGTTACTCTCAGAGCAGCGCCAACGGGAAACGGGGCCTTATAACTCCGCCGTTTCTTATCCGAATCGCTTCAAATTTGCTGTACTCAGCGCTACCAGTACTTGGCGTTACCATTACTAGGCGTTACCATTACTAGGCGTTACCAGTACTCGGCGTTGCGCTAGTGTATATAAAAATTGTAATGGTCCTGACAATACAGTACACTCCGCTTAGTAGGACGTCGCTTATAAGGAAATCCGCTTATAAGGAACACTATTACTTATTGAAAGTCGGATAATAGGAAGTCGGTTATAAGGAAATGCCGCTTATAAGAAACACGTTATAAGAAACACGTTCTTAAGTCCCCACGCACTACTGACGTCGGATATAAGGAATTTTGGTAAAGGTAAAGATGTGCCACCCCCCTGCATTTCTCGGTTAATTGTATTTTTCCATTTTTGCCTTTCTTACCATACATAAAGCTGTATTTTAGGAACATTTTCAGCTAGTTCTCTTTTTGGAATACTAACCCTAACCCTAACCCTAGCCCTAAACCTAACCCTACCCCCCCCCCCCCCCCCCCCCCCACACACACACACACTATGTACTGCAGTACACCGCGATTTGTCACAGTTGTGGTTTGTTGCGTTTTTCCGTCTCTCTCTCTCTCTCTCTCTCTTCTCTCTCTCTCTCTCTCTCTCTCTCTCTCTCTCACGAAAAACACAAGGATTACGCGTACTTGCACACACTGGCATACAAACACGCGCACGTCAACCATGAACATAATTTTCGAGAAAGGAAAAAAAAGATACTTGTAAGGGTGTTAAAGGGGGTGGGATGGGGGCTGTCAGTTTGATATCCTGACTAAACCAGTTGACAGGAGTTAGCCATATTAGATAACAGATAACAGCCTGTTAGTTGTATATCGTTGAGTGAGGGATGGTACTCATTTCCATGAATACATTTTAATTAGACTTACTACATGTACAAGATGTGTACTTTTTCCTTTGCAATCCAATAGTTCTCAAAATATAAACACTTCCAAAAGAGAAAGAAAGAAAGGAAAGGAAGGAACGAACGAAGAAAGAGAGAATTGAGAGAACCATGAAAATATACAATACTCTTTTAAAAGTGTTTAAGAATATTTCTGTTTTTCAAATTCTATTCAAGCAGTTTTCTTTTGTTTCAAACCCTCTATTTTATTTTTTCAAACAGCTCATAATGTTGATGTGTTAATGTATAATAATAATAATAATAATAATAATAGTGAATCATTTATATAGCGTATTCCTCCACCAATGTGGAGCTCTATGTGCTTAACAACAACAAAAATTAAGAAGCAACAAATTCAACAACACGAAATAATCGCTCACGCACATGCAAATAGGCATACACATACACACCCCACCCACACATACACGCACGTACCGGCACACACACACACACACACACACACACATATACACACACACACACACACACACACACACACAAGCACACGCACACACACACACACTCACACACACACACACACACACACCGTTACCATCACCACCACTCACCCCACCCAAGAGCTGAAAAATCAGTACAGAATTGCGTGTTGATGTTTTTTTAAGTACAATTTATTAAATTGTGCGCAGTAATTGCATATTTAATCGCTTGTTTTTTTATTTCTTTACTCTTGATTAAAACATCAGAAGAATGCGCTTGTTTTGTGTTTTCTACTATTAAATGTTCTTTCTTTTTCTTTCACAATATGGGTTATAAGAAACAAAATGAGTGTCCTTATAACCGAAGTTCGGTTACAAGGAAAGCCGCTTATAAGGAACAAAAAAATTGGCTCCCTTCGAGTTCCTAATAAGCGGAGTGTACTGTACTAACAAAAGCTTGTTCCAGATTTCAAATTGTTCAAAGACTAGATCCCATGCATTAAAAATACTAACACAGTATAGTAGAACTAACATCAGGAGACACTTTTTCAGTAACAGAGTGACTATACTATTGGAACGCACTTTCTGCTCAGACAAAACTTGCACCTGATAGCCGCCTACTAACAAATTCAAAAACCTCCTGGACAAAGACCCAAACCTTAGTAAATTAAAATACCAGTATGACTAATAGTCTACCAAAACCGTCACAGCTGTGCTAACTGAATTTTAAAAAAGAACAAAAAGAGAATTAAGACGCTTGAGAGGCCGCGAGGCCTAGTCGTCTTAATTAACCTGACCTGACCTGACCTGACCTACTACTACTACTACTAAAGAGTGCAAGCTCAGCAGAAAAGGGTTACTTTTTCCTCCTTTTTTAATTTTTAATTTCCTTTACATACAGACAAATAAACGCACAGTCTACTGATTTAGCTGCCAAGGATTTCCGTTTTTAAGAACTGGGAGTTTTAAAAAGAAAAAAGTTAGTAGGTCATAAGCCTATCTTTGTGTTGAATTTGAACATCGCGCTTTCGTTGCGTCACAATTACCTACATTACTACACATCCGCTAAACAAAATAGTTTGTTATGTTGACAGTCTCAATATGTGTAATATTGGGTTGCGTAGCTGATCATTACGTAAAACGTTTGATTTTAGCGTCTTGCACCATATTTATGCAGGTACATTGCGGACAAATTAACGCTTTGTGGTTTGAAATGTATTTTTAGCAACTTATTTAGAATTCATGCGCTCTAGAAACATGGCGGGAGAGGAAGGAGCGAGCTGAATGTGACATGGAGGTAAACGATGTCTCGAGCTGATCTGTTCTGATAACGGCGGCTTTAATTGTGTGACTCTTGTGAAGGGAAGATTATTGTAGATCTATGTTTAAAAGCACAATGCCTTGATGATTTATATGTGTACTCCCTTTATTCTTTCGATTATCTTTCGTCTTGAAGATCGCAAGTGAAGTTTAGAAGCAAAACAATCGTGACACACCACAGATTCGCACTGCACGCATGCGGAACTCCGAACTGGTTCAATGATTGAATCAGTCAGTGATTGAAGGCTTTTGGTTTTACACAGATATGCATGGGCCTTGTGTTTACATACATGCATGTGTTGGTGCATTCATTCCTGTTGTCTGTTTACATTGATTGTTTATATATTTTCACTAGTTTCTGCGAGGGTGAGGTGGTAGTAGTAGTAGTAGTAGTACTAGTAGTAGTAAGTAGGGACAAAACAAGCCGTGAAGCTTTTTAGGACTATATAGGAGTCCCATCATTTTAAACATTGGCAGGTATTGTTTTGGTCAAGGTTTGTACGGTTAAAAAAAAATCCTAAATAAATTAATCAAACTTCAAAGCTTCTATACTAAATATACTATTAGTATTACTAACAAATTTTGGAAATTCATCTTGACGATTTTTGAAGATATGTTAGTATTTGCCCTTGGCCTTGGCTTTGGTGTACATTTTAACTCAAAAGGAAATTAATTCCACATGCTAGCAACTCTGTTGCTGAAATTAGTGAAAACATTTGTTCTAATATTAGTATTACACATCCACACGTTCAATACTGTTGATTTTGTTGTGATTGGTAATTGTACAGGGGGGGGGGGGGGGGGGGGGCTTTTGGTATGGCATTGTTTGTATTGTTTTGGTAGGGTAAGTGTACTGTAAGTTACTGTAACCAGAGAAAGTAAGAAGGAATACATCCCCTACCATTTTAGTTGGCCAATCCTAGCATGACTTACACTGTTACAGCAGGGACCCCCATTTGGGGAGCACTAAAATTCTAAAGGACCCTCTAAAAGAATGTGCAGGGGTCCCAGGGATGCACTAGAAAAATTCTTTTTTAGCATTCGCAATGCCACTGGGAGTGGGACTCTATCCCTCCTCTAGGACCCTCTAATACTGTAAGTGAAGGAGTCCCTGGGACCCCTTGTTTTTGCGGGACGATTGCCGGATTGGGAGCCCTGTACAGTGCTCTTTCGGTCAAAAGAACTGCTTGCTACCTGAGTGACACAGGATTCGGGTATTGCTTGCTCGGCCGACACTGATGTGCTGATGATAGCGAGACTCTCGGGTCGGTGTCATCAAAGATGAGCGAGAGATTAAACTTGATTTGTAAACAAACGTGTGTGTCACTGGGACACATGGCACTGAAATTAGAGTCCCTTTGGGATTTTAGTAATAATAATAATAATAGTGAATCATTTATATAGCGCATTCCTCCACCAATGTGGAGCTCTATGCGCTTAACAACAACAAAAATTAAGAAGCAACAAATTCAACAACAACACGAAATAATCGCTCACGCACATGCAAATAGGCATACACATACACACCCCACCCACACACCCACACACACACGCATGTACCGGCACATACACACACACACACACACGCACACGCACGCACACACACACACACACACACACACACACCGTTACCATCACCACCACTCACCCCACCCAAAAAAACAATACAAAATACAATCAGTTGAACAAAGCATCAACACACACACTCTCTCTCTCTCTCTCTCTCTCTCTCTCTCTCTCTCTCTCTCTCTCTCCTCTCTCTCTCTCTCTCTCTCTCTCTCTCTCTCTCGCGCGCCGCGCGCCGCGCGCGCGCGCGACAAAGCTGACGTAGACATTGCAGTCAACACACAGTGAAACTAATAGTGCTTCAGGAACGCACAAATGTGCGTTATGGGAAACTGTTATTTTTGTTACTTTATTTCTTTGCATTGGAATGTTGCCATTGTTGGTAGTATGACTACTAGTATCTTGTTGATTTTAATGCATACATCATGTTTATTTGTCTATCAATGTAATTTAATTATGTTGTTTTTTGTAAAGCGCATCGAGCATACTAGTACTAATACTACTATGGATTTTAATTTTGAGCGCTATTTGAAATAAAATTATTATTATATCTAGGACAAAAATAAGATGTTGATTAGTTGAAATTTGAATGCTTTAAATGTATTTCAAGTTATTTTAAATTTAATGATTATATTCCTTCATTTTTTAAATAATTTTTTTTAAATTGAATTCAATTGTGCTGCTGTCTAGGGGGTGAGTTTGCCTTTGGGAGCATCTCCATCAGGAAGGCGCATCGAATACAAGTTCTCTTTACTCTGTTACAAATCCCTGAATGGTCTGGCTCTGGCTCCTTTTAGCTAGCTGATCTTCTGAAACTTTACAGGAAAAAAGAAAAGAAAATGAAGCCTTTTTCTTTGTTAGGATGGCTTCTGCCAGTCTCCGTGGTTACTTGCTAAACATCCTCTGTTCAGCCGCATGTGTTTTTGTACTATATTCACGTCAACTGTGATGTCACAAGGTTGTTTTTTTCTTGCAAATTTGGCAGTCAAAGGGTTGATTATTTTTACGTTTGGTTGTCTTGCGCAGACGGTACGAAGCGTAGGCCGACCTTGTTCGCGGGGCATGATGAACGGCGCAGTCAAGGTCAAGGTGAAGGACAAACGCAGAGATTTCAAGGGCAAAGGTCGCGGCCGCCCTCGAAAGCTGCCGCATTTTTCTGCGTCCGTCCGTAAGCTGGGACGAGAGGTGAACGTCGGTGAGAGAGTGACAGTGCGACGCAACGATGGGTTACTGTATTACGCCGAGGTGTTGAGGGTAAGAGAAGGAGAACATTTGAAGGATTACACAGAGGTTCTGTAGAGGGTAAGAGAAGGAGAACATTTGAAGGATTACACAGAGGTTCCGTAGAGGGTAAGAGAAGGAGAACATTTGAAGGATTTTGTAGAGGAACATTTGAAGGATTACACAGAGGTTCCGTAGAGGGTAAGAGAAGGAGAACATTTGAAGGATTACACAGAGGTTCCGTAGAGGGTAAGAGAAGGAGAACATTTGAAGGATTACACAGAGGTTCCGTAGAGGGTAAGAACATTTGAAGGATTACACAGAGGTTCCGTAGAGGGTAAGAACATTTGAAGGATTACACAGAGGTTCCGTAGAGGGTAAGAGAAGGAGAACATTTGAAGGATTACACAGAGGTTCTGTAAAGGGTAAGAGACGGAGAACATTTGAAGGATTACACAGAGGTTCCGTAGAGGGTAAGAAGGAGAACATTTGAAGGATTACACAGAGGTTCCGTAGAGGGTAAGAGAAGGAGAACATTTGAAGGATTACACAGAGGCTCCGTTAACCGAAATTCCCCGGTATTTGACGAGTAAAATCTGGGTTTGACGGGAGGGGGGAAGTTGAAGCTGTCCGACACCGGGACGGACAAAATCGGGGAAGGGTGGGAGAGGGCATTTCAGCCTGACCGGCTGTTTTCTGTTCAGTAAGTTAAGGCAACATTAGGCCTAGTAAATAGCTTGATTGACAAACTTGGATGCCTAGGACTAGGAGGTGTTTACAAAGAGCAACAGAAGGAAGTAGGAGGTTAGTCACAGTCAGTCTTGTACGTTTGTTGTTATTGTTAGACATGTGTTACAGTCAGTCTTGTACGTTTGTTGTTATTGTTAGACATGTGTCACAGTCAGTCTTGTACGTTTGTTGTTATTGTTAATCTGACTTTAGTTTTAACCCTTTCACCGCCAGCAATTTTTTCAGCCAAAATTTTCAGTCAAAATTACCCGGGTAAAGAAAAGTTGGCATCTGCAATTCTGTGAATCCTTCTATGACCTGTATGAATTTAGGCCTTTCCTTGTCTCCCAAAATTAATAATATAAGTTCCTTGGATAATAGATCTATCTTAATTTCATGCCTTGTAGTTGTAGCAACGTGGATATTACCTCAAATCAGTATGGTGCATAAATGCGACATTGGCGGTGAAAGGGTTAATGCTGTGGAGCACATGTACCGTTTTCCTCCGTCGTCTCTCAGCGTTCGTCTCGCGGGCGCATTTACACACAAACCAGAGCTTCTGCTCCGTTTTCTGTGGCCAGAAACAATTCAGTGGGGATGGGTGAAAATGGTCCCAGGACGGAAAACGATTGACCTCGTCCTTCACCGGGATGGGTAAAAATAAAACCTAGCGGAACCTCTGGTACAGTTGTCAGGGCTCCCGGGGATCTATGAAGTCCTAAAATTCTAAAGGACCCTCTAAAAGAATGTGCGGGGGGTCCCAGGGATGCACTAGAACACTTCTTTTTAGCATTCGCAATGCCACTGGGACCCTCAATCCCGCCTCTAGGACTCTACTGCAGGGGTCGCGCTAACGCATGTTTCTTGCGTATTTGACGCGTTTTAAAAATCGCTGACGCATTTTTACGGCGTTTACGCGTAATCCGTACGCAAAATGACGTCCGCTCAAAATCACATCTGAGTCTAGATGGTGAATCAGACTTTAGAAGCCCTACGGTCCCTACACGTATAGTGGTTCTGCTACACCAAAATAGAAAAGTGCCACTGCTTTCAGTACTGCTGTGACATAGGTGCAGTGGTGGGCTAGTCTTGTTTTCATTGTTTTTAGCTTAGATTTATCATTTTGTTCTTTGACGCGATTTTTTGCTTCCCTTACTCATTTTTTTGCCGACGTCGCATAAGCAAAACGCGTTTTCCAAAACACTAGCGCGACCCCTGGTACTGTTAGTGAAGGAGTCCCTGGGACCCCTTGTTTTGCGGCACGATTGGGAGCCCTGAGTTGTCGTTTTTGTTCTCCTCCGTCATTCTTTCTTAGCATTTTAATTTTTATTGTTATTTGGAAACCTGAGAGAGGGGTCACCCCCGAACCCACACCCCATATTTCTGGATTTTGATTCTGGAAAGTTGTCAGCTATGCCTTCAGGGCTCCCAATCATCCCGCAAAACAAGGGGTCCCAGGGACTCCTTCACTTACAGTATAGAGGGTCCTAGAGGCAGGATAGAGGGTCCCAGTGGCATTGCGAATGCTAAAAATAATTTTTCTAGTGCATCCCTGGGACCCCCTGCACATTCTTTTAGAGGGTCCTTTAGAATTTTAGTGCTTCATAGACCCCTAAATGGGGGTCCCTGGGAGCCCTGTACCTTGTGCTTATAAAGTATGATCTTATCCATTCCCGCTCCCTCAGAATGAGAATGGAAGAATGGCGCTTCTTGGTCAAAAACTTTAAATGCAAAAAATTGAGGAGTGGTGGTATTAAAGCACAAGATAGTCCAATGCTCTTGTAAACATAAGCTCATATATCTTTTAATAAAACTTTTATATAAAAATCTAAGCTAGCTCGCTTGTTTTTTTTAACAAAGTCGATAGTCGAGCTATGGCATCAAAATAAAACTATAAACAAAGTTCAATAGAAATACCAACTCTATCAAAATAATATGTGTTCTTATTCCTCTATAACTTTATAAATTAGTAATGTCCCATATGATTGTTCTCTTACGATCGGGAGGACGTTAAGTTTAGTTAATGCTCTTGTGTTGTGCCTAAGTAGACCCACGGGGTGTTTTAACCACTAGTCCACATTATTATCTGTGTGGTCAGGTGGAGGAGGGCAACGATCGGTGCCAGGTGAGGTTCGAAGACGACGTCACCATGCACGCCCTCTTCAAGGACATCCATCAGGGTAAGTCACCCTTTTTCGTTCAATTTTCCCTTCCATATTATTCGGACTATAAGGCGATAACTTTTCTCCCCAGACTGAGACCCCTACGCCTTATTAACCCTTTCACCGCCAAAGTCGCATTTTAGCACCACAGTGATATAACACCTATGTCACTAAAAGGCATCAAATTGGGGTCTATTATCCAAAGACCCTATTGTCTTAGTTTGGGAAGTAAGGATAGACCTTATTTTTATATGTCACAGGAGAATCCCCAATACTGCAGATGGTTTCTGCTCTTTACCCAGGTAAATTTAATGGACATTTTATGCTGAAATATGGCTGGCGGTTAAAGGTGGACCCTGACGGATGGGTTTTTGAATCATTGACTGTCAAGTTTTGTTGCGCTTTTTATTTGTGATATTCAATTTTCTTTCTTCTAGGCAACCCCAGGCCAGTGACGATGTTTGCCTAAGGCAGTGATGTCTTCTTGAAGGGCTTAAGTGTCACCATGCATTGCATGCATGTTTTCTCCACTAACTTGCAGGGCTCCCAGGGAAGCACTAAAATTCTCAAGGACCCTCTAAAATATTGTGCAGGGGGTCCCAGGGATGCACTAGAAAAAATTATTTTTAGCATTCGCAGTGCCACTGGGACCCTCTATCCCGCCTCTAGGACCCTCTATTCTGTAAGTGAAGGAGTCCCAGGGACCCTTTGTTTTGCGGGACGATTGGGAGCCCTGACTTGTCTCTTGTGTGCGCAATGCTTGCAGTACCAGGGAAGCAGACCTGTTTACTCTACTCTTTTTGAGTAGTATTCTACTCAATTTGGACCTCTACTACTCTTCAAAATTGAAAATAAGGCTCTAATTACTCATTTTCAGTGAACATTATTTGATGGTTTAATGAAGAGAACTACTCATTTCACACCAAAACTACTCATTTCAGCTATCCAGACTACTCAGGACTTGTGTAGGGGGTAAACAGGTCTGGGTAAGGAACGATGTTTGCCTAAGGCAGTGACAGACCTGTTTACTCTACTCTTTTCGAGTAGTAATCTACTCAATTTGGACCTCTACTACTCTTCAAAATTGAAAATAATGCTCTAATTACTCATTTTCAGGGAGCATTGTTTGATGGTTTAATGAAGACGACTACTCATTTCACACCAAAACTACTCATTTCAGCTATCCAGACTACTCAAGACTTGCATAGGGGGTAAGCAGGTCTGCAGTGATGTCTTGAAGGGGTTGAGTGTCACCATGCATGTTTTCTCTACTAATTTGTCTCTTGTGCGTGCGCAATGCTTGCAGTGCCAGGGGAGGGGGGACAGTGCGTCGGCTGCTGCGTGTGTAACGGGGACGCCTCAGACCACTCCAATCGCGTTGTGGCCTGCGGAAGCTGCTCCATAGGTCAGTACGCACTGATTTAGTTCAGTTGTGAGTTTATAGGGTCGGTGTTTTGTTTGTTTGATAGTGGGGTGTTTTTTGTTTTTTTGGGGGGGGGGGGGGGGGGGGGGGATTTTAGCAGGTTACCATCAAAGTTGTCACAATCCTCCAATCAGCAGTAATATTGAGATGTGATTTTAACCCTTTCACCACCAACGTCGCATTTTTTGGCACTACAATGATTTAACACCCATGTCACTAAAAGGCATCAAATCAGGGTCTGTTATCCAAAGACCCTATTCTCTTCATTTTGGGAGGTAAGGATAGGCCTTACTTCAAATATGTCACAGAGGAATCCCCAATATTACAGATTTGTTTCTCTACCCAGGTAAGTTTAATGGAAATTTAATGCTGAAAAGGTTAAAGGTTACCACCAGAGTTGTCACAATCCTCCAATCAGCAGTAATGTTGAGATGTGATTGTTGCAGGTTACCACCAGAGTTGTCACAATCCTCCAATCAGCAGTAATGTTGAGATGTGTTTTTTGCAGGTTACCACCAGAGTTGTCACAATCCTACAATCGGCAGTAATGTTGAGATTTTTGCAGGTTACCACCAGAGTTGTCACAATCCTCCAATCAGCAGTAATGTTGAGATGTGTTTTTTGCAGGTTACCACCAGAGTTGTCACAATCCTACAATCGGCAGTAATGTTGAGATGTGTTTTTTGCAGGTTACCACCAGAGTTGTCACAATCCTACAATCGGCAGTAATGTTGAGATGTGTTTTTTGCAGGTTACCACCAGAGTTGTCACAATCCTACAATCGGCAGTAATGTTGAGATGTGGTTTTTGCAGGTTACCACCAGAGTTGTCACAATCCTCCCATCAGCAGCAACAACATTTCTCAGTCGGCCCTGCCGTTCGTGTGCCAGCTGTGTCGCTTTGTCGCCAACGTGAAGGTAACTCATGTGTGTTTGAGTTAACCCCTTCAAGACGTCACTGCCTTAGGCAAACGTCATTACCGCAGACCTGTTTACCGTGCAACATTTTCCTACAATCTCAACAAATTTATGGTCATTGTACGATTGTATGAATCGAAAAGGAAAAATACGAAATCAACATCGATCGTACAAAATTTTATCCACATGCTGAATTCATTTGCGGGTCCACACTTTTCACCTTTCACCGGCTCTGCTTTAGCAAAGGACTTTTTGAGTCGATGATTTTGATTGGATGAGAGCGCCTTTTGGCGTGGTTTTGCGGCGGCCATTTTTTCAATTTGGGGTAACTCGGCTTCTGTGATACGAAAGTACACACAACAAAGTGGCAATAGGTAGGCCTAAAGCGGCTGCATCGAATTCAAACCACAGGATTGAGAAGCTCAGGCCTTCTAAGAGTATGAAGCCAAATGAGGACGTCGGGGCTCCCGATCGTCCCGTAAAACAAGGGGTCCCAGAGACTCCTTCACTTACAGTATAGAGGGTCCTAGAGGCGGAATAGAGGGTCCCAGTGGCATTGCGAATGCTAAAAAGAATTTTTCTAGTGCATCCCTGGGACCCCCTGCACATTCTTTTAAGGGGTCCTCTAGAATTCTAGTACTTCATGGACCTCCAAATGGGGGTCCCTGGGAGCCCTGGACGTCAACCGTGACGCAGATGGCGCAGGAAAAAACATCATTGCCTGCATATTTCAGCGAGTCGGGTCTGTGTTAGCACTGATGTTTCTAGCGGACAACGGGACTAGTCGTGCACGTTTGTGATTCTGGAGTGCAGAACTTAGAAGGCGTGAGCACTGAATTACTTTCTCTTCCTTCCCTTGGGCTGGATCATAATAATAATAATAAAGACATTTATAGAGCGCACATTCTAGATCAACTACTCATGGCGCTTAACAAAACTAAAATTCACTCTACATGCAAGATTACATCATACATATCGAACATACTCAAACGCGCTCGCATTCCCACCATCACCCCCACGCAAACACATACTCATAGATATACAACACGCATATACACACATGGGTATCCACAAACGCATCCTTCCCTCCCCACACACAAACACACTCACATTAACGCACACAAACACACGCACACACACATATATGCGCGCGTGCACAAACGCGCGCGCGTACACGCACACACACAAACAAACTCAGTTACTACATGCCCCATTCCCCTCCCATCATGCATGGGAGGAGGATCATGCATTAACATTTTGAGTCTCTGTCTCTCTCTCCTAACAGGAGAGAGATGAGTTCTGATGGCTGCATTTGTTTATAAACGATTAGATGTTTATTAATTCGTGTCAGGATATGGGTGTTCTGTACACTATTTTAGTATGATGTTATTTTGCTGAGCTCTAATAAAATACGTTCAAGTAGCCTATCTCTGTACATGTATGATGATGTGCGTTATAGTGTCTTACTTTAAAATTCCTATTAGAATTGGTATTTTGTTTCCTTCCTTTCCTTGTCCTTACCATTGTATTGCGGCTCATGGACAATGTACAATTAAACATTCAGTGTTCAGTGTTCTCTCTCTCTTGATCCAGTACACACACGTACACACATACACACACACACACACACACACACACACACACACACACACACAAGTACAGAGAGACACTTGCACAGACACACTTGCAGACGCACACATGCACACACACACACACACACACACACTTGCAGACACACACACTTGCACACACACACACAGAGACACACACACAAACAGACTTGCAGACACGCACACATGCACACACACACACACTTGCAGACACACACACACACACTTACAGACACACATGCACATACATGATTATTGTGCATGAACACATGTGGGCAGGCACACACACATTTTGCAAGGGCTCTAACTACATGGATGCTCCTGCTTTCAGGATGTCCTGAAGTTCAGGATTTTTTTTATTGCCTGGAGCATGCGTCGAGAATGCAGAATTTGAGAAAGATGCATTTTGCTGGTTATAGAGGTCATGAAGTTTTACCAGAAGTGAAAGTGCAACGAGAGCCTGTCAATGACATTGGAAACTGTTGTTTCCCTTCAGCTCCCAGGGGGCATTGCCCCCCGGAACCCCCAGGAGGGGCGCTGTCCCTGCACTCCACCGGGGCCTAGACGGCCCCTGGACCCCTATTTTGCAGGATTTTTGAAATTTCCCAGGATCACCCATGTAACTACTGTGGTGTAGAGTTCACCTTGTGCTCTGTGTCTGTGTGTGTTGTGCAGAAGGAATCTGAAGGGCAGGAACTGCAGTCAGTCACAGGTATGGAGATGGGTTTTTTGTTGTCTTTTTAAAAAAAAAATTCTTTCTTGCATCTCTTTTCCTTCTCTCTCTCTCTTTCTTTTTCGTAGTAAAGTGATCTTTCTTTCTTTCTTTCTTTCTTACATTCTCTTTTCCTTCTCTCTCTCTCTCTCTCTCTCTCTTTCTTTTTCGTAGTAAGGTGATCTTTCTTTCTTTCTTTCTTACATTCTCTTTTCCTTCTTTCTCTCTCTCTCTCTCTCTCTCTCTCTCTCTCTCTCTTTTCTTTTTCATAGTAAAGTGATCTTTCTTTCTTTCTTTCTTTCTTTCTTTCTTTCTTTCTTTTCTTACTTTCTCTCTCTTTCTTTTTCATAGTAAAGTGATCTTTCTTTCTTTCTTTCTTTCTTTCTTTCTTACTTTCTCTCTCTTTCTTTTTCATAGTAAAGTGATCTTTCTTGCTTTCTTTCTTTCTTACATTCTCTCTTTCTTTTTCATAGTAAAGTGATCTTTCTTACTTTCTTTCTTTTTCATAGTAAAGTGATCTTTCTTTCTTTCTTTTCTTTCTTTTTCATAGTAAAGTGATCTTTCTTTCTTTCTTACTTTTCTTTCTTTTTCATAGTAAAGTGATCTTTCTTACTTTCTTTTTCATAGTAAAGTGATCTTTCTTGCTTTCTTTCTTTCTTTCTTTCTTTCTTTCTTTTTCATAGTAAAGTGATCTTTCTTACTTTCTTTCTTTCTTTTTCATAGTAAAGTGATCTTTCTTGCTTTCTTTCTTTCTTACTTTCTCTCTTTCTTTTTCGTAGTAAAGTGATCTTTCTTACTTTCTCTCTTTCTTTCTTTCTTTCTTTCTCTCTTTCTTTTTCATAGTAAAGTGATCTTTCTTTCTTTCTTTCTTTCTCTCTCTTTCTTTTTCATAGTAAAGTGATCTTTCTTGCTTTCTTTCTTTCTTTCTTACTTTCTCTCTTTCTTTTTCATAGTAAAGTGATCTTTCTTGCTTTCTTACTTTCTCTCTCTTTCTTTTTCATAGTAAAGTGATCTTTCTTACTTTCTTTCTTTCTTACTTTCTCTCTTTCTTTTTCATAGTAAAGTGATCTTTCTTGCTTTCTTACTTTCTCTCTCTTTCTTTTTCATAGTAAAGTGATCTTTCTTTCTTTCTTACATTCTCTCTCTTTCTTTCTTTTGCATAGTAAAGTGATCTTTCTTTCTTGCTTTCTTTCTTTCTTTTCTTTCTCTCTCTTTCTTTTTCATAGTAAAGTGATCTTTCTTGCATTCTCTTTTCTTTCTCTTTCTCTCTCTTATAGGTCAGTCTTTCTTTCTGTGTGTGTGTTTTTTTGCTTTAGTTTTTTTTTTAGCCTAAGAATTATTTTTAGCCCTTTTCTTTTAACACCCTTCAGAATATTCGTCCACTTTTCAAATTTCATCAACTTCCTATAGAGTGGTTGAAAACCATTTAAAATCAGACTAAGGCCGTGTACACACATAAGCGGATGTTCCACGCGGAAACCCGTGCGCAATCCATAAATAAGTGAAACAAAGAAGGGAAAAGATTTGCGCACGTGTCCGAATTTTCCCTATGTGCGTAAACTTTTATCCTTTTTTCTTCCACTTATCTAGGGTTTTCCGTACGGAACTTGCGCATCTAATGTGAACCCGTCCTTAGGCAGCGTACACTAGACACACTAGATGTGGAAATGTCATGCGCAATCCGTAAATAAGTTGAAGCAAGAAGGGAAACAAAATAAGCGCACGTGTCCGTGTTTCCCCTAATCCGTATATTTATTAAATATTTCCTTCTTTTATTGATTTGTGGGTTTCTGTGCGTAACTTGCGCGACTAATGTGCAGACCTGTTTACCCTCTACCCAAGTCTTCAGTAGTCTGGACAGCTGAAATGAGTAGTTTGGGTGCAAAATGTGTAGTTTTATTCATTAAACCATCAAATAATGTTAACTGAAAATGAGTAGTAATCAAGAATTATAGAGCATTATTTTCAGTTTTGAAGAGTAGTAGAGGTCCAAATTGAGTAGAATACTACTCGAAAAAAGTAGAGTAAACAGGTCTGAATGTGTCCGCGGCCTAATAATACCTACCACTCTTGTTATCCCTCTTTGAAAATGGGCCGTTCACAGTGTGTCCGCGGCCTAATAATACCTACCACTCTTGTTATCCCTCTCTGAAAATGGGAAGTTACATTCAATTCAATTCAATCATTTTATTGTATTCTCAAAAAGCAAAGAAATTCGCTGCCTGGCATGCACATTTTATAAATAATAATAAGACACGACACAAGTAATGTTTAGGAAGACAACTTAAATAAGACAACAACATTTTAAAACACACACACATACACACCAACAACAATCCAATTAGGTACTGTTCAGACAAATATGCATAACATTATAAAGTATTAATTGGTACTATTACTCATGAAAGCAAACATTTGACAATCACACAGACACACAAGCACACATACCTTAGAGCTATCAGTTAGAATAAAATTAATCAGAGCATAGAATTAGAAATGAATTAACAAGTGAGCTAAAATAAATGTGGCTGAATCCTTTTCGAACATCAAGGCAAAGTGAAGCGATAGGAAGTAAGCTAGTAGTAGCGTTGTGTGCGTGTTGCCCCCCCCACCCCCACCCCCGCTTAACAAAAGTTCCAACGGTAAGGTAAAATCCTGGTGGAAGGAATTCTTAGACTGATGCCTGAAATGACTGATTTCAGAGCATGAACTACTGACACAGGGCTGCCAGCCGTCCCTGCGTAGCCGTATTTGTCCTGAATTTTTGCGAAAAGCATGGCCCGTCCCGTTTGTCCCGATTTTTGAATGACCGTCCCGGAAAATCGTGGAAGCGTGCAATTTTTCCGCCTGTCTACCGCTTATGTGCCTTTTTTTAATTTACCATACGCTATCAACTTCTTTACAGAGAGTTATTCTGATTGGTTAAATCTTCAGTGAAATCAATTCTCATTGGCTGTTGTAGTTCAGTGAAATCAATTCTCATTGGCTGTTGTAGCCAAATTTTCATTGGCTGTTGTAGCCAGTTTAGTCAAGGTTGAAAAAATGGCGTCTAAACGGTCGTGTGAGGATGTTTCTTCTTCTAAGAAAGAAAAAGTTTCAAAGCATTCCAGTTTATTTCGAGAGACATACACAGACAAATGGCTTTTCATTGTGTCAGGAAGAAAAGGCGAAACTTGTATTTCGAGGTGTCCCTGCCAGAACGGTCTATCTCAAAAGGAATAAAGAACTTAGACAGTTCTGGCATTCACCCCTCGATTTCCTTACCTTTTTTTGTGTACATTATGACTTATTGTTTTATGAAAATGACCTTCGAACTGGTTAAGTGACCTATGATGTTCTGTGACAAGATTGATCCCTGCAGGTCTGCAATGATAAAAGCCGTTGTGTATATTACAGTCTGCGTAACTTGTGTGTGCAGGCAGCGATAGTCTACGACACGTGCTGCCGTACAAGGTATGTGTAGAAAAACAATGTGTGAGTGTCTGAAACATGACAATAGACATGCAAGACTAACCTGACCACCACCACCCCTCCGTATGCAGAGACACATGTACACATTGGAAATTTGCCGTCAGCTCTTCAAAATGGAGATTGTGTGAGTGTGTGTGCATGGATGCTCCTTGCAGGATGTCCTGAATTGCAGGATTTTTAAATTGCCTAGAGGCGTCGTTGCCGGATTATGAGAATTTGAGAAGCAACAATTTTCTTACACACACTCACAGAGGAAAGACTCGCTGAAACCCGCATTTTTTTTCTGATTTTGGCGCATAAAATCGCGAATGGTGCGGCCCAAGTCACACAAAAAAATCAAAATGAACGCACTTTACTTTAACGAGCGCAGAATCGCGGCTGCTGTGTTTCCTCTTTTTTGATCTCCATCCATTTCATGCCTGATAGTCTTCTCAATACTGAGTTACCGAGCATCCTTTCTGCCAACGCTTTTGATTGGCGGAGGACTTTGGCTCTGTCCAATCACACACATTGTCAGTCCGCATTGTCATTTCCGGTACAACTACCAGCCAAGTTTATTCATTGCTCGACAGCGATTGTTGTAAGGTGATTTAAAAAATAAATAAAAAGTAAACTTGTTTGGTTCCGTGGCCTATCAACGAAGAGTGCTTGCACGACCATTGAAGAACGCTATGGGTCAAGAAATGAAGAAAAGGAGGAAGGAAAAACGGCAGTCGCGACACTGGCCGCTTACGCAGCGATTAGAACGAAATCGGAACTGTGCACTTGCAGCACTTACATGGATGCTCCTGCTTTCAGGATTTTGTTGTCCAGGATGTCCTGAAGTTCAGGTCCAGGATGTCCTGAAGTTCAGGTTCAGTATTTTTGTTTTTGAAGTTCAGGATTGCCTGGATGTCCTGGTTCAGGATTTTGTCGCCAGGATGTCCTGAAGTTCAGGATTTTTTTGTCCAGGATGTCCTGAGTTCAGGATTGTTTGTCCAGATGTCCTGAAGTTCATTTTGCAGGATGTCCTGAAGTTCAGGATTTTTTTGTCAGGATGTCCTGAAGTTCAGGTTTGTCCAGGATGTCCTGAAGTCAGGATTGTTTTGTGATGTCCAAGTTCAGGATTTTGTTGTGGAAGTTCAGGATTTTGTTTCCCTTCAGGAGCTTCCAGGATGTCCTGAAGTTCATTGTCCCCCGGAACCTGAAGTTCAGGAGGGTCCGATGTCCTGAAGTTCAGCATTGTCCAGGATGTCCTGAAGTTCAGGGGTCCTTTCAGGATTTTTTTTAATTGCCTTTTGAATTATTTGAGAAGAGCATTTTGCTGGTTATGTCACTTAACAGAACTGCGTGCAACATTGGAAACGGTTGTTTCCCTTCAGTTTCCAGGGACCATTGTCCCCCGGAACCCCCAGGAGGGGCGCTGTCCCTGCATTTTGCCGGGGTTTGCAGGATTTTTGAAATTTCCAAGAGCAAGCACTTAACACTGCGCCACGAACAGTCTTTGAAAGGGTTGGTTGTGTTTCAAGGAAGAGGACGATTAGAGCCGTGATATTGTCGCTGAATCGGCGAAAGTCACATCGCGAAAGCTACTGAACGCGGCAGTTGAAATGAAGTATGGTTAACACACAAACAAAAACTTGCTCTGATTGTTATTTACCGTGCTACAGTTTGCATTGATAGCGCTAAGTGAAGCTGGAGCCACCAGATATTTCCTTACAAACTTTGCAAAAGTCATCACAAAGCTGAAAGTAAAGTTCATCTACTGTGCCATGTCGTCGGTGAAATTCAAAAACCTTGTATCTCAATTTTGGTTTGAGAAAAAAGAAAAAAAAAAAAAAATTAACCGCGTTGACCACGATTAACTATGATGAATATGTTGTTCAAGACATTGCGAGTTTAGTCCTGCATTTCGTTAAAATTACTTAAAAAAATTTTTAGACTTGAAAGGAACGAAGATACAAGGTTTTTGTCCTTACCTAGATCTGAATTTGGGACTGACGAGTTTTTCGTCTATTTTCACAACCTCATTTACCCCAGATAGAAAGTCGTTAGAGATACGAGCTTTTGGTGGAAGGTGGCGGGGAAAAATTAGAAAGCTGACTATGTATCTAACTCAAACCCCCCAAAAATCGAGATACAAGGTTTTTGAATTTCACCGACGATGTGCTGGTCAGGAAGTTGGAAGTCAGAAAGTATGCACTGGGCATGTGTGTTCTCGAGTCCTGCACAAAGCGTGTTGTCAGCTCGTTCAATAGCAGAACTTCAGTTTTACCTTTTTGACTGCGATTTTGTCGAAAAATGCTTTCGAACACAAATAATGGTTAACACACACAAAAATCTGTGTGCCCTGAATTTCGTGTTGAGTACGCCACTGTTTCGTGGTATGTTTCAGCTGAACCTGATAACGTGGGACGCCCTCCACCGCACCAACGTGGAACAGTGTTACTGTTACTGCGGGGGACCCGGAGAGTGAGTTTGGTGATGCTTATTATTATTATTTTTTATTAGGTATTAGGTACTTTATAGTCACAGAGGCGTCTCTGTGAAATTCGGGTTGCTCCCACCTGGAGAGCGCGTTGCAGCCAGAGGCGCGCCAAAAAAAAAAAAAAAAAAATTGCATGTGATTTTTGTGTGACTGATGAGGAAGGAAGGGGTGTGTGTGTGTGTAAATTTTGACCAAATGACAACTTTTTCGTTGCCACTGGGATTAACGTGTGCTAAGTGCATGGGCACACGGGACCTCGGTTTATCGTCTCATCTGAAAGACTCCACGTTCAGACCGTAAGGCCCAGTGTTGTTAGCCTTTTTTGCGGTTAGCCCCCTACCACCTTTCAATGTTTTGGGGGGAGGGCTATTCATGAGAATTTTGTGCAGAATGGTAGTGGGACGTCCACCCTCCAAAGGATGTGGAGCGCTGTTACTGTTTGTCGTAATCTTTGTCATGCTTAGCCCCTTGCTTACCCAAGTTCGAACCTGGGTACAGGGATTTTTCCTCACTCTGCACTAGGCCTTACGATCTGAATGTGGAGTCTTTCGGATGAGATGATAAACCGAGGTCCCGTGCACTTAGCACACGTTAAACCCAGTGGCAACGAAAAAGTTGTCATTTGGTCAAAATTTACCCCCCCCCCTCCCCACTTTCCTTCCTTATCACTCAAAAAATAAGTTGCATGCAAAAAATAATGGGTGGCGCGCCTCTGGCTGCGACGCACTTTCCAGGTGGGAGCAACCCGAATTTCACAGACAGGCCTCTGTGACTATAAATACAGATAAATACGCCTCAATACGGATCTACAACACTTTCTCCTCTGAGCGGAGTTTCTACCGCTCACAGCGGAGTTTCTACCGCTCACACAATCTTTCTTTTCTCTGCTCTTCCATTCAACTCCAGAAAGTTTCGCTTTCTGGTCTTAGATAACAAACCGCTGCAACAGCGAAAAGAAAACACAAATCCGTTGGTGGATGTCGGAAATCTATGAAAATGTTTTAAGAATAATTAAATATATCTATCACATGGCAGGGTGCTTGGCAGTGGTGTTTGCATTTGGTGGGAGTGTAGAGTGATGTACTAAATGCATCGCCCCATGGTGCTGGAAGAGTTAACCCTTTCGCTGCCAGCCATTTTTCAGTCCCCAAAAATACCATTAAACTTAACTGGGTAGAGAAAATAAAATATCTGCAATATTGCAAATTCCTCTGTGACATGTATAACATTAGGCCTATCCTTACCTCCCAATATTAAGAAAGTAGGGTCTTCGGATAACAGGCCCTGATTTGATGCCTTTTAGTGACATGGGTGTTAACCCTTTCAGCGCTAGCCATTCCTCAGCCAAAATTTACCATTAAACTTACCTGGGTAGAGAAAAGATTTCGTCTGGAATACTGGGGATTCCTCTGTGACATGCCTACCTCCCAAAATTGAAAGCATATTAAGCAGGCATGAAAACGTCTCCGCCGATTTTTTTTTCGAATTCGATCGATCTCCGCCGAAAAACTGAAGGAAAAAAACCCGATTCAAAATTATCTTTATACGGCACAATCTTCATTTCGCGCCTTTTTGCTCTTCCGCCGTTGTAATTTCCAAGATGGCGTCTGCCGTGAAGACGTGTATTAATTTGGCGAAACCAAACTGTAAAAAAAAGAAAAAGTACGTGAATCATTGGAGAATTGAGTGGCTGCAGAATGTAGTTTGTGGCCGAAGAGTCGGCGATGTTTATTCGGAAAAGAGACAAAAAAGATGAAGAGTTTGATTATTTTTGTGAACCTTGTCCAAAAGTTGTTAGTTGGAAGGAAGGTGAAATGAGTTCACCCCGCTGAACAAAAGTTCTCATGTTAGCTGAAAATCTGTGGAAGGATATTTGTAACAAAACTTCTCTTTTTTGTTAGCTGAAAATCCGGTTGGAAGGATGTGCGTGCCGAATTTTTGTGTGGTCTCTCTGTCCTAGTTTGATGACGATGTTGCTGTAATGAATTGTGGACTTGTTATTATTGCAACAGGTGGCACAATAAGATGCTGCAGTGTTGTCGGTGTCGCCAGTGGTTCCATGAGGGTAAGACGATATGATGATGGCGATGACGATGTTTATGGTGATGATAATTACCGTATTTTTCGAACTATAAGGCGATATTTTTCCAGACCTGCCTACTACTACGATTTGGCCGTAGCAGCTACGAAAAATAAAGCTTTGCTACGGAGCTACGGCAACCGTAACGTGGCTATGTAAAAAAAACAAATTGCCGCCGCATTTTATTTTTGCTTATGCCGTTCCCGGTTTTGTCTGTTTTTAAGAGCAGACGCCGTGTCACGCGCGATAACCTAGTCACTTCCGTTTTTATCAAAGTGACTGCGCATGCGTTCTTATTACTTTTCTCTGGGAAAAAAATTCGGACTCCAGCAGCAGTAGCGATTCGGGAGATGTTTCAAACGAAGGGAAAACGAAACTCATCCGGCACACCATCTTGTTCTAAGAAAAAACATCGGCCTGCCGCACAAGTTTTCAAAATAGCTTACACGGAGGAGTGGCCTTGCATCGTCAGAAGTTGGCTCGGTGCGAACCATGCTCGCTGCAGTGCAACCTCTGCCATGCGGACTTCTCTGTGAATCATGGCGGTAGAGACAATTGCCGTCAACACGTTCAATCGGCGAAACATAAGCAGTGCGTTTCGGCTCAGGAAGAGAACAAATCGATTGCCGTCGTTTGTGGATGCTACGAAAAAATTTGCCATGCTACTGAAAATTGATGGCTGGGCTACTGATTGGGAAAATTCCAAGTAGGCAGGTCTGCTTTTCCCCCAGGACTCAGTCCCCTGCGCCTTATAATGTGACTGGTAATATAGTAAGAAAATAGAATAACAAAATCTGAACTTTGGGTAAAATTTGGGGGGTGCGCATTATATAAAGGAGCGCTTTATAGTCCGAAAAATATGGTAATACCGTTTGTGATATCAATTCATATTATCCATTATCAATTCATATTATCCATTTTCATTTGTTTTATGCATTTTGTCCTATTATTACTTTCTTATGAGTATGAGAGGACAGAAACACTGGTTATGTCCCTTTGAAACATGACACATTTTACACATCGATAGGCCAGTTGAATTCTCCGTTCAAGTTCCAGTCCGAGTTTTTGGATAGCCTCCACTGTGAATAGTGTACACGTCCGCACTAACGATAACTCTATCAGCCCGGTTCGCCGAACTTTTAAGTAATCCATCTTACCCTTTTAGAATATCTTTGGCGTGGTTGAGGGTGGAGATTTTGAATAATATGTAAGGAGAGGGGGTGGTGTGGGTGGGCGTGGGTGTACTTCCAAGTGTTTTACAGACCTGCCTACCCATACGATTTTTCTATATTTTGTACACGATTTTGAGCCCCAGTACTGCAGTACGGTAAATGGAAAATTAATACTGCCAAAATTTGAACTTAAGGTCTAAGATCGGTCAAAATCGAGTGTTTTTCGTCTTTTCGCATGGCGGTTTAAGGTTCTGTAATGTTCCGTTTTGGGGTCTCCTTGCAAAATACGGAATTTTGAGAAAAAGTACGGAATTTTATTTCGTGGAGTACCTAAAAAATAAGTCTGGTTTTATATTGCATTGTAATTTAATTCTTCTGATGTATTTATATTATGCATATTATTTCTATGTTTATCAGGCATGAAAACATCTCCGTTTTCTCCGCCTAATTTTTTTCCGAAATCGACCAATCTCCGCCTAAAAAATAAAAAATCTCTGCCTAACAAAAAAAAAATTCGAAAATCGAATAAAAACTCGGCATGCTGGGTCTTTAAATGGCACGATCATCATTTCGCGCATTCTCCTCCTCCCGACGTCATCACTTCCAAAATGGCGTCTGAAGAGCAAGCCGTGCGCGAAGAATGGGTGAAAAAGAAGGCATGAAAACAGCTCCGCCGTTTCCATTCTTTTGGAACAGATTAGCTCCACCCCCCCCCCCCCCCCCCCCCCGCGCTGAACAAAAGTTCTGACGTTAGTTATTTGTGCACCCCCCCTAGTCAACAAAACTTCTGACGTCAGCTGAAAATCCGGGTGGAAGGATTTCTCAGCTGAAAAAATCTCTTTTGGGGGGAACAGTAGTTTTTATGCCTGGTTTATGGTTGTGTTTTATGGGCATGCCAGACAAAGAATTTCTTTATGTTTTAAAGACAGTGCATTTTGATTGATTGATTGGAATACCGTAGTTCACTTACCGTAAGGCACTTCAAATTATGAAACACACCTCCCCATGTTGTTGCCAAAGCTTTTGTTATTGTCACTCATTACAGTGTTTCCCATAACGCACATATGTGCGTCCCTGAAGCACAAAAATCACAGAGGGACTCTTTGATTTCAGCTCTGGGCGTCCCATGGGACGCACACTTTTTTCAACAGACCGAGACACTGCAGGGTTCATTCTTGGCGTCGGACATTGACTCATAAACCTTCGATTTTGACGGATAGTTTTAGCAGGCAGGCGGTCATCTGACCGATTGATTTTTCGTCAAAGCAGTCAACAACTTCAAGGAGTCTGTCGTCTGCTAAACTTATAGTTCTTCCGCGGCCTCGGACCATAATCAGAACTACAAAGTTGTATCTGGCGAAACGAACGCTGAAACGAAGAAATGGCGGTGTCACGATGAATAAGTAGTCGTATGAAATATTTACCTCTGCGCATGCGCATTAGAACAGTTACTTATCTCCCGTGATTACTACTAACCCTAACCCTATCCCTAACCCTATCCCTAACGAAGTTGAAACAACGGAAAGAACCAAGAAATAGAGCAGGAGAGTGTAAATCTACATATTTGCAGAGAAATCGATGTACAAAGCCATGCACTTAGTTTCGTAATGATTCACAATGGCGGACAAACAAACGATTCTGATTGGCTACGCGGCTAGAGGTAAAAATCTCATAGAGGTAAAAATACACTGCCACAGCGGCATTGCACATTCGGTAAAGCTTTTCCGATCCAACTTTTTGAAGACCAAATAAAGTTCCAGCGTGACTTAGTCTTCTAGTGCTAAACAAGATCGTTCTCGGCCTTTTGACAACAATTCGTGTTTAAAACCAGCCATGCCTCCCCAAAAGAAGCCACGAGTAGGAAAGGGGCAGAAGAATATGTTTGCTAGTTTCGGACTCGCTCAGACATCGTCTGCAACTTGTAGAATCGTTGGAATTAGGTCAAGCCACCCCAACTTTTCCATATCAAAACTCCGAACCCGATTTTCGTTTCGTGCCACAGCGGTCAGTCTGTTTGCTTTGGTTTTCCTGGTTGTCAGTCTTGTTTCTGACCATCCGCGGTTTTCCTTTCTAAAGCAGACACATGTCCGGTCATTCCAAAACGATCTTTGTTTACATCTGAATGCTTGTTCGCGAGAGTGAAGTGCTTCAACTTTTAGGTCTGATTTCTTCGTTGACCAAATCTGAACGTTTTTTGCAAGTTCGACAGAGGAAAAAGCATCAACATCAAGCCGTTCTTTTAGAGATGTGAATGGCATCATCTCAAAAACATAAGCTACTGCATATATGCAAGTGTGTGTGTACGCTTGTGTGTATGTCTGCCTGTCTCTCTGTCCATATATCGATCTGTTTGTCACCCCCCCCCCCCCCCCTCTCTCTCTTTCTGTAGTCAGCCTATTCCATTTCCAGGGGTTATGCACATGTGTTTGCCTGTGTGTTCACTGTGCATGTAGCATGTGTGTTTAGCATGTATTTGCTTTTGTTAAAGCAGTTTTTTATCATATACTTAGGGGACTCTTAAAAATATGAAAAGGACTCTTAAAATTTTGCACAGGGAGTCCCTGGGACTCTCACATTTCACCCCTATGGGAAACACTGCATTATAAGACATGTATGCTATAATGCACAGATCTCAACAAATGAAATTAGCAATTAGCGCCGTGTTCCACATAAGTGCATATATTTCACATTGCGCTACAGTTTGTTCAAGTTGTTTGGACTGTAAGCACAGGCAGAATCAGCGCCGTGTTCCACATAAGTGCATATATTTCACATTGCGCTACAGTTTGTTCAAGTTGTTTGGACTGTAAGCACAGGCAGAATCAGCGCCGTGTTCCACATAAGTGCATATATTTCACATTGCGCTACAGTTTGTTCAAGTTGTTTGGACTCTGTAAGCACAGGCAGAATCAGCGCCGTGTTCCACATAAGTGCATATATTTCACATTGCGCTACAGTTTGTTCAAATTGTTTGGACTCTGTAAGCACAGGCAGAATCTGTACTCAACTCAAGCAATTAGAGCGATTAACTCATTCAAGTCGTTCCAGCCATATACGTTCCAGCCATATATGTATGTAATAGATAGCTGTCAATTTGCTTCAAGGGAAGTAAGTCTGTGTGCACTTCTAAACTTGCTTCGCTCCCTTAGACCACAATTTTGCCTCTGACTGCTTTTGTAGTGGTTTGTTGTGGGGTAACCAATCGGTTCCAGAGAGTTTTTCTATGTAAAGTTTATATATGCAGACTGAAGAGTCTTTCTCAAAGACGAAACAGCTGTCTTTGCATAGGCATTGTCTATCTCCCCCATTGGGAGAAAAAGTAAATCAGCACATTATTTTCTTTTATTCTTTTCAGAACACAGAATAAATTGTAAAGTTAAAATTAAAGTTATTCAGTTTCTTTCTTAGGTTCACAAACTTAAATAGTTTTTTTCAAGCAAACTATATATATAAGAGGAAAGTTTAATGGTGTGGTTGTTTTTTCTTCTTCAATTCTTGTACGTTTATAAAGTTTATATATATATAAAAGTCTGAACTGCCACTTCCCTATGTCTAAACCTGAAGTAAAAACCTGTAATCTTCTTTCATTTCTCTTTTTGTTTATGTTATGTTGTGTTTGTGTGTATGGCTGGAGTGATTTGTGAGTTTTTTTTAATAATTCAAAATCGTTGCGATGTGATTGTTTTATTTTTATTTACTGTTATCAATCATCTTAATTGCAGCAGTAATCATAGTGGGTTATTTGTATGTTATGTTAATTGTAAGAACAAATCTGGGAATTTTTTTGGTGTCATTTCACGACTTTAAATTTAAAAAAACAAAACAACAAAGGCTAACAATAATGACATGGTGGTTTTTTTCAGCATGTCTAAGTTGCCTACAACACCCTCTGCTCTACGGCGATTGTTTCTACATGTTTGTGTGTTCGCATTGCAACCAGGGTCAGGAGTACATCAAAAGGCTTCCGTTCAGATGGTAAGACTGTTAGTGTGTGTCTCTCTCTCTCTCTCTCTCTCTCTCTCTCTCTCTCTCTCTCTCTCTCTCTCTCTCTCTCTCTGAGTCTCAGGGCTGAGTGTAAAAAAGCAATGCTTATCATTACCCTGTATAAATAAAAATGTGTCGTCGTCCGTCTCTCTCTCTCTCTCTCTCTCTCTCTCTCTCTCTCTCTCTCTCTCTCTCTCTCTCTCACCAGCTTCTCTCTCTCTTTCTCTGTCTTTCTCTCTCTCTCTCTCTCTCTCTCTCTCTCTCTCTCTCTCTCTCTCTCTCTCTCTCTCTCTTTCTTTCTTCTCTCACCAGCTTGTTCTCTCTCTCTCTCTTCTCTCTCTCTCTCTCTCTCTCTCTCTCTCTCTCTCTCTCTCTCTCTCTCTCTCTCTCTTTCTCTCACCAGCTTGTTCTCTTCTCTCTCTCTCTCTCTCTCTCTCTCTCTCTCTCTCTCTCTCTCTCTCTCTCTCTCTCTCTCTCTCTCTCTCTCTCTCTTTCTCTCTCACACACACACACTCTCACAGTCAAGAACAGTATATATACTAGGACAGAGCACTGCTTCTTTACCCTTACTAAGTAACTTGGCCTCGTGTTGCTAGTTAGCGGGAAAGGACTGCACCCATCTCCACGCGTTAAAACACAGCTGTGCTGTTCAGACTTACACATAGGTGACATTCTAGGGTACAAAATTCTTTCATTGACCTACAATGCCCCGCGGGACTATATTCCATTGTCACAGAATTTTGGTAGAAATCGAAAATAATGTAATTTTACTATTATTAACCTCCAACTAGGGTACAATAAAGAGCATTAGACGTTTTAAAAATGAACTATTTTCTTCCCCGAAAAGGGAGAGAAAATAAACTTTCTGAAAACAGTAAGCGCCCCTGTGTTTGGGTGTAGATCTATTCATTAAATTCATTCCATTGTAGAATGTTGCATTTTGTTTTCTTTAATCACTGTAATAGATTTAAATCACAAATGAAACTGTTGGAACTGAACGGCAAACATTACAATTTATGCACTATTGGTATTTCAACCGTCAGAAAACATTATCTTATTAGTCCATCTTCCACTGACCGTTCTATTTTTGTTGGAAGTATTCAAACGCAACCGGTTTACATTGCAGATCTATTCGCTTACTTTTCGTTTCGCTTCTAGATCTAATAGTCTACTTAGTAATATTATCCATTGCCTCTACTCAGCTCAGAATGCTTGACACAACACACATCAAACGTATCGATTAAATCGTGCAGTTAGTTGGTTAGAATGGCCTTAACTTCTACTACAGGTTATCCAATATATCATAATAAAAGCTTTATTGCGATTGATTTTCAAGAATGATGAAAAGCATGCTAAGCAGTGTGGGTGATTACACGGAGAGGGATTTTGCAATTGCTTTTGGTGATGCAGCTTTGGAGAGTTGTTGGCTTTTGGATATTATTATCAACATTAACACTTTACAATCTCTCTTGGCTAGAAGATTGGAGGCAGGGCCAACCATTTGGGCAAGGAATCTCCACAAAATCAATTCCAGTTCTACCGATCAGAACAGACTCCTTTGCTGTGTGGACATAGGCCTAACTCTCTGAGAGAGAGAGAGAGAGAGAGACGTTTCTTCTACGTTGAACTGTGCTATCTCTGTAGGGATAAGTGCGATGGGCCCCCATCTCTACATCAACATGACATTGTCTGTGTGTCCCCGTAATTGTGTCCCCATCCATATAATTATGTCCCTGTCTCCATACATCCATGTCCCTATATGCCACCATATCTGTGTCCCATCTCTATATGTCACAGTGTCGGTGTGTCCCTGTCATTGTGTCCCCTTCTCTAGGTGTTCGCGTCTCTTCAAGCCCCTGTCTGTATAATTATGACCCCATCATGTGCTCGCGTCATTGTGTCCCCATGTCTATATCTCGCCGCCTCAATGTGACCCCTTCATATTGTGTCCCCTTCTCTGTGTGTTCACGTCTCTATATGTCACTGTCTCTATATGCCCCCGCAGATTAGGGTAAGTGTTAGGGGTAAAGATTAGTGTTTGGGATAGGGGTAGGGTTACCGTTAGGGATAATGGTAGGGTTACTATAAACAAAGAGACAGACAGCTAAAAGACGGTGACACATGGAGACGTGGACATGTAGAAATGTGGACACATAGAGGCGAAATCGGGGACACAGACGGGGGCACAATGCTACGTAATCTCTGTCTGCCTGTGTACGTCTCTCTTTCAGTTATCTCTCTTTCTCTCACATGCATGCACACACTCAAGCCCACACAGTCTCTCTCTCTCTCTCTCTCTCTCTCTCTCTCTCTCTCTCTCTCTCTCTCTCTCTCTCTCTCTCTCTCTCTCTCTGTCTGTCTCCCCCCCCCCCCCCCCCCCCACAGGCCACACACACTCACTGTCTCTCTATCTTATGCACACATACATATACACATGCATGCACACATACGCAGTCACAACCCCTCCCCCCGTGCATACGTTAGACAGGGGTTATTTTGATAGCTTTTATAAATTTTCCCTGTGGGACATATGTTTTTCTCACTTTACTGTATCTTGTAATATACAACGAATAATCTCCATACTATTTACGCAATAAGTTAGGCCTGCTTGGAAACATGCATCATACTAATAAATATAGTTAATTTGAAATATGAAATATGAATATGTTTATGTCCCTAAACTCAAGGTAGATTACAAAACCTCGTTGTCAGAACTACTGAGATCCAAACTGCAAACTTCATACTATAAAAGAATCCATGGCGTGTATTACTGAGAGGTACTAGATATCCTTACAGGCATTACTCAGTAAAACAATTAGCGTGACCCCCCAAAAACCCCACACATCAATTATCCACAGAACAAGTTATAAAGAACACGTTTTTGTTGACACTGTCACCAACCCCCCCCCCCCCCCCCCCATGTCTGACATCAGGTTCAGGAGGAGACTGAGTTGCTGCAAGAAACTTGGCATTGACACATTGCAGGAAATGGAGTTGATATTCTATCAAGATCTTTCACATTAGCATATTGCTGTTTAATAGAGTTGATGTTTTATCAGTTCCTTGGCACAGGCACTTTGCTGTGAACTGAAACTGATATTAAAGACGAAACAGCGTTTTGATAAACATCTCATGATACCTCTGCATCACACCTTTTTAGGGTGGAGTCTCGTGCAAAGATCATTTGTCTCTACTGTGTGTATAAAATATAATAATAGAATGATATTACCCTTCCTCTGATAAGGGGAAAACAGGGAGTAAAGGATATATTGCTGCAGAACCACAGCCATGGCAAAAATTGTCGGGCCGATCGGGGGGAGGGGAGGTTCCTGGGTTTCTGGTGTGTGCGTGTGCGTGCGTGCGAGCGTGCGTGCGTGCACGTGTCTGTCTTACTGTGCGTGGAAGGGGAAGGGGTGGAAGGGAGATGTGGGGGGGGGGGGGGGGGGGGGGGCATAGACCTTTATTGTGCAATATCCAGGCAAGACAAATCCAGCTATCGAAGCACTTTTTGGATCCAATCCCCGACTGGCACAGCTTCCGTTCATTTACCCTTAGTTTGAGCTATGGTCCCCTCGTTAAAATTTAGAAAGAGCCCCCTCTTGAAAGATACCAAGGAGGGAGCTGTTCCTAAAGTTTTCAGGCTTGAAACTCTTTTCTCCAGACTACCCTCCCTCTCTCCCGAAATAGGCCCAATGGCTCATGTCCGCATAAACGAGAAACAGAGACAGGTAGGCCTACAGACAGAAATGTACAGAGGCAAATTTAATAGAACTCAATAAAATTGTGTGTGTGCGCGCGTGCGCGTGCGTGTGTGTGTGTGTGTGTGTGCGCGCGCGCGCCATGTGTGTGGCGTGTGTGCGCGGCGTGGCTCACTGGCTGTGTGTATTGCAGGCAATTGATTCCTAACCAACCTCAGTTATCCATTCACTGGTATATCAACTGTCCGTTTTCAATAATACGTTTGTCTTCTTTCAACACTATATAACTGTAGGCTACTCGAGCGTAAAAGTTGTATTGCGTCATGTTGAACATTAATAGGTCACACATTAGGATCAGGACAGAAGTAGATCTAGAAGCGAAACGAAAAGTAGGCGTAAGGTTATGTAGTGTGATACGGTTGCGTTTGAATACGTTACTATAAATAGGTGCTCCAAAGTCATTTTTAAATTTTCAGATCTGATTAATTAAAATATTACCAATGGATAGATATTGTAATTCTGTGCACATTGATATAAAAATTATTTTTCTAGCTTAATTAGATAAAAAGTTATGATTTTTTTCCGATTTATTGTAGACGCCATTTTTTTCCGTAAGTAAAATGGTGAAAAGTGCCATTTTTGAGCAGCTGAAACTTAAGTAACTTTCCATCAGCATACTTTATTCTGTTTATACATATTCTACATATAACTGTGTACATAGATTATTTTTTTTAAGGCTCTGACCCAAACCAATTTTCAGTTATAAGCCTTTAAATATGTTGAAAATGGCAATTTTCACCTGCGGAAATAATAAATTCAGTCAAAAAATCATATTTTCCTTGCTGTTTGACCTACAAAGACAAATAATACACCATAATGCTCAGAATGATGAGATATGTCTGATGCATGCACTTAAAAAGTGATGAAATAAAGATGAAAAACAATCATTTTTTTGGCACCTGATGGGTGATTTTGGCACGGTCTCAGAGCAGTTTCCATCATTTTCCTGCCTAAACAAGTATATTTTGGCTTCAAAATTGAAGATTGTGATAGTGTGTGTGTGTCAATGTGTGTGTGTCTGTGTGTGTGTGTGCGCACCTGCGTGAGTGTGTGCACGCATGTGCCAACGCATGTGTGTGTGATTCTGTGGGTTATGTTTGAGTGGGAAGAAGAAATAATGTTTTACGCCCTCTTTGGCCTTTCGGCCATGTGGGGCATTGTGTCTGAGTGGGCAAACCAAAATGATTTGTTATGCTCCATGCCATTGCCACAGTATGGCAAAACACTAATTTAATCTCCTTTAGCCAGTCTGGTTCAACATAACAGTACATACTATTTTCTTGAATTTGGTAAACCATTATACTTGGAAATTTTGATATGTGAAATAAAAAAAAGTAATTACATTGGCTCTGAAAAGTGGTTAGTGTGTGTGTGTGTGACATACATAAATGGTGTATAATAGTGAAAGAAACTTTTTGAAAATAAATATAATTTGTGCATTATAGCCGATGCGAGTCTTTGATCGAAAATTTAGTGTTAATAATAGATTTGTTTATGCTACATCAATTCTGTAAACCAGCAAAGCATTTATGTGCAGTGAGAGGGGGGGGGGGAGGGGGGAGGGGGGGGGGGGGGGGGGAGAGGGGGTGTGGGAGGGGGCAGGAGAGGAGGGGGGGGGGGAGGGGGGGGGGGGGGGGGGTAAGCGTAGATGTGTGGGAGGGAGTGGGTGAGCTTTAATTTGATGAAAGAAGACATCACAAAAAGACACAGATACTTGACAATTTAGGAAAAAAAGCTATTTATAGTAACAAAGGAAATGCAAGAACTGATTTAATCTTGTAAGTACTTGACTTGCTAAAACAAAAAAAGTCCAATGCATGCAAGTTTGAACACAAGAAGAAACATGTTGTTGGCCTATTCAATGAGATTTATATGAAAACAGAAATATCCGTGTAGTTAGACCTGGTTTCGTTTTCACAGGCTTTCATTCAAAACCTGAACAAATTAGGTCATGTGACCGAATTCTTTTGATCATTTCTCATAAATACCTTTGTTAAGACGACAATACAAGTGCTAAGCAACTTGTCTGTTCACCTCAAAACCGATTGTAAACAATATTATGGACAGTTAATCAAACGACTTCGATTTATCTGTTAAATTTCCCAAGTATCTGGACTTCGATCTCAGATTTTTTCCTTGAATCGTGCTGTTTGAATGTGGCCGATCGGGTTCCGTAAATGCGATGACAAGTTCTTCTTATTAACAGAAGACAGATCAATAACAATGATTTCACTTCGTTGCTACAATATTTTTCTTACCACTGCATAAATCCTCAAGCAAATAGAGGCCTAATGAGCGCGAGCTAAGATTTTGTTGATCGCCAAGTAGGCTACGCAAGCGAGCGTCTCTTCGTGGCGGCCATTTTTGTTTTTAGGCTTGAGTGACAGAGTGGCTACGGAGCTACCATGTCGCACATTTCGGTATTCCGCTACCTGTAGGAATGTTTTACAGTGATGAAAATTGGATATTTTAAAGAAGAAAGCCTGCTGAATCGACTGGATATTTTCAATTTGTTGTACGTGGACCGAAAGTGGACCAAATTTTCGTTCAAAATGTTCAACTTGAAAATTTTCTTACTTGTACTTCATATTTTGTACAAGCGAAAGAATACGAAACGTAGAGAAAAGCTAGCTCTTTCTTTTAAGCTATGTGATGAGCAGCTGTGCGCTTTCTACTGTTAGCGGAACAGCGATTTTTGTGGTAGGTGCGATTCGGAAATCGCCCGCGTCGGACTGCCGCGGGGTATAATTAAGCCATATTAAACTTAATCTTAAACACACTATTCGCTCATAAACATTAACAAAACTCACACAGAATGAAAGAACAAAGTCTCAACTTTTGATTGCAATAATTTTTATTGAGATTGAATTCAAAGCAAATGGACAGGAACAGATTGAAAAGAGGTAGTGAGCAGCAGAGTTTTTAGTCATGCAAAGAAGGTTTGGAGTACCTACTATAAATAGACATTCAATGAGATGTAGGTCTCACAATTAATATTCCTTAATAGAAAAATATCAATAGGATATGAATTTGAAGTCTCAGTTTTCAGTTTGTACACCTTTTAAAAGTAAATGAAATATATTTCAACGATTAAAAACATCAACATTTATTATTTCACAAGAATTAATGATTTCAAGAATAGATCTACATTCAAAGTAAAGGGGGAGCTTACTATCTCGAGCAGTGTATTATGTTATATCCCTTGGTGGGAACGAAATAGTTCATTTTTAAAACATCAAGTTCATATTATTGTACCCTAGTTGGAGGTTAATAATAGTAAAACTACACTCTTAAAGCATTCAGCAAAAACTCTATGACAATGGAACATAGTCCCCTGGGGGGTTGTACCTACATCGAAGATCTAAGCGAGATAGAAGCTCGTAGAATGCCACCTAATAGTGGATGTGTTGTCAGTGTTTGTTCACGCGCGCGTGTGTGTATGTGCGCGTATGTGTGCATGTGCGTGACTGTGTGACTGTGTGTGTGAGGGATAGTCTATCTCTCTCTCTCCCTCTCTCTGTGACTAGAAGTAAGAGAGTTATCTCTTTTTATTAACCCGTTACTGGGGTGTGCAAAACGACCATTGCTAGTTCCACATGCAATAGAGTTACAGGAAATGAACAACACTTTCGTGTTATAAAAATGAACAAAACTGACTTAAGCAATTGATCGGAATAATTACATGACATCACAATGATACGACCTTTGTGTACAATGTTAATTTTTGTTATGTTCAATCACTCGATTTGCTTAAATCGTTGTACTTAGGCCTTTGTGTACACTAAGACTGTCTCTCTCTCTTTCCTCTTTCTCTCTCTCTCTCTCTCTCTCCTCTCTCTGTCTCTCTCGGCACAACACGCACACACACACACACACAGTCTTTTTTCTTTCTCTCTCTCTCTCTCTCTCTCTCTCTCTCTTCTCTCTCTCTCTCTCTCTCTCTCTCTCTCTCTCTCTCTCTCTCTCTCTCTCATTCTTTCTCTCTCTCTCTCTCTCTCTCTCTCTCTGTCTCTCTCGCACACACGCACACACACACAGTCTTTTTTTCGTTTCTTTCTCTCTCTCTCTCTCTCTCTCTCTCTCTCTCTCTTGTCTCTCTCTCTCTCTCTCTCTCTCTCTCTCTCTGTCTCTCTCGCACACACGCACACACACACACAGTCTTTTTTCGTTTTTCTCTCTCTCTCTCTCTCTCTCTCTCCTCTCTCTCTCTCTCTCGGTCTCTCTCTCTCTCTCTCTCTCTCTCATTCTCTCTCTCTCTCTCTCTCTCTCTCTCTCTCTCTCTCTGTCTCTCTCGCACACACACACACAGTCTTTTTCGTTTCTCTCTCTCTCTCTCTCTCTCTCTCTCTCTCTCTCTCCCTCTCTCTCTCTCTCTCTAGCTCTCTCTCTCTCTCTCTTCTCTCTCTCTCTCTCTCATTTTTCTCTCTCTCTCTCTCTCTCTCTCTCTCCTCTGTCTCGCGCACACACGCACACACACACAGTCTTTCGTTTCTCTCTCTCTCTCATCTCTCTCTCTATCTCTCTCTCTTCATCTCTCTCTCTCTCTCTCTCTCTCTCTCTCTCTCTCTCTCTCATTCATTCTCTCTCTCTCCTCTCTCCTCCTCTCTCTCTCTCTCTCTCATTCATTTCTCTCTCTCTCTCTCTGTTCTGTCTCTCTCTCTCTCTCTCTCTCTCTCTCTCTCTCTCTCCTCATTCATTCTCTCTCTCTCTCATCTCATCATTCATCTCTCTCTCTCTCTCTCTCTCTCTCTCTCTCTCTCATTCATCTCCCGGTGCATATTATTAGAGAAACTCTGTGCTACGGTGTCCTGAACTGCTCCTCTGTGTAGCAAACCAGTGGATTATTCTCTCTTTTTTCTCTATTAGTGGGAAAAAATCGCAGACGCGTTGCTAGTTTGTAGGCCTAATTGGATTATTTTCTCTCCATACTACTGTTTTATTCGTTTATTTACTCTTCTAACTCTACCTTTTATTGCGAACACACTTACTTTATACCATTGTTGATTCATTTGAATAAGTTTGTTTCGTTTTAAGTTGTTCACTCTTTCGCCTAAAGGCCTGATTTTTCTTTTATATTGATATACATTTCGCTGGTTTCCTCTTGAGTTGGTGATTGTTTTAAGCAATTACGTTAAAATGGCCAATGTTACCAGTAATTCTAGATGGTTATCGAAACCGGGTTTTAAAATAGGTTATTTAAATGCATGTCATCTTTTAAACAAAATGTCTGATTTTCTGTCTTGTCAAATTCTAATACTTGTTTTCATTGTTTTGCCTTTGCCGAGTCTAGGTTATCTGATGTTGTGTCTGACAATCTAATTTCTGTACCAGGGTACAATGTTATTAGAAAAGATGCTTCAAGTAAGCTACACACAGGCATGGTTGCATACATTCACCAGTCAGTGAACTATAGACAGGTACATGACTTCGATAAGTACAACATAGAAGGTATTTGGATTGAAATTCGCTTAAAGGGCCACACACCAATTATTGTGGGATTTTTATATAGAAACCCCGATGAACGAGTGGAGTGGTTTAATCGTTTTTCATCTATGATGGACAATGTTTCCTTATCCTATACCGACATCATATTGCTAGGTGATTTGAATATTGATCTTCTTAAAATCCATGATAACTGGAAACGTCTCTATGAATCTTATAATATGTCTCAATTACTTAATAACCCCACAAGAATAACACTACAGACCCAAACACTCATTGACCATATATACGTCACCAATCCTGGTCACATAGTTGAAACGTCTGTTCCTGTCTTCGGGTTAAGCGATCACTTCCCCATATGCTTAACGTGGTCAAAAAAAGGCATCAGAATCCCCAAATGTTCTCATAGATGTGTAGCATTTCGTAGCTATAAATCCTTTAACCCTGAGCAATTCTTATATGATTTATGTATGGCCGACTTTTCTATTGTTTTTCAGTACAATGACCCAAATAAAGCCCTTGAAAAGTGGTATAATACCTTCATCCCAATATACGATAAACATGCCCCTTTTATAACCAAACGTGTCAAGCCTGAAGGTAAACCCCCATGGTTAAACGATAATATAAATGCGGAAATAAAGACTCGTGAAAGTTTAGTACAAACAACTGGTAAGGACGCAGCTTTTAAAAAGCAGCGAAACTAAATAACAAACATGAAGCGAGTTGCAAAAAAAAAGTACTTTTGGCGATCTTATTCAATCTAAAAAAGACTCAAAATCTATCTGGAAAGCAATTAACCAATTATCCTGCAAATCTTCAACACACAGTGAGCCCTTGTCAAACGATCTATCTGTTGAAGAACTCAACAATCATTTCTGTACCATAGACTGATAAAACGATACTAGCCGACCGAACTGGCTCTAACGATCTATTGTTACTGAAAGAGTACTGTGACTCCAAAAGATTAGGTCCTAATCTCAGCTTCCAGTTTATGGCTGTACATGAGGTATACCAAGAATTAATTCAACTCAAGCATTCTAAATGTTGCGGTTTAGATCATATTGATAACTATATATTAAAGCTATCTGCGCCTATTATCACTGACTGTCTTACCTATATTTATAACCTTTGTATTGAGAAATGCTGTTATCCCCAATTATTTAAAGATGCCAAGGTGATACCACTATATAAATCTGGTGACCCCCCAAGATCCGTCAAACTACCGACCTATGATCTATCTTGTCTAACCTCTCCAAACCTCTAGAAAAGCATTTAAAACGTAACCTTCAAACATACTTTACCACACATGATCTTTTCCATTGTAACCAAAGTGGCTTTAGAGAAAACCATTCCTGCCAAACAGTACTCACTAATCTAATCGAACAGTGGCATTCCAATATTAACAATGACCTTCTCACCGGTGCCATTCTCGTTGACTTTGCTAAGGCCTTTGATGTTATTGATCATGCCCTTCTATTGAAAAAACTATCATTGTATGGTTTAACTCAAGATTCTATCGCCCTCGTTTCGTCCTTTCTATCTGACAGACGACAAACCGTCTCAAAAGATACTATTACATCTTCATTTCAATCAGTCAATTATGGAGTTCCCCAAGGCTCAGTCTTAGGACCTATACTCTTCACCGTTTATATAAATGACCTCCCCCTTCATCTTACTTCATCGTGTGAGCTTTTTGCAGACGACACCACAGTGTATAAAAATGGCAAAAATGCTGATTCAATCTGTTCTGGATTGCAGAGTGACATTAATAATCTAGTTGACTTGGCAGAGCAAAATCATATGGCCTTACACCCCAAAAAGTCTAAATTCATGTTAATCACAACAAGACAAAAGAGGCAAAACTTTAAAAATCAATTAAGAACACCGACTATCTATGAAAAGCCTCTAGAAGAAGTTACTTCACACAAATTACTCGGCGTATACATTGACAACAACTTATCCTGGTCAAAACACATGGACATTCTGTCCAAGAAAATTTCAAAAAAAGTATTTCAGCTCAATAGAATTAAACACTTTTTAGATCAACATACTCGTAGACTTTTTTTCCATGCCGATATCCAAATCCTGATATCCAACCTGATATTGATTATGCATCAACATGTTGGGATTCAGCTAGTAAAAACACACTCAAACATGTTGAAAGACTATATAAACGCTCTCTTAAACTTATACTCCTTAAATCGTCATCCCTAGAAACCAATGACTATAAAGAACTTAACATTCTACCATTTGATTTGAAATGCCTACTAAATAAAGGTACCCTTATGTACAAGATCATAAATAAGCTAGCACCAAAATATCTTATTACTAAATTTAAAGTCCATACAATTCGAAGCAAAACCAAATTAACAATGCCCCGCCCCAGAACAGATCTATATAAATCATCCCTTACATTCTCTGGTGGTAAACTGTGGAACGACCTCCCTGATTATCTAAAAAATAGAACTAGCGTCTTTTCCTTTCGAAAATCTTATCACAAGCTCCTAATAGACAATCTTGTTTATTAGTAATGCTAATTAATGAGTTTTACTTCAAACGTTACTAATGCCATCAGCTATGTCTAGATTCTTATAACTCTTCTCTCTCTCTCTCTCTCTCTCCTCTCTCTCTCTCTCTCTCTTCTCTCTCTCTCTCTCTCTCTCTCTCTCTCTCTCTCATCTCTCTCTCTCTCTCTCTCATTTCTCTCTGTCCCTCTCTCATATTCCCATGTTATCATATGTTTTTTTTTGCTCCCTCTCTCTCTCTCTTGTGTGTTTTTCTTCCTTAAAATTGGGTTTATTCTGAAAAATTGTCATTGTCTCAAAATTGTTTCCCTTTTTTCGTACTCAATTTAAACTACCAATTCAAGTTCACCATTGTTAAGTATTATCCATGTTTGCTTTAAATCCCATTTTTGATTTTTTTTTCAATTATTTCATGTGCCAATTTTTGTTCCATTTTCTTGACTTGATTGTTTTATGTCAAATTTTCTTTGCTTGATGCATGGTATGAATGTGTGAGTAAGAGGGCAAGGTGTAAAGAAGCTATTGTAGCTTATCCTTTTTACCCTCAATAAAACATTCGTATTTCGAATTCGTAAATCTCTCTCTCTCTCTCTCTCTCATTCTCTATCTCTCTCTCTCTCTCTCTCTCTCTCATTCATTCTCTCTCTCTCTCTCTCATTCATTCTCTCTCTCTCTCTCTCTCTCTCTCTCTCATTCTCTCTCTCTCTCATTCATTCTCTCTCTCTCTCATCATTCATTCTCTCGTCTCTCATTCATTCATTCTCTCTCTCTCTCATTCATCCTCTCTCATCCATCTCTCTCTCTCTCTCCTCTCGCTCATTCAGATCTCTCTCTCTCTCATGCTCTTCTCGCAGTCTCTTCTCTCTCTCTCTCATTCTTCTCTCTCTCTCATTCATTCTCTCTCTCTCTCATTCATTCTCCTTTCTCATTTTCATTCTCTCTCTCCTCTCTCTCTCTCTCTCTCTCTCTCTCTCTCTCATTCAGTGTTTCATTCTCTCATTCTCTCTCTCTCATTCATTCTCCTCTCTCTCTCTCTCATTCATTCTCTCTCTCTCTCATCATTCTCTCTCTTCTCTCTCATTCATTCTCTCTCTCTCTTCATTCTCTCTCTCTTCTCTCTCAGTCATGCATTTCTCTCTCTCTCTCTCTCTCTCATTCATTCTCTCTCTCTTCATTCATTCATTCATCTTCTCTCTCTCTCTCTCTCTCTCTCATTCATTCTCTCTCTCATTCATTCTTTCTCAGTCTCACTCTCTCTCTCAAATATTGGCACAAACTGATAATGGCACAAAAACATGCTTACACACACACACACACACACGCAGACACACACACATACACACAACACAGGACACACACACATACACACACGCAGACACACACACATACACAACACGCAACAACACACACCCAACACGCATGCACACATACACACAAACACGCAGGACACATACACACACTCACACACACATACACACACGCAGAGACACACATACACACACACACACGCATGCGCGCACATGCATGCCCACGCCCACGCCCAACAGGCACGTGTGTTACCAAATTATGTAATGTTTCAATAATAAATTATTGATAATTATACATACATATTGAGTCAAGCAAACCGCTTCCAAGCAAGCAAGGTAAACAAACGATAATGTGGTTTCTACCAAACATAGGCCTTCAATTTTTTATGAGAGGATCAGCATATTTCAGAGTGCATGCGTGTGTGTGTGTGTAGTGTGTGGCACGGTGTGTGTTATTTGTAGATTATACAAGCTCACAAGCTCACATACTGACTTT
>CM065707.1:38502319-38503676 GCA_017654935.2 Phymorhynchus buccinoides | reverse complement strand
AACACACCTTTTTTTTTTTTTCTTTTTTTTTTCTTTGGTCAAAAAATCGAGTTGTTTTTCGTTATCCCTTATTTCGCCACATGGCGGTTAAGGTATCTGTTTCTGTAATCTTTCCGTTTTGGGGTCTCCTTGCAAAATACGGAATTTTGAGAAAAGTACGGAATTTTATTTCGTGGAATACCTAAAAAATAAGTCAAGTCGGTGTATAATTGCATTGTAATTTAATCTTTGAGTATTTATATTATGCATATTATTTCTATGCTTATCAGGCATGAAAACATCTCCGTTTTCTCCGCCTAATTTTTTTTCGAAATCGACCAATCTCTGCCTAAAAAAAAAAATCTCCGCCTAAAAAATAATTAAATCCAAAATCGAATAAAACCTCGGCATGCTGGGTCTTTAAATGGCACGATCATCATTTTGCGCCTTCTCCTCCTCCCGACATCATCACTTCCAAAATGGCGTTGAAGAGCAAGCCGTGCACGAAGAATGGGTGAAAAAGAAGGCATGAAAACAGCTCTGCTGTTTCCATTCTTTGGAACAGATAGCCCAACACCCCCACCACCCCCCCCCCCCCCCCCCCCCCCCCCCCCCCCCACCCCCCCCCCCCCCCCCCCCCCCCCCCCCCCTCCCCCCCACCGCCCCCCACCCCCCCCCCCCCCCCCCCACCCCCCCCACCTCCCCCCCCACCCCCCCCCCCCCCCCCCCCCCCCACCCCTCCCCAGAACCCCCCAAATACCACTTCTGACGTTAGTTATTTGTGCACCGCCCACCCTAGTCAACAAAACTTCTGACGTTCAGCTGCTCAAAAAATCTGATGGGTGGAAGGATTTCTCAGCTGAAAAAATCTCCTCTTTTGGGGGGAACAGTAGTTTTTATGCCTGGTTTATGGTTGTGTTTTATGGGCATGCCAGACAAAGAATTTCTTTATGTTTTAAAGACAGTGCATTTTGATTGATTGATTGGAATACCGTAGTTCACTTACCGTAAGGCACTTCAAATTACGAAACACACCTCCCCATGTTGTTGCCAAAGCTTTTGTTATTGTCACTCATTACAGTGTTTCCCATAACGCACATATGTGCGTCCCTGAAGCACAAAAATCACAGAGGGACTCTTTGATTTCAGCTCTGGGCGTCCCATGGGACGCACACTTTTTTCAACAGACCGAGACACTGCAGGGTTCATTCTTGGCGTCGGACATTGACTCATAAACCTTCGATTTTGACGGATAGTTTTAGCAGGCAGGCGGTCATCTGACCGATTGATTTTTCGTCAAAGCAGTCAACAACTTCAAGGATTCTGTCGTCTGCTAAACTTAGTTCTTCCGCGGCCTCGGACCATAATCAGAACTAAA
>CM065707.1:38439819-38497319 GCA_017654935.2 Phymorhynchus buccinoides | reverse complement strand
AATTTTCCCTGTGGGACAGATATGTTTTTCTCACTTTACTGTATCTTGTAATATACAACGAATAATCTCCATACTATTTACGCAATAAGTTAGGCCTGCTTGGAAACATGCATCATACTAATAAATATAGTTAATTTGAAATATAAAATATGAATATGTTTATGTCCCTAAACTCAAGGTAGATTACAAAACCTCGTTGTCAGAACTACTGAGATCCAAACTGCAAACTTCATAATATAAAAGAATCCATGGCGTGTATTACTGAGAGGTACTAGATATCCTTACAGGCATTACTCAGTAAAACAATTAGCGTGACCCCCCAAAAACCCCACACACAATTATCCACAGAACAAGTTATAAAGAACACGTTTTTGTTGACACTGTCACCAACTCCCTACTCCTGTCTCTACTGTGTGTATAAAATATAATAATAGAATGATATTCCCCTTCCTCTGATAAGGGGAAAACAGGGAGTAAAGGATATATTGCTGCAGAACCACAGCCATGGCAAAAATTGTCGGGCCGATCGGGGGGAGGGGAGGTTCCTGGGTTTCTGGTGTGAGTGTGTGTGTGTGAGTGTGTGTGTGTGTGTGTGTGTGTGTGTGTGTGCGTGCGTGTGTGCGTGCGTGCACGTGTCTGTCTTACTGTGTGTGTGTGCGTGGAAGGGGAAGGGGTGGAAGGGAGATGTGGGGGGGGGGGGGGGGGGGGATAGACCTTTATTGTGCAATATCCAGGCAAGACAAATCCAGCTATCGAAGCACTTTTTGGATCCAATCCCCGACTGGCACAGCTTCCGTTCATTTACCCTTAGTTTGAGCTATGGTCCCCTCGTTAAAATTTAGAAAGAGCCCCCTCTTGAAAGATACCAAGGAGGGAGCTGTTCCTAAAGTTTTCAGGCTTGAAACTCTTTTCTCCAGACTACCCCCCCTCTCTCCCGAAATAGGCCCAATGGCTCATGTCCGCATAAACGAGAAACAGAGACAGGTAGGCCTACAGACAGAAATGTACAGAGGCAAATTTAATAGAACTCCTCAATAATTGTGTGTGCGCGCGCATGTGGCGTGTGTGCGCGGCGTGGCGCACTGGCTGTGTGTATTGCAGGCAATTAATTCCTAACCAACCTCAGTTATCCATTCACTGGTATATCAACTGTCCGTTTTCAATAATACGTTTGTCTTCTTTCAACACTATATAACTGTAGGCTACTCGAGCGTAAAAGTTGTATTGCGTCATGTTGAACATTAATAGGTCACACATTAGGATCAGGACAGAAGTAGATCTAGAAGCGAAACGAAAAGTAGGCGTACGGTTATGTAGTGTGATACGGTTGCGTTTGAATACGTTACTATAATAAATAGACATTCAATGAGATGTAGGTCTCACAATTAATATTCCTTAATAGAAAAATATCAATAGGATATGAATTTGAAGTCTCAGTTTTCAGTTTGTACACCTTTTAAAAGTAAATGAAATATATTTCAACGATTAAAAACATCAACATTTATTATTTCACAAGAATTAATGATTTCAAGAATAGATCTACATTCAAAGTAAAGGGGGAGCTTACTATCTCGAGCAGTGTATTATGTTATATCCCTTGGTGGGAACGAAATAGTTCATTTTTAAAACATCAAGTTCATATTATTGTACCCTAGTTGGAGGTTAATAATAGTAAAACTACACTCTTAAAGCATTCAGCAAAAACTCTATGACAATGGAACATAGTCCCCTGGGGGGTTGTACCTACATCGAAGATCTAAGCGAGATAGAAGCTCGTAGAATGCCACCTAATAGTGGATGTGTTGTCAGTGTTTGTTCACGCGCGCGTGTGTGTATGTGCGCGTATGTGTGCATGTGCGTGACTGTGTGTGTGTGTGAGGGATAGTCTATCTCTCTCTCTCCCTCTCTCTGTGACTAGAAGTAAGAGAGTTATCTCTTTTTATTAACCCGTTACTGGGGTGTGCAAAACGACCATTGCTAGTTGCACATGCAATAGAGTTACAGGAAATGAACAACACTTTCGTGTTATAAAAATGAACAAAACTGACTTAAGCAATTGATCGGAATAATTACATGACATCACAATGATACGACCTTTGTGTACAATGTTAATTTTTGTTATGTTCAATCACTCGATTTGCTTAAATCGTTGTACTTAGGCCTTTGTGTACACTAAGACTGTCTCTCTCTCTTTCCTCTTTCTCTCTCTCTCTCTCTCTCTCTCTCTGTCTCTCTCGCACACACACACACAGTCTTTTTCGTTTCTCTCTCTCTCTCTCTCTCTCTCTCTCTCTCTCTCTCTCTCTCTCTCTCATTCTTTCTCTCTCTCTCTCTCTCTCTCTCTCTCTCTCTCTCTCTCTCTGTCTCTCTCGCACACACGCACACACACACAGTCTTTTTTTCGTTTCTCTCTCTCTCTCTCTCTCTCTCTCTCTCTCTCTCTCTCTCTCTCTCTCTCTGTCTCTCTCTCGCACACACGCACACACACACACAGTCTTTTTCGTTTCTCTCTCTCTCTCTCTCTCTCTCTCTCTCTCTCTCTCTCTCTCTCTCTCTCTCTCTCATTCTTTCTCTCTCTCTCTCTCTCTCTCTGTCTCTCTCGCACACACGCACGCACACACACACACACAGTCTTTTTCGTTTCTCTCTCTCTCTCTCTCTCTCTCTCTCTCTCTCTCTCTCTCTCTCTCTCTCATTCTTTTCTCTCTCTCTCTCTCTCTCTCTCTCTCTCTCTCTCTCTCTCTCTCATTCATTCTCTCTCTCTCTCTCTCTCTCTCTCTCTCTCTCTCTCTCATTCATTCTCTCTCTCTCTCTCTCTCATTCATTCTCTCTCTCTCTCTCTCTCTCTCTCATTCATTCTCCGGTGCATATTATTAGAGAAACTCTGTGCTACGTTGTCCTGAACTGCTCCTCTGTGTAGCAAACCAGTGGATTATTCTCTCTTTTTTCTCTATTCGTGGGAAAAAATCGCAGACGCGTTGCTAGTTTGTAGGCCTAATTGGCTTATTTTCTCTCCATACTACTGTTTTATTCGTTTATTTGCTCTTCTAACTCTACCTTTTATTGCGACCACACTTACTTTATACCATTGTTGATTCATTTGAATAAGTTTGTTTCGTTTTAAGTTGTTCACTCTTTCGCCTAAAGGCCTGATTTTTCTTTTATATTGATATACATTTCGCTGGTTTCCTCTTGAGTTGGTGATTGTTTTAAGCAATTACGTTAAAATGGCCAATGTTACCAGTAATTCTAGATGGTTATCGAAACCGGGTTTTAAAATAGGTTATTTAAATGCATGTCATCTTTTAAACAAAATGTCTGATGTGCCTTCTGTCTTGTCAAATTCTAATACTTGTTTTCATTGTTTTGCCTTTGCCGAGTCTAGGTTATCTGATGTTGTGTCTGACAATCTAATTTCTGTACCAGGGTACAATGTTATTAGAAAAGATGCTTCAAGTAAGCTACACACAGGCATGGTTGCATACATTCACCAGTCAGTGAACTATAGACAGGTACATGACTTCGATAAGTACAACATAGAAGGTATTTGGATTGAAATTCGCTTAAAGGGCCACACACCAATTATTGTGGGATTTTTATATAGAAATCCCGATGAACGTGTGGAGTGGTTTAACCGATTTTCATCTATGATGGACAATGTTTCCTTATCCTATACCGACATCATATTGCTAGGTGATTTGAATATTGATCTTCTTAAAATCCATGATAACTGGAAACGTCTCTATGAATCTTATAATATGTCTCAATTACTTAATAACCCCACAAGAATAACACTACAGACCCAAACACTCATTGACCATATATACGTCACCAATCCTGGTCACATAGTTGAAACGTCTGTTCCTGTCTTCGGGTTAAGCGATCACTTCCCCATATGCTTAACGTGGTCAAAAAAAGGCATCAGAATCCCCAAATGTTCTCATAGATGTGTAGCATTTCGTAGCTATAAATCCTTTAACCCTGAGCAATTCTTATATGATTTATGTATGGCCGACTTTTCTATTGTTTTTCAGTACAATGACCCAAATAAAGCCCTTGAAAAGTGGTATAATACCTTCATCCCAATATACGATAAACATGCCCCTTTTATAACCAAACGTGTCAAGCCTGAAGGTAAACCCCCATGGTTAAACGATAATATAAATGCGGAAATAAAGACTCGTGAAAGTTTAGTACAAACAACTGGTAAGGATGTAGCTTTTAAAAAGCAGCGAAACAAAATAACAAACATGAAGCGAGTTGCCAAAAAAAAGTACTTTGGCGATCTTATTCAATCTAAAAAAGACTCAAAATCTATCTGGAAAGCAATTAACCAATTATCCTGCAAATCTTCAACACACAGTACGCCCTTGTCAAACGATCTATCTGTTGAAGAACTCAACAATCATTTCTGTACCATAGCTGATAAAACGATACTAGCCGATCGAACTGGCTCTAACGATCTATTGTTACTGAAAGAGTACTGTGACTCCAAAAAATTAGGTCCTAAACTCAGTTTCCAGTTTATGGCTGTACATGAGGTATACCAAGAATTAATTCAACTCAAGCATTCTAAATGTTGCGGTTTAGATCATATTGATAACTATATCTTAAAGCTATCTGCGCCTATTATCACTGACTGTCTTACCTATATTTATAACCTTTGTATTGAGAAATGCTGTTATCCCCAATTATTTAAAGATGCCAAGGTGATACCACTATATAAATCTGGTGACCCCCAAGATCCGTCAAACTACCGACCTATCTCTATCTTGTCTAACCTCTCCAAACCTCTAGAAAAGCATTTAAAACGTAACCTTCAAACATACTTTACCACACATGATCTTTTCCATTGTAACCAAAGTGGCTTTAGAGAAAACCATTCCTGCCAAACAGTACTCACTAATCTAATCGAACAGTGGCATTCCAATATTAACAATGACCTTCTCACCGGTGCCATTCTCGTCGACTTTGCTAAGGCCTTTGATGTTATTGATCATGGCCTTCTATTGAAAAAACTATCATTGTATGGTTTAACTCAAGATTCTATCGCCCTCGTTTCGTCCTTTCTATCTGACAGACGACAAACCGTCTCAAAAGACACTATTACATCTTCATTTCAATCAGTCAATTATGGAGTTCCCCAAGGCTCAGTCTTAGGACCTATACTCTTCACCGTTTATATAAATGACCTCCCCCTTCATCTTACTTCATCGTGTGAGCTTTTTGCAGACGACACCACAGTGTATAAAAATGGCAAAAATGCTGATTCAATCTGTTCTGGATTGCAGAGTGACATTAATAATCTAGTTGACTGGGCAGAGCAAAATCATATGGCCTTACACCCCAAAAAGTCTAAATTCATGTTAATCACAACAAGACAAAAGAGGCAAAACTTTAAAAATCAATTAAGAACACCGACTATCTATGAAAAGCCTCTAGAAGAAGTTACTTCACACAAATTACTCGGCGTATACATTGACAACAACTTATCCTGGTCAAAACACATGGACATTCTGTCCAAGAAAATTTCAAAAAAAGTATTTCAGCTCAATAGAATTAAACACTTTTTAGATCAACATACTCGTAGACTTTTTTTCCATGCCTATATCCAACCTGATATTGATTATGCATCAACATGTTGGGATTCAGCTAGTAAAAACACACTCAAACATGTTGAAAGACTATATAAACGCTCTCTTAAACTCATACTCCTTAAATCGTCATCCCTAGAAACCAATGACTATAAAGAACTTAACATTCTACCATTTGATTTGAAATGCCTACTAAATAAAGGTACCCTTATGTACAAGATCATAAATAAGCTAGCACCAAAATATCTTATTACTAAATTTAAAGTCCATACAATTCGAAGCAAAACCAAATTAACAATGCCCCGCCCCAGAACAGATCTATATAAATCATCCCTTACATTCTCTGGTGGTAAACTGTGGAACGACCTCCCTGATTATCTAAAAAATAGAACTAGCGTATTTTCCTTTCGAAAATCTTATCACAAGCTCCTAATAGACAATCTTGTTTATTAGTAATGCTAATTAATGAGTTTTACTTCAAACGTTACTAATGCCATCAGCTATGTCTAGATTCTTATAAATCTCTCTCTCTCTCTCTCTCTCTCTCTCTCTCTCTCTCTCTCTCTCTCTCTCTCTCTCTCTCTCTCTCCCCTCCCCCTCCCCCTCTCTCATATTCCCATGTTATCATATGTTTTTTTTTGTGTGTGTTTTTTTCTTCCTTAAAATTGGGTTTATTCTGAAAAATTGTCATTGTCTCAAAATGGTTTCCCTTTTTTCATACTCAATTTAAACTACCAATTCAAGTTCACCATTGTTAAGTATTATCCATGTTTGCTTTAAATCCCATTTTTGATTTCTTTTTCAATTATTTCATGTGCCAATTTTTGTTCCATTTTCTTGACTTGATTGTTTTATGTCAAATTTTCTTTGCTTGATGCATGGTATGAATGTGTGAGTGAGAGGGCAAGGTGTAAAGAAGCTATTGTAGCTTATCCTTTTTACCCTCAATAAAACATTCGTATTCGTATTCGTATTCTCTCTCTCTCTCTCTCTCATTCTCTCTCTCTCTCTCTCTCTCTCTCTCTCTCTCTCTCTCTCTCTCTCTCTCTCATTCATTCTCTCTCTCTCTCTCTCATTCATTCTCTCTCTCTCTCTCTCTCTCTCTCTCTCTCTCTCTCATTCTCTCTCTCTCTCTCTCATTCATCTCTCTCTCTCTCTCTCATTCATCATTCTCTCTCTCTCTCTCTTCATCTCTCTCTCTCTCTCATTCATTCATTCTCTCTCTCTCTCATTCATTCTCTCTCTCTCTCTCATTCTCTCTCTCTCTCTCTCTCTCTCTCTCTCTCTCTCATTCATTCTCTCTCTCTCTCTCTCTCATTCATTCTCTCTCTCTCATTCATTCTCTCTCTCTCTCTCTCTCTCTCATTCATTCTCTCTCTCATTCATTCTCTCTCTCTCTCATTCATTCTCTCTCTCTCTCTCATTCATTCTCTCTCTCTCATTCATCTCTCTCTCTCTCTCATTCATTCTCTCTCTCTCTCTCTCATTCATTCTCTCTCTCTCTCTCTCATTCATTCTCTCTCTCTCTCATTCATTCTCTCTCTCTCTCTCTCTCTCTCTCTCATTCATTCTCTCTCTCTCTCTCATTCATTCTCTCTCTCTCTCTCTCTCTCATTCTCTCTCTCTCTCTCTCTCTCATTTCTCTCTCTCTCTCTCTCATTCATTCATTCTCTCTCTCTCTCTCTCTCTCTCTCTCTCTCTCATTCATTCTCTCTCTCATTCATTCTCTCTCAGTCTCACTCTCTCTCTCAAATATTGGCACAAACTGATAATGGCACAAAACATGCTTACACACACACACACACAGACACACACACACACATACACACACACATACACACACGCAGACACACACACATACACACACGCAGACACACACACATACACACACGCACACACACACACATACACACACGCAGACACACATACACACACGCAGACACACATACACACACACACGCACACACACACACACACGCAGACACACATACACACATACACACACACACGCATGCGCGCACATGCATGCCCACGCCCACACAGGCACGTGTGTTACCAAATGATGTAATGTTTCAATAATAAATTATTGATAATTATACATACATATTGAGTCAAGCAAACCGCTTCCAAGCAAGCAAGGTAAACAAACGATAATGTGGTTTCTACCAAACATAGGCCTTCAATTTTTTATGAGAGGATCAGCATATTTCAGAGTGCATGCGTGTGTGTGTGTGTGTGTCACTGTGTGTGTATGTGTAGATTATACAAGCTCACAAGCTCACATACTGACTTTATTCAAATGTACAAGACAATGCGTATGAACAAACAACCCCCCCCCCCCCCTCTATTTCCCTCCCCCTCCTCCCCCCCCCCCCTTCTCTCTCTGTCTTTTTCATTTTTCAATTGAAATGTAATGTCAGCTTCTGCTACATGTGTTCACTTTAGCATGAGATGTGTTCTCTTCACCAAACCTCCCCCTCCCCACCCCTTACACCCAACTGACCCTTGTTTCCAACTTCTACCATCTGTGATTGCGTACTCACTGTCCCCAACCTCTCTCATTTCATTTTTTTTTCCCCCCTGATTTGTGTTCACAAATGCATGCCTTGCTCTTTGGTTTCAACTTTGTTGTATCATTTACGCATTGGACTGTAGAGGGGAAGTATTGTTTTTATTTTGATCTTGATGGGTTTTTTGCTCCTTCTGTTGCCTGCTTTTTGCTCATTTTGCTATATTTGATGTTAGTAGTAGTAGTAGTGGGGGACTGGCTCATAAGCCTAGGCCTCGCGGCCTATCATGTTTGCTGTTTAATTGTTTGTCTGTGTTGAAAAAGGCGCATTCGCCGAAATATCCACTAGTTTTGCTTTGTTTCTTGTGAATAAAATAACGTCACTTTGCACTTGTCGTGTAGTTGTTTGTTTGTTGTATGTTCCAGTGGCGGTGCAGTCTGTTTCAGTTTTTTGCTTATGAACAAAGCCAAAACATTTTGTATTTGTTTTTAAGTGTTAACATAAAATTGACATTTCACATGGTTTAGAGCTGATAGGTCTATCTAGATTTACACTCGCTCAATTAAATCACAAAGTTTAACGAATACATTCGTATGCAGTATATATGGGTATAAGTGTTTAACATCTTATTCGAACTACCTCTCTACATCTTCAGGAAATCGAAACATTCTCCATCCTTTTTTCCCGCGAGTTTTTGCAATAGTTTGCTGCACACCATGCACTGCCACCTTTCGGTGTTGCCATTTTTACAAGGAGTAAAAGAGCAACACAAGCTGTGGAATAGAGCAAAGAAATCTTGCAGCCACAGCTTAACGCGTGCGGGTGGAGAGGAGTTGGTGGGCTGGCGCGGACAGGTTTTGGGTGCCAGTGGTCTGTCATATATATAGCGTCATTGTCACAGTCAGCCAGCTCTCTTCAATCTAACCAACCAGGCCAATACAATCAGAAGTACATTACGATTTGGATGAAGTGATTTATAAATACATGTACAGTACAGTGGAACCTCCCTTCTAAGACCTAACGTCATCCAAAATGAGGTCTTAAATGGGAGGGAGTCTTATAAGGGAGGTAATGTTAATACTTACAAAGAAGGGCAATGTCTCAGAGAAGTAGGTCTCTAATGGGAGGGAGTCTTATAAGGGAGGTAATGTTAATACTTACAAAGAAGGGCAATGTCTCAGAGAAGGTCTTAAGTGGGAGTCTTATAAGGGGGGGGGGGTCTTATAAGGGAGGTTCCTCTGAATATTGATTTTGGGTGATGATATTAATTTTATATTTCTTTCCGGTAATGTCCACCTGCCGTAACCATTCACATGTACTTGTCGGAAATCATAACTATGTTTACGTAATATTCAGAGCTGATTCTAAGGTGCGGGATTGGTACAACCCCCCCAAAATCTGTTCCTTCTCACAATAATCGGGTCTGAATGCGGGCCGACGCCCGGATATTTGCAGAACTGCCCTCACTTTTTACCGATCGCTGCGGGAATTCCTTCGTAGTCTGCTTAATCCGTCATCTGCATAATATCGTGTGATATTTTGCAGAATCTTGTATTCTGTGTTATGTCGTTTACAAGCTGCATTTTTCCCATGCTCTATGCATAAGTTTCTTATCTGTATTTTACATATTTCCCACTGATCTTTTGACAGTTCTCATTATTTTCTGTTTTAATAGGGTGGACGTGGCTCAGCTAGCGCTGTTCAACCTAACCATCGAGTGCAACCACAAGTATTACGATCTGGACGAGGTCATTTTGCCCTGGATAAAGCGCCATCTACACAACCTGGCTATTCATAGTCTCTTGGAGGTTAGTGTGTGTGTGTCTCTTTTTCAAATTTTTGTTTGTTTGTAATGCTTAAAAATTCTTTTTAGAGTACTGTATCTTTGTATAAGATATGTTACCAAATTTCAGATTTTGTTACTATTTTTTTCCACATTATTTAGACCTGTTTTCCTTACGGATTTGTCCGTAATTATTACGTTTTGAGACCTCTGATACGCTATTACGGTCAGCAACAACAAAAATTCGCATTTCCGCTGAACGAGCGCGAGAAAAGAAAAAAAGAAGAAATCAAAAGAAGGCATGGCGTTTGAGCCATACTCGCTACTGTGTCGTCTGCTATCAAAGGTATCACTTTGAGTGATGTCCCTTGAATGAATACTTCCGGTTTATTTCTCCATGCCGCCATTTTTTTGGGTACGAAGTACAAAATTTCGGCGTCAAAGTTGGGTTTGGATGGGAAGTTGCCGCTCAACAAAAGGTTTGACGGCAGCGAAAAATTCTGGTGAAAGGATTTCTCGGACAGCAAAATTACAGACAGGTGCCTGAAATGACTGTTTTCAGTGAAGATTTGGGGTAAACAGGTATGCATTATAAGGCGCAGAGGTCTGAGTCTTGGAAAAACGTATCGCCTTGTACAGGGAAACCCATTTAGTACGAGTACGGTTTAAACGAGAGCCCGTGTGTAACGAATGGTTTCAAAATTCCCGACCACAAGCCTTCTTTTTCCTTGTTAAATAATTCTGCATACAATGAGCTCGCTACAACGAGCAACTTGCATATAACGTACAATTTATTGACTCCCAAAGTCAAACTTTTATGCAAAAACTACACGGTTAGAACGAGAACGCACTTACAACCACACCGCCATCCCAAAGTCAAGCTTTCTTGCACAACTACCTGGCTAGAACGAGAACACACTGACAACAACATCGCCATCTTGACTGACCCCTCGATATGTAAGCGGCATTCTGATTGGCCGATATATTCTGTTTGCGCACTGATCTTGTGACTTCCGGGAAATTTTAACTTTGTCTTAAAGCGCGTGTGTGGATTTTATGTTTTTGATGTTATCGTGTGTTAATAAACTGTTTTAAAGTGTTTGTAATCGGCATTAAAAACCCTATGGATACAGGATACTGGGCTTACAACCATGCTTTGTTGGATCAGTGTGTTGTTTCCGTTTTTCTGTCTTTTTCACACTTTACCAGCACGCACATCACAGTAGATGTGAGGAGCGATTGATAGGTTCGTCAGGGTTGCCAAAATCGATAAAATGGTTTGAACGAGCAATGCTTACAACGAGTAAATTGGCCCTCTCCCCTGGAATTCGTACTAAACGGGTTTCACTGTAGTCCTAAAAATACGGTACCATATCTTTTGGATGATAAGGCGCGCCTTGTTATAAGGCGTCTGTTATTATATTTTCTTACTATTTTACTAGTCATATTATAAGGCGCAGGGGTCTCAGTCTGGGGGGAAAAAGTATCGCCTTATAGTCCGAAAGATACGATATTTGTTCCTGGAAACAGTTGAAAATGGGCACCCGGCCTTGGAATCCACTTTTCTGGTGTCCTTGGAAACTGAGTAGAATCAAAATGTTGTAGATCAGTCACTTATCTTGTTAGCTAAGCATATTATTGATTACAGGAACACCCAAAGCAAGAGGAATGTTGACGTTTTCTTGGCAGACATGTTAACTCATAGTAGGTGGCGGCTCGCCTCTGCCGAAAGTAGTGGAAAGTGAAGTTGTGGCTAAAAATGAGGCAACTTCACCCTGCAAGTACTCTCTTAATATTGAACCTATAATCATTTTGTTTTGCTCTGAATAAACATACAGTTTTAAACTTTATCCCTCAAGTGTTTTTATTTTTGGTATGAAAGTGTGAGCGAATGAATTTGTTTGTCAAACAAACCCACTAAACAAAAATCTCAGCTTCGTGGGAACTCCGCCGGCAGCCATTTCGGCCAATCCGTAAACGGGTTGCGTTGGAAAAACACATCGGGAACCTACTTACTCTACCTCAAATGAGCTAAAAATAGCATCACTGTGTCGTTGAGAGATTTTCCTTTAAAACAGTATAAAACATGATGGGGTATAAGCCCGATCTCGATTTGATAAAGCAGTTCCGAAAATACAGTCAACTTTGGGTCGATATTTCTTGAAAAATAAACACAAAAACCATCGCGTCTTAACATGAGCTAGATGGGGAATTTCCTTACGGACATTTTGGTATGCAAATTGTGGGGGTCAAATCCATAGTAGCCAACCGCGAGCTCGGAAAAGCGACCAACCCGCGATTCAAAGTCTGTCTTTCTTCTTCCACCATGGCGAGCGAAACGGCGAGCGAAGCTATGCAAGCAAGCATTTTGAACGAGTCGAAAATCATGATCGAAGATCTGTCGGGTAAGTTTATTACATTAATGCGATTGAAAATAGTTTAAATATGATATTTGTACCTAATTCCATCGGTTTATGTTGCGACTAGGTGTTTATTTTTTTAATTGAAGTGATGAAGTTAGATCATCTTGAAAGGACGAGTCACGTTCTCATTGTCCGAAGTTGCACATGCTCTTCTAATTTTACGGGCATCAACAATCTGCTTGAAAATCAAACGAATAGTTGTAGGAATGTGTTATCAATTAAATCATATAGTTTTAAGACAAACAGATTTTGATTGATTGGTATATTTGTCTGATTAAAGCCCCAGGCACAAAACCGGAAGTTGATAACCGAACATTTTAGACTACTTTCGATGTTTGCGGACTCGTCGTGTCGCATTGTTTTCAACTTTATTACTTCAATCTAAGTCTTCATTACTATTTTAATGTTTATCTGCTGTAACGTTTTTTATCTTTGGGTTTGATTTAAAGGTTTATTGTAAATTTATTTGAAATTAAAAGCGAGAACAAAATGTTTTAAAAGGCTCAACTCAGAGAGAGAGGAGAGGGGGGGGGGGGAAGGGGGGGGGGGGGGGGGGGGGAGGGGGTGCAGCTTGTACCAGTAGTATTAAAATAAACAACGCACGCACACTCTCTCACATGCACACACTCTCTCTCTCTCTCTCTCTCTCTCTCTCTCTCTCTCTCTCTCTCTCTCTCTCTCTCACACACACACACTGCAGTGATGCACATTTTCTGTCATTTTTCGGACATTGACCTATCAAATTTTTAACTGTCCTATTGCCTTAACCCCTGACAGGCCATTTGTCCTATTGTATAACTGAGTAAAACAGCAAGTTCAGGACATTTGTCTGATTGACAATGCTGAGTCAGGACATTGTCCTATTAAGTGTCGAAAAAATGTGCATCACTGAGTCACATACACGCACACACACACAAGAAATAAATTGTGATTGAGCAACTTTTTTTGTTTGTTTAACTTAGATGAGCAGTTTGTACGCATGAAGCAGTATCTGGCAGCAGATGGAAAGGGAAGGAGAGTCAGCTTACATAAGCAATCTGCTGTCACCAACAGGCTTCTGCTGCAGATGGATGTCCTGAGACAGACCTACAGTAAAGAATGGGAAGAGATGACTGAGTTTTTCCATAAAGTGTGCGGTGAAAGCTTTTTGGCACACACCACTCTTGAAAATGAAGTCAGACGAGCAAACAGAGGTGCCAGATCAGTAGTGACTAGCCAAGGGGACATTCAGTCCTTTCTAGATATTGATGCTAGACAGGAACGCGAGTCAAGAAATATAGGGCCTTGGCTTCAGAAAACAGGAATCACGCGACATCATCTTCTGTCTCCTGATTCTCTCGATGAGATCCAGCTCTCTGAAGTGCCAGTAACAACTGGCGCTCTGATCGACCTTTTTATTTTTCAAAAGCAGGAAGGTTTAACTCTGCATCGACAATGGTTTGACTTTCTGGGGCTTGATGTTGAAGGGCTGTCTGACAAACAGCTGCGTGCAAGAGTGGAGAAAACCAGAAAACCTTACGACTCCCTCATGAAAAACATATCAAGGTCCAACACAAAGCAGAAGCTTGAGGAGTTCATGGCCCAGCCTCCTTCACATTTTTCTTTTAAGAACACTGAAGAACAAAGTTTGCAGGAAGACTTCTCACAGCCCTGCTCTTCATTGACAAATGACACCCAGCCACCCAAAGCGGAAGACAAAAGTGTTCAATCACTCACATTGAAACTGGCTACATATGGGAGGGAGAATGCTGCTTATAGGAGGGAGCTTGATGAAACGAAGGTTTTATTAGCACACTCGAGAACAGAAGCTGACGTTTTGAAGAACTTTGTATGTGAAAAAAATGAGAAAATTGAAGCACAAGACACTGTCTTAAATGATATGAAAACTCATTTACTAACAGTACAGGCAAACCATGCCTTAGTACAGGAAGAGACTAAAGATTTGAAAGAAAAGTTGAAAACAGCCAAAGGAAAGATCTCCTCCATTCAACACACTGCATATTACAAAAGATTAAGGCGTAAAGAATATAACTTGACTGTTCAAGAGAGAATCATGCAAGAACATGAAACTGGAGGATGCAAGCGTAGGGTCAACGCAATGAGAACAAAGTTAAAAAATAGCCAGACTGTAGTGTCAAATTTGAAGAAAAAGATCACTGATTTAAAGGAGAAAATAGGAGAGTTAAAAGAAGAGGTAAAATCAAAAGAAACTTGTCACCATTGCATCGATAACGCTCTTGAGCAACTGGATGTGCTACACCTGAAGGATGATAAGGGCCATTTCAAACCGGAGGCCAGGCTGTGCATCATGGCACTAGTGGGAGAAAATGAAGTGCCTGCCCACAGGTGTGGTGCTGTGATTAACACCACAGCAATGCTGTTTGGAGTCAGGATTGCTGATGGTGATCTTCCTTCTCAGCGATCTGCATTGCGATTTGCTGATCAAGCGCACGTGGTCAGCAAATCCCATGTGGCTGAGGTTCTTAGCCATGAAGAACACTGGCATCTCCACATTGATGGAACCAGCAGGAGTGGGAAAACTTACATCTGCCAGCAAGCCACCACTTCACAAGGAACCTTATCCATGGGCTTCACTCCTGTGACCACTGAGGATACAACCACCCTGGTGGACATTGCCATTAACTTGCTGGAGGAACTGTCAGAGCTTCATCCGGGAGGAGCAGACCAACTGAATTTCTACCACATTCTCCTTGGCCTTTCAGGAGTCATGACTGACAGAGCTGCAGTCATGAAATCTTTCAGCAGGAGGTTGGAGGCAGAAAGGAAGGAATTGCTTCAAGAGGATGAAGGACTGGAGTTTCTCCATTGTAACGCCCACTTTCTGCTGGGTCTTGGTGCGGAGAGCAAGAAAGCCTTGGCCAAAGATCAAAAGGAGAAGGGGGATCTTTTGGGGAGAGACGCACTACCTGGCTTCAGCAGTTTCAACTCAACGGATTGTGCAGTATACAGGTATGTCTAATCATCTCATTTTGACTTGGTAGTTTTATTGCAAATTACTGTTAGCGTGAGTGGACATGTGACAAACTCATGAGACAGCCCATGACTTGGATCAATGATTAATTCTTTCTCTTCAGTATATCAGCTGTACAAAATAAGTATGCCAATGGTATGAAGTCAACTGGATTTAGAATAATGAAAATGCACACAAACATGACAATTGACATGTTTTAAAACAGAGTTAAGTCTGAATATTTAAGTAATATTATGGTCACCATTTTTGTTTCTTAAAAAAAAAGTGTTATTGGCCTCCATTTAAATGATGGTCCCGTTTTATTCTAGGTACATCTGGATGGCCTGTGACTGTCTTGGTCCTCGTGGTGATGATAAGAATGGCTGCAGGGATAGCTGGCTGGCTTTCTGCCTGATGGTGGGACGAGCCTCCACAGTGACCAGCTTTCGGGAAAACCGCTTCAACAACCTGTTCCAGGCTGCAGCCAGTCTTCATTATCATCGCCAGGACATCCACGACTGCCTGACTCACTACATGAGCAAGCAAAACAGGAAGATCCAAAGTGTGCTGGCTGACTGCAACAGCGACGTCATTGATTGCCACCTTGTTGTTTTGGGACTTCTGTTTTTCAGGATCACAGGTAATGAGCAAATTATTTTTCCCCCTTTTTATACGGCAAACATTAAGCTTTTAACAGTGATTCTCCCCACCCACCCTCCCCCCCCAAACCTCCTCCACTCACAAGCACACACACACACAACACGCACATACATATTTGCCTACTTCACATGTGATTTTGAAGAGAAATGAATTACCATCAAGGCATGCTGTACAATTTCCCATTGAGCATTTGACTTTTCTTTTTTTTTAATCAAGGTGCATCAAATGTTCATTTTTAGCAAGAAATTGTGTCATTACATTAGTAAACAAATACACAAAATTCACGATGCAGTGCATGCTTTGTGTCTACAGGTCCATACTGGTGTCTTCTTGGCGGTGAGGTACATTACTTGGATTTTCATATCCATGTTGAAAGAATGTACAACGTCTTGCAAGCATGGACAACTGATGCATCGCCTGCTCTACAAGCTGACTGTCCACCCACTTTCCCCGGTGTCCGCTTCTCCTACAATGCAGACATCTTGCAGTCCCTCTTGGCCTCTGGAGAAGAAAAAAAGGGTGTTGTTGTTGATTTGCTTCAGAAGGTTTGCTGCGGTCTGATAGAGGTAACAAAGCGCCAGCTGTGTGATTTTCTGCCAGGTGGAAATTACTACAATGTGCAGAATGAGGAGTTGAGAAAAAAGCTAAACCACTCCAGCCTGACCAACTTGATCAGTGAGGAGTGCTTTGCTGATCTTGATTTCTCACTCTTCAAGCGCAGAAATGCCAGCCTGCATCACCACTCTACCGTGAATCTTCTGAAGCGGAATAAGTCTGTTTCCTCCTGGCTGGCCCTGAAGACCCCTGAAGAACAACAAGAGCTTTTGAAGTTTTCAGCAAAAAAAGCTCTCGCCCTCCGGCAACAACATGTGGGGATGGAAAAAGACACCATCCGGAAAAAACAAGACCTCTTGCAGGAAGCCAGACGGCTGAAGGCAGCAGCGGAAGAAAAGAAGAACCAGCAGAAGATCACCATTGTCCAGGACTTGAGACCCCACACCGGCCCCTGTACATCTGCTGATGACGTGCATCACTTGTTTGTCATCTACAGGAACCACACGACCTTGAGGAAAGCCATCAGGGCAGAGATACTTTTTCAAAAAGTATTCTTGGAAAAGAAGTCGTCACTGCTTAAAGTCACAGGGTCTGTTAAGAAGTTGGTGAATCAGCTTTTGCAGTTCTTTGGGGGAGAACCTTTGGAACGTTTGCCAGCAGTTCAGCCAAATGAACAAGAAGTTCAGGCAAACAGGGGACCCTGTGCAGAAATGGATGACTTGGACCCTGTGGAAAGTGAAGATGAGTCTCACCCCAGTGATCCCGGAGACCAGCTGACTCAATATAATTTCACAGAGTTGAAATACAAATTCACATGTCGTGGAGAACTGATTGCTGTATACTTTGAAGATGACTTCTTCATTGGGGCTGTGGAGGACGACTTTCCGGATAAACATCCAAAAGAAGAGGCTGAGGTCAGCTTCATGATCAAGGCAACTGTGGGCAGGGGTGCCAATCAGAAGTATGTGTACAGGTGGCCCAACATTCCTGAAATCCACAGCATCCAGTCCTCTGTGGTGTTTGCCTCCAACATCACTCTGCAGCCTTCCTCTTCATCGGGAAGGTCTTCTGTAGTTTTGAGTCCAGATGATCTGCCCCGGCGATACCAAGCTTTCAAACAGTATCTGTTTGAAAACCTTCTTTAATTTTTTTTTTCTGCTTTACTTTTTTCAAGGAGAGAGTAACACACTGGACTGAATTTGGAAAGCTTGTTTTTAGAGACAATAATAATAATGATAACACTTGACTGTATTTGAAAGCAAGAGACTCATGTTCACTGTTGTTTGAAAATGTTTCAAGGTCAATTTCCAAGATAGGTATCTAACCTTTTTAATCGTTGATATTTGTTCAATTTTGGTGACTGTCATCTTCTTAATATTCAATTGGAATTACAATTATCATGCTTAAAGTAAAGTAAACAATATTTTAGATGTAAGGATAACATTTTGAGAAGAAATCTTGATTAGTTTGGAAGTTATTGAGTTTTTAAGTCTAGCCATATTATGATATATCTCAATTTGGAGTCGCTTGGCGACCATTTTGAAGAATCAAATACCATAATATTGTTGATAACTAGTTAAGTTTTAGTCAACAGGTAGAGAATACTAATTTACAAGCTGTCACCAAATTTTATCAAAATATCTTTGTTCATTGAGAAGTTATGTCCATTTTTGTCTCATCTGGGTACTTCGGCACTGAACTTCCGCCGGTCATTTTGGCCTCCTGGGGCTTCTTTAGACCTGAATAGTCAGAAAAGTATCAGCCCTGATCAACTGGAAAAAAATTAGGCTAAGTCTATATAACATTTTAGCTTAAGAACAGCAAAACAATCTGTATTTAAGGCATTTTTGTGAAATATATAGGCCTTGAAACATGGCACATCGCGCTAATTTGATACTTTCCACATCGCATTATGTGCCATTTTTGACTTTATGCAGAACAGACAATATTGCTTCTAGAGAACTAAAACTTGGTATGCCTAAAGTATATGTTGTGGACTCCTAACATGTAAAATACTGACTGTCTCACTTGTATGATGAAGTTGCTGGCAACTTCCAAAGTTGGGGTTTCATTACGTTTTGCGCACATCGCGTAAATAAGCGTAAATAAGCAACCTTTGAATGGCAATATCTCGGGAACTATTGACGATAGAACAATAATTTTTGTTTTGTTTTCTTTTATTCAAGCAGTTCTATCTAAAAAACATAAAATATTGTGTCATATCTATAATTCAAGTTTTTTCTGCCGCAACCTACTCATAGTTATTGAACTCCAAAGGATCTGGAATATAGAAGCACATTGGCACGGAAAAGCATCAACAAAACTTTCCAAAAAATCCAGTCGCAAATATACATCATGATGCATGACATTTCGATGTTTATCCCTGGAAATAAGTATCTGTCCCTGGTGTTTAACCCTTTCACCGCCAAAGTCGCATTTTAGCACCACAGTAATTTAACACCTATGTCACTAAAAGGCATCAAATTGGGGTCTATTATCCAAAGACCCTGTTGTCTTAGTTTTGGGAAGTAAGGATAGACCTTATTTTATATATCTCACAGAAGAATCCACAATACAGCGGATGGATTTTGTTCTCTACCCAGGTACATTTAATGGAAAATATTGGCTGAAATATGGCTGGCGGTGAAAGGGTTAAGCAGTTTGTCCCTAGAAACTGTAACAGGAGGTAGGCAGCCCTGTATTTGGTACTTTATACTATGGTCACAGAGGCTTCTGTGAAATTCAGGTTGCTCCCACTTAGAAAGCGCATCATATTGACAGTATATGACTGCACCCGCCAGAGGCGTGCCACCCTTTTAAAAAAAAATTATTATTTGCATGCGACTTTTGTGTGACTGATGAGGAAGGAAGGGGGTGGTGTTGAATTTGTACCAAATGACAACTTTTTCGTTGCCACTGGGTTTGGCGTGTGCTAAGTGCATGGGCACACGGGACCTCGGTTTATCGTCTCATCCGAAAGACTCCGCGTTCAGACCGTAAGGCCCAGTGGTGCAGAGTGAGAGGAAATATCCACCTGTACCCAGGTTCGAACTTGGGGTTTTACTGTGCACGAGGCGAGCACGCTGCCTCTGTGCCACTCTACGCCTCGTCAGTGTACACCTTGTGTAGAGTGGCACAGTGGTAGCGCGTTCGCTTCGTGTCAAGTAAACCCGAGCTCGAACCTGGGTACAGGGGATTTTTTCCTCTCACTTTGCACTAGGCCTTGCGGTCTGAACGTGGAGTCTTTCGGATGAGACGATAAACCAAGGTCCCGTGTGCCCATGCACTTAGCACACGTTAACCCAGTGACAACGAAAAAGTTGTCATTTGGTCAAAATGTACCCCCCTCCCTTCCTCATCAGTCACACAAAAATTGGATGACAAAAAAAAAAAATTAGGTGGCGCGCCTCTGGCAGCGACGCGCTTTCCAGGTGGGAGCAACCCGAATTTCACAGAGACGCCTCTGTGACTGTAATGTACCTAGCGTAACGTAACGTCATTTTGTTTGTCTGTCAGGGGCAGTCGGTGAAGAGCGGGGAGGTGCGGAGTAGAGTGGAGGCCGCACTCAACAACCATCGATCCAAGTGAGTTGGGGGGTGGGGGGGCTTGGTCGTTTTAGGTGGGGCAGTGCCTGGATGCCTCTTGCCTCCAGCAGACCTGTTTACTCTACTCTTTTCCAGTAGCATTCTACTCAATTTGGACCTCTGCTACTCTTCAAAATTGAAAATAATGCTTTAATACTCATTTTTAGTGAACATTGTTTGATGGTTTAACCCTTTCACCGCCAGCCATACATCAGCCAAAAATGTCCATTACATTTACCTGGGTAGAGAACAAAATCCATCTGCAGTATTGGGGATTCTTCTGTGACATATATAAAATAAGGTCTATCCTTACTTCCCAAAACTAAGACAATAGGGTCTTTGCATTATAGACCCCAATTTGATGCCTTTTACTGACATAGGTGTTAAATCACTGTGGTGCTAAAATGCGACTTTGGCGGTGAAAGGGTTAATGAATATTCATAAAACTAAGAAGGGTGTTTGCTATCTATCTAGATCACAAAATATATTTCATGATACATATTGGGATGTGTGTCCCTGGAAGTAAGTCTGTCCCTGTTTGTTAAGCAGTTTGTCCCTGGAAACTGCAACAGGGGGTGGTTGGCAGCCCTGGATTCATGATGCATGACATTGCGATGCTTGTCCCTGGAAATAAGTCTCTGTCCCTGTTTGTTAAGCAGTTTGTCCCTGGAAACTGCAACTGGGGGTGGTTGGCAGCCCTGGATTCATGATGCATGACATTGCGATGCTTGTCCCTGGAAATAAGTCTGTCCCTGTTTGTTAAGCAGTTTGTCCCTGGAAACTGCAACTGGGGGTGGTTGGCAGCCCTGGATTCATGATGCATGACATTGCGATGCTTGTCCCTGGAAGTAAGTCTGTCCCTGGTTTTTAAGCAGTTTGTCCCTGGAAACTGCAACAGGGGGTGGTTGGCAGCCCTGGATTCATGATGCATGACATTGCGATGCTTGTCCCTGGAAATAAGTCTCTGTCCCTGGTTTTTAAGCAGTTTGTCCCTGGAAACTGCAACTGGGGGTGGTTGGCAGCCCTGGATTCATGATGCATGACATTGCGATGCTTGTCCCTGGAAATAAGTCTGTCCCTGTTTTTTAAGCAGTTTGTCCCTGGAAACTGCAACTGGGGGTGGTTGGCAGCCCTGGATTCATGATGCATGACATTGCGATGCTTGTCCCTGGAAATAAGTCTGTCCCTGTTTTTTAAGCAGTTTGTCCCTGGAAACTGCAACAGGGGGTGGTTGGCAGCCCTGGATTCATGATGCATGACATTGCGATGCTTGTCCCTGGAAATAAGTCTGTCCCTGTTTTTTAAGCAGTTTGTCCCTGGAAACTGCAACTGGGGGTGGTTGGCAGCCCTGGATTCATGATGCATGACATTGCGATGCTTGTCCCTGGAAATAAGTCTCTGTCCCTGGTTTTTAAGCAGTTTGTCCCTGGAAACTGCAACAGGGGGTAGGCAGCCCTGGATTCATGATGCATGACATTGCGATGCTTGTCCCTGGAAATAAGTCTCTGTCCCTGGTTTTTAAGCAGTTTGTCCCTGGAAACTGCAACAGGGGGTAGGCAGCCCTGGATTCATGATGCATGACATTGCGATGCTTGTCCCTGGAAATAAGTCTGTCCCTGTTTTTTAAGCAGTTTGTCCCTGGAAACTGCAACTGGGGGTGGTTGGCAGCCCTGGATTCATGATGCATGACATTGCGATGCTTGTCCCTGGAAATAAGTCTCTGTCCCTGTTTGTTAAGCAGTTTGTCCCTGGAAACTGCAACTGGGGGTAGGCAGCCCTGGGGTGTAGACTGGGAGTGGCTGACGGAAGCATGAACGAAGCAAATCATGCCCCAGTTGCCACTCAAATCCACAAGCTAATAATGTAGCATGTTCATTCCAGTCAGATGAAGCCCACTTCCAACAGCCGCTTCTTTAGCTAGAAGAAGTTTAGCCTCAGAATCCAAATAGAAGAGGCAGCCATCAGAATTGTCAGAGGATTAAGAATTTCTGACAGATGATTGGCTTCTCTTGTCAGAGGTTTAGCCTTTTTATTCAGTGTTATCCTTTGTGTCAAATAGCATTTTAAAGTGATTTTTCACCACATTAAGCCGTTTTGGTCATGTTGGGAACTGATTTCAGTGTTGCCCCTCTTCAGTCTGGGGACTTGATGGCCCTTTTACCGCTGTTTTCAGAGGATTGAACTTCAGACTATTCTGATGCCTGAGAGGGTTAGGTTATGCATTTGAGGTACACGTATGGGCGGGAGGTGAAGAAGTGAGGCTGTTTGATCACACACAGACTGACAGAGACACACGCGCACACAAAATGTGTAATTGTGACAGTGTGGACTGACTTATATATTTGTCCCATTTCAGGTTCACGTCTTTTGTCCCATTTCAGGTTCACGTCTTTTGTCCCATTTCAGGTTCACTCACGTCTTTTGTCCCATTTCAGGTTCACTCACGTCTTTTGTCCCATTTCAGGTTCACACATCTTTTGTCCCATTTCAGGTTCACGTCTTTTGTCCCATTTCAGGTTCACTCACGTCTTTTGTCCAATTTCAGGTTCACGTCTTTTGTCCAATTTCAGGTTCACGTCTTTTGTCCAATTTCAGGTTAACTCACGTCTTTTGTCCCATTTCAGGTTCACACATCTTTTGTCCCATTTCAGGTTCACGTCTTTTGTCCCATTTCAGGTTCACTCACGTCTTTTGTCCCATTTCAGGTTCACGTCTTTTTGTCCCATTTCGTTCAGGTTCACTCACGTCTTTTGTCCCATTTCAGGTTCACGTCTTTTGTCCCATTTCAGGTTCACGTCTTTTGTCCCATTTCAGGTTCATGTCTTTTGACCCATTTCAGGTTCACGTCTTTTGTCCCATTTCAGGTTCACGTCTTTTGTCCCATTTCAGGTTCACGTCTTTTGTCCCATTTCAGGTTCACGTCTTTTGTCCCATTTCAGGTTCACGTCTTTTGACCCATTTCAGGTTCACGTCTTTTGTCCCATTTCAGGTTCACGTCTTTTGTCCCATTTCAGGTTCACGTCTTTTGTCCCATTTCAGGTTCACGTGTGGGCGTGAGGTGAAGAAGCGGTGCACCCTGTGGGGGCTGATTGTGCGCGGGCCCCCCAACCCCCCATCTGTCACCGTGCCGCTGTGCGGGCCGGTCACCAACCAGGTTCTCAGCGACCCCCACATGAAAGGGAGGAAGATGAAGCACGTTCTGACCGCCCAGTGGTAAGATTGTATTGGGTACAGTGGAACCTCCCTTATAGGACCTCCCATTATAAGACTCCCTCCCACATAAGGCCTACTTCTCTGAGACATTGCCCTTCTTTTTTGTAAGTGTTAAAATTACCTCCCTTATAAGACCCCTCCCAAACATTGAAAATGAGGTCTTATAATGGAGGTTCCACTGTATTGTTCTAGTCACAAAGACTTAGGCCATGTACGCACACAAGCGGATAGTCCCTGCGGGAAACCTATATGCAATCCATAAATCTAATATAATCATACTGTACCAACACTCAAAACAATAGCATAACATACCAATTGGCTGGAAAAACCTAAAGCGTAAACGCTTAGTTACCAAATAACAAAGAGTAAGTCACTCTAGTGACCGTGGGGTTATGCCCCTTTCCCCACTTCCGGTCACGTACATCACTTCCGTTCCCAACTCATTCTCTATTTACCATGCTTCAAAGGCTGTTGATGTTTAAACCTACTCCCTTTACGAATTCATTTCAAGCGTTCTTGGTGGGTTTGTTCTGGTTTGATAGTTACCCTTGTTGCTAGTCTGTTCTTAGCAACAAGTCTTTGCTTTCTTAAGCTTCTATTTTGTGTATTTTAGGAGTTAGAAATTTAATTTTTTGAGGTTGACCTAGCCGGTGTTCTTCTGGTTAGGTCGCCATTTTTGGGTTTCTTCTTGGTACTGCGGTTTCTTCAGTTTGACTCCGCAGTCCTTCTACTCTTGTTGTTGGCTTTGCTTAGTAGCTCAGGTACTTTGCTAGCTTTGTAGTGTTTGTTTATTTCGAAAGTTTTTTCGTTGGATTTTTTCGAGTCGTCATGGAAGATAGTTTGGGGGACCCTCCCTCGGAGGTCCCAAGAGTTCATTCTTCGAAAAATTCGAAGCCTTCTCATCTTCCTCGCGATAGTGTCGGGCGCCTTGTTTCGCCCAGATCAGCGTCTTCTAGGTCTTCCAAGAAATCTTCTCGGAAGTCATCGAAATCGGACTCTAAAATTTCTCACACGAAATCTCCGTCGGCCGTTTCGGCCAAGCCGGTTCAGAGTTCGGTTACCTCTTCACCTAAGACAGAGGCCACGGCCTCTGTGAGTGTTCAGTCGCAGTCTGATCAAATTTCATCCGCTCAGACACCTGAAAATTTTGACGCGTTCATTAGGCACCTGCAGAATAGCGGGCTTGTTGTCTCCTTGCCAGCTTTTTCATCTGTCACCTCCCCGGCTGGGGAGGGTTCTGGTTTTTGTCAGTCTGTACAGGTCTCCAGGTCCCCTCCTACGCTGTCCCTCCAGGAAGCTTTTCGGACTTCTACAGACGAGGACGTTCGTAGACGGCCTGTATCGTTCCGACCAGGAGGTCGTTCCCGGCCAGGAGGTCGAAGGCACCACGGACGGTGGTGCAAGTAGACGGTCGGTCTGCTCGGTCACAAGGGCGAAGCATCCTCTCTCGCAGAGTTCGGAGAGGTGTCATAGCCTAGGCAAGAGCGACAACCCCCACGGCGGGTTGTCGGCTGGCTTTGGCTCTACAGGTCGACACCCGGACCGGGTTGTCAGACCACGCCATGTTAGCCCAGCCAGCTCAAGGCCTATAGAGAGGGTCGGTCGACGGGATGGCTCTACACCCGACCCTCTCTATGACCGCCGGGGGAGATATTCATCCGTGGATATTCTCCTTCCGGATTATCAGCGTCGGGCCGCACTGTCTGCCTCTACGACCAGCCGTCCACGGCACGGCTGGTCAACAGTGCCCGGTGAGGGTTCTGGGTCTGCGCGATCCCGTCCCTCCCGCCGGAGAGAACGCTCCCCGTCACGTTCTCCACGTTTCCGTGGCAGGCATGCGCGGGTCGACTCGTCTCGATCCCCCGGTTCCCGCGGTCCCCGGCCCCGCTTCCCCGTGTGAGGGATTTCTCCCCGGTTCCAGGCCGGTACGTGCAGAGGGTCTCCCTCGAGGCTCCCTCTTCGGATGAGGAGCACTCCCGATTGGCCTACCCCGTTGCCGGGTCACCCCCGCCGGAGGACGCCACTCGTGCACAGTCTTTCCAGTCCCAGTCTACGGAGTCCTCCAGAGAAGGTTCTCCTGTCTCTGCCCGTGAGCGCAGGTCAGGTCACTCCTCTCCTCTACGCCCTCCTCATCTGTCTAAGTTGGACCTGCTGAAGCTCATCCAGCCGGTGTGCGTCGACGTCGTCTCTAGGCCTTCGTCTCACCCACGGTCCTCTTCTTCAAGGGTTGTCGACTCCTTCAAGCCTCAGAAAGAGTCCCTCAGGTTCAAGTGCCCTCAGTCCACGCTGCTTGCCCTGGATAAGGCAGAGGTCTCGCTTCTAACGGGCAAGTTCCCTGCGGAGCAACGCTCGGACTCGGAGCCAGACGAGGAGCAGGATGTCTCTACTCCCGTGGGCTCCTTCAGGGTTCCTCGTTTTCAGCCCCCCTTCACCTTGGGCGCGTCTATGCTCCCCTTCGGAGACTACTCGCTCCTCTCCAAAGCGGAGATGGCAAAGCTCTCCCTTCCAACTCAGAACCTGGGATCTCTCCTTTTCACGCCACCGGCAGCGAAAACTCTGGAAGTATCTCTGTCCGACACTCTCAGGTCGTGCGGTGTGGTTGCCTCTCTACACTCGTCACTGTCTCGTCTCATCGGGCGTTCTCCGTCCCTCAAGCCGGACGAGTTTCAACTCTATGAGGAGATAGACGGCGCTGCGGTAGGATCGCTCATCTCCCTCCTCGACGACACCCTCACCAGTCAGGCTAACGTCGTCGCTGCCCTCAAGGTTCAGGTCTCTGCTCTTCGCCGCGACCAGATCCTCTCTTCGTCTTCAAGGTTCTCCAGGGAGGAGAAGGAGAAACTGCGTTCCCTTCCCCTTCCCCATAAGGGTGTGTTTGGCAGTAGCCTGCTTGAGAAATCCTTGGACTCAGCGTCAAAGCGCAAGGCGGAGGTCTCCCAGGTTGCTCTGATCGACGCGGTTACCAAGCGTTTCCGCATGGACACACAGGGCACCCAGCAGAGTCGCGGACCGTTCAGACCTTCACGCCCCTACCAGGTTTTTAGGTCCTCCCACAGGCGTCCTTCTTCGTTTCGCGGGGCTTTTAAGCCCCCCTACTCTCAACCTCGCGTTACTCAGTCCTCCAGAGGGAAACTCTCCTCTTCTCGCGGAGGGAGGTCTTCTGGGCCTCCCAGGCTGCAGTCGAGGCAGCCTTTTCGGTAGAGCCCACACCCTCCCAAAGTCCTCCAACCGCCCCTGCTTCCTGCGTAGGCGCTCTGAGCGCAGCGCTACCTGCATGGAAGACCCTAGTAGGCGACGGTTGGGTTCTTCGGGTGGTGCGGGCAGGGTTTCGGTTCATGTTCCTCCAAGAGCCACCCCTCTCGCGTTCTCCCATTTCTTTTCCTCCACCGTCGGACCCGGAGAGACTTTTAATCCTCCAAGCAGAGGTCGAGTCTGCATCTCAAGGGTGCGGTCGATCTGATCCCGCACCCAGGTCCAGGATTCTACTCCCGTCTCTTCACGGTCCCCAAGAAGACGGGAGGGTTCAGACCGGTCCTGGATCTCTCTCCCCTCAACAAATTTCTTCGCCCCGTCCGTTTCAAGATGGAGACGGCGGCTTCCATTCGGTCTTTCATTCAGCCCGGGGACTGGGCCACCTCAATAGACCTGAGAGATGCATATTTTCACATCCTCATACACCCGTCGAGACGGAAATTCCTTCGCTTCGTGTGGAACGCAGATGTTTTCCAGTTCAGGGCCCTGCCCTTCGGTTTGTCCCCCGCCCCTTGGATCTTCACAAAAGTGACTCGGCAATTCGCTGCCCTAGCAAGGGCAAGAGGGGTGCGTCTTCGCGTGTACCTGGACGATTGGCTCGTCCTCGGTTCCAGTCAACTGATAGGCGAAGCACACACTTCTCAGATCGTGTCCTTGGCAAAGACTCTAGGGTTCCAGCTCAACCTCAAGAAGTCGGACCTCACTCCCAAACAGAATTTCTGCTACCTCGGGATGCGTGTGGACACTGTGAAGTTTTCGGTTTCCCCTTCTCTAGAGAGAATTCAGACTCTGTCAGAAACCTTGGACTTGGTGATCGTCTCGCCAGTGATTACGCTTCGTCAGTGCCTGCGCGTCTTAGGGTTGATGGAGTCGATGGCGGAGCTGCTCCCCCTGGGCAGACTCCACAAGCGTGCCTTACAGAGACAAGTGACGGCCCTCTTTCCAGATCTATCGCTGCTGGAGTGTTGTCCCAGTCGGCCCTTGGTTTCGTCAGTCAGTGCGTCAGTGGATCGATCTGTCTTGGCTGAACAGTTCGGTCCCCATTCGTGTGCTGAGAACACAGTTCTTCCTCTTCACGGACGCCTCAAGAACGGGCTGGGGGGCCCACAGCGAGATCTCGGGTCTCTGGTCTTCGGAGCACGCCCTCCTGCACATCAACCTCCTGGAAATGGAGGCTGTTCGTCTCGCCCTCCTCCACTTCGCACCTCTCCTTCGTCGCCAGTGGGCAACCGTCGCAAGCGACAACACAGCCTGCCTCTCCTACCTGCGTCGTCAAGGTGGGACGAGATCGACGTCGCTCTCTCTCGCCGCCGAGGACATTCTGTTGTGGGCTCACAGCCAGGATATCTCCCTGTCAGTAGAGTTTGTGCCCGGCAAGCTGAACGTCATCGCGGATCAGTTGAGCAGATCTTCCCAGATCCTTCCAACGGAGTGGACCATCGCTCATCAGGCCCTTCGTCCAGTGTGGGATCTCTGGGGAAAGCCCTGGCTGGATCTGTTTGCGACTCGTCACAACTCTCGCTTGCCCATGTACGTCTCGCCGGTCAAGGACCCTCAGGCGTACGCACGCAACGCGTTCACGTTCCGCTGGACCAACCTCGACGCGTACGCTTTTCCTCCGACAACCCTGATCCCGAAGGTGTTGGAGAAAGCGGCAAGGGACTCCCCGCAGCTGATCCTGATCACCCCCTTCTGGCCCACCAGTCCTTGGTTTCCGGAGGTTCTGGCCCTGTCAAAGGCTCCTCCTCTGCATCTCCATCTGACCCCAAAAACTCTGGTGCAGCCTCGGACAGGAGTCGGACACACAAACCCAGACGTGCTCAAATTGACCGCCTGGAGACTATAAGATCAGGCCTTTTGCGTCAAGGTTTCGCCAGGAGGTCAGTTGATCTCCTGCTAGCTTCCAGAAGACAGAGTACGAACACCCTGTACAACCTTCGCTGGCGTTCGTGGTTTTTGTACTGTAGAGCTCATAAGATCGATGCGCTGCGCCCGTCCGCAGTGGAGTTTGTTCATTTTTTGTCACACCTGTATTCGGAAAAAGGTCTCTCGGCTAAGACTCTTTCAGGTTACAAGTCTTCGGTTGCTAACACTATCTCGATGACCCTTGGTTCGCCCTCTGTGTCGGCTCTAGCTTCCCCTTACGTTTCTCACTTCATCGATGCAGTCAGGCTTAGGACTCCTTCTCGTTGCGTTCGTTTTTTTCAGTGGGACGTGTTCCTAGTCTTGAACTTTCTAAGAGATAAATGTGAGCCCTTGGGCAGTCTTTCTCTTAAGTTGTCCTACAAGACCCTTTTCCTGATCGCTCTTGCTTCTACTCGTAGGGTCAGTGGTATCCATTCTCTTAGTGGTCTCCCTCGGGATGTTGAGTTCGACCCCGCTGGTATGTCAGTTACTCTCTCCCTTCTCCCTGAGTTTAGGGCTAAGACCCAACCGGGCGATGTAGATTCTGCGACTGTCACGATCTCTAGTTTAGATCCTATCCTTTGCAGTGATGACTCGGAGATCCATATTTGTCCGGTTCGTTGCCTGAGACACTATCTGTCCCGCACTAGTTCCTTCAGGGGTTCTAAGAGACGTCTGTTCATTTCTCTGAACAAGAAGTATGACAAGGACATAGCTAAGTCTACTATCTCTAGGTGGTTGGTAGAAACTGTTAAGCTGTCTTATGCCAGTTCTAGTTCTTCTTTGCCGGGCAACCCCATCAGAGCGCATGAAGTTAGGGCAATCAGTGCTTCCCTGGCGCTCTCCCGAGGAGTCCCCCTCGCCAAGGTCATGGAGGCGGCCACCTGGCGTTCCGTCAATACGTTTCTGAGTTTCTACCTGAGGGACGTATCCGTCAAGAGGTCGGACGACTCGTATGCCATCAGACGTACTGTCGTGGCTCGTACTCCCATCTCCTGTTAACTCTCGTGAGTATTCCCTTCTGGGGTAAGTCATGTATGACCTATGGGGGAAAAGAGATTGGAGTATTACGGGTTTTAAGATGCGATTCGTAGGGAATTTGAATGTATATTCTATGTTTAGTTTTCATTCAGCCCTTGTTCGCTTGATTGCATCACCCTCCTCCTCTTTGGTAGTCTGCTATTGTTTTGAGTGTTGGTACAGTATGATTATATTAGATTGGTAGATTTTTATTAATCTTACTATCTATATAATTAAATACTTACCAACACTCAAAACAACCAAAGGTTCCCACCCAACCTCCCTCCTGATGCTAGGGTAAATAGGAATGAGTTGGGAACGGAAGTGATGTACGTGACCGGAAGTGGGGAAAGGGGCATAACCCCACGGTCACTAGAGTGACTTACTCTTTGTTATTTGGTAACTAAGCGTTTACGCTTTAGGTTTTTCCAGCCAATTGGTATGTTATGCTATTGTTTTGAGTGTTGGTAAGTATTTAATTATATAGATAGTAAGATTAATAAAAATCTACCAATCAGAGCTGATTCTAGAGCGCAGGATTGGTACAATCCCCCGAAAATCTGTTCCTTCCCGCGATAATCGAGTCTTAATGCACATTTGCAGAACTGCCCGCTATTTTCACCGATCGCTGCGGGCATGGCGTTCGTCGTCTGCAAAACCTGTTGTCTAGGCTACACAAACTGATCAACCAATCAATCGCGTTCATCTCATTCATCTTGTATACCGACGAGAACTTGCGAGAGTTTAAGCTGCCATATTGGATTTCTTCCAAAATGAAGCGCGTAGCCACGCTCCTTGATTTTGACTTTCGCTGAGGCAAAGTGAAAAAAAAGCAGTCTGTGCCACATGATGAGTCAGAGTGTGGAGAAGAGCTTGAAGAAACGGCGACTACATCCAAAAACTCGGAGAAGCAGCCCGATAACAGCGCCGTTTTCCCTTGTATCCAGTGGACCCTTTTTTCATTCTTAGGGGGGAACCTGCCCCCCTTTTTTCAATCATAGGGGGGGAATGCCCCCCCTTTTTCAAAATCCTAGAATCAGCTCTGTAAATAAGTGAAACAAAGAAGAAGGGAAAAGATTTGCGCACGTGTCCGAATTTCCCCATATATGCGTGAACTTCTATCTTTCTTTCTTCCACTTATTTAGGGTTTTCCGTATGGAACTTACGGTTCTAATGTGCACCCGGCCTTAACCTCTGCGAAATACGGGTTGGTATTGGTATTTTATAGTCACTTCATTGTGAAATTCGGGTTGGTATTGGTATTTTATAGTCACTTCATTGTGAAATTTGGGTTGGTATTGGTATTTTATAGTCACTTCATTGTGAAATTCGGGTTGCTCCCTCCTGGAGAGCGCATCGCAGCCAGAGGCGCACACCCTTTCTTTCTTTTTTTCCTTTTGCATGCAACTTTTTGTGTGACTGATTTTTTCAAAATGACCGTCTCCTCCGAAAGACTCCACGTTCAGACCGTTAAGGCCTAGTGCAAAGTGAGAGGAAAAATCCCCTGTACCCAGGTTCGAACTCGGGTTTACTTGACACGAAGCGAACGCGCTAGCACTGTGCCACTCGACACTACAGTGATGGTAAACTTTGTTGTTTTATCTCACTGGGCACTGGCCAGTTGCTTCCCCTTACAACCGTTTAGGACGGCCATTCGACTAGGTTCGAAAACCCATCACCACAAAAAAGTTATGAAACGTTATGGACTGATATTTTTAACACCATGCACTAAACGATCGTAAAATATCAGATTCCATTACCTTCGTCGTTTGTCTCCTATTCACGAAAACAGCTAACACATAGAAAGAAGGAAAATTTCACATTCCGATCTTTGACCCCCCTCTACAACCAAACCTGAATGTAAAGTCTGCAATGATTGGTTGATTTCAAGAGAGGCAAGGTCAAAGCAAACTGAAAATAGGTTGACTGATTTCAAGAGAGGCAAGGTCAAAGCAAACTGAAAATAGGTTATGACTGATTTCAAGAGAGGCAAGGTCAAAGCAAACTGAAAATAGGTTATGACGTTGCACCGGAAAGCTGGTTACACGCCAGAAATCAAAACCTCTTGAAAACTCTTATGAGCCGGATCCGGGCCATTCGTCCTACCGTTGATCCGGCTCATTCGTCCTGAGTGTGTTAAAAAAAATATCTTATAAATTATGTTACGTGTGCAGCCAGTCCCCTGTCCCTCTGAAGCACTACAGACGAGGCGGCGCGGACCCTACCCTGTCAATCATGGCTCGTGGCCCCGCCCACCGCGCTAAGCCGTGCACAGAGACCAACAACAACGTGAGTTAGCTTTCCTTGACGTTTTCTTTGGCATAGCTGCCAACCATTCCCAATTTCCCAGAATTTTTCCGTTTCCGGCTGCAATTCCCATTATGAGATACAATTCTGGATTACAAAATCGCGGGGGGGGGGGGGGGGGGGGGAGAAAACATTCGAAATCGCAAGGTTGAAAAATAAAAGAATAAAACATTCTGGAATTCGAAATCGCAAGGGAAAAAAAAAAAGAACATTCCGGATTTTGAAATCGCAGGGGAAAAAAAAAAAAAAAATTCTGGATTTTGAAATTACAAGGGGAAAAAAAGAAAGAAAACATTACGGATTTTGAAATCGCAAGGGGAAAAAAAATCTGGATTTCGAAATCGCAAGGGGAAAAAAAGAAGAAAACATTCGGGATTTCGAAATTGCAAGGGGAAAAAAGAAAAGAAGATAATGTCAAATACGTGTGGAAGTCAACGTGTGTGCCGGTTCTACAACCGTTCCAAGCACCTATCCAACATTTCGTAACCTGGAAACCATAATCTATGCGTGCGCAGTAGGCCTGCGCTTCTCTGCTGACGTGTCCCACCAAGAGGATACAGCGGAGTACGCTTAACATGAAGTTTAGGGGACAAAGATGGTTTTTTTTTGTCCGATAACCAGTGTTTTGTGCTAAGTGTTAAGTGTAATAAAGAGGGGGTTTCGTCTGTTCAAACCGGGGTTGTTGTTTTTTCGTAAAAGTAGTCCCATCTGGAAGTTCTGTGCTTGTAACTTCCTCTAATCTGCCACTCTCTTTGACTCTGCCTTTTCCCTTTGCTTTCTGTCATCTACTATCTTTCTGACTTATTGGCCCCATTCTCCTGCCTTTAAAAAATAAATTCTTCCAAATAATTTTTCTCCTTTGAGCTCCTCCGAAATCGGAATGTGTCGGCTGTACGTAGCAGGGAGACCAGTGAAAACTGATAACCGGACACATGTACCTTACCCATTATGGCCATATGGCCTAGGAACGCAGAAGAAGAAGTCTGTTCAAACAGATTTTTGTGCGTTAACCAATATTTCATGTTATCCAGTTTTGTGCTAAGAGTACTCCGCTGTAGTTGCGCCTTCTGCAGTTTGCCAACGCAACTTTGAAATCTCTTACGGGGGATCTAAATTAACACCGCTGTTCACTAGAGGCTTGTGCCATGAGACTGAAATTAGAAGTCTTCAACTGTTATTGAAAACGCTCGCAATTTCCCCCACTGTCTGGAACTCCTTGCCTGTTCACCTCCGTCACAATTCAGCACTTCCCGCTTTCAAAACCCAAATGAAAACTCACTTGCTTTCTCTCTGTAACTATTCACATTAATTAGATGATGATCGAATGAATGTGTATGTTAGCCCAATAGCGTGTGAATCAGTGAATGTGAGCGCCTTGAGTTTAATTCTAAAGAAAGGCGCTATATAAATACTATGTATTATTATTATTTAATAACATTGTGGTGATGGTGCTTCATTGCTAAAGCGGACAATGGCGCAATCAGTGGAGAGGTAAGCAGGCCGTTTCCTTGGTCTTGTGTAAGAGAAAAGATGAAGAGTTTGTTTCTTTAAAACAAAAAGAGTCAATCTACACAGGGAAACCTTCCCACTGTGGAAGGACCTTGGTGTTGAGGTGAGAGGACTCCACGTGACTTGGGTAAGAACCCAAAGCCGTGTTCACCTGATGAGATCCCCATGGATCGAAACGGTTGTAGTGGACTGGGCTCTGTCATGCCTCCCCTAAGAAGGAGGAAAAAAATAAACTTAGCATTCTTTATGTTTTTAGAACACGGATCAAATGACCAAGTTACTACTATAACTGGTCTTGATTTTACTAATGTTCACTTCTAAAGACATTTTGGACACAAAATAAGTGTTATCAAATTTTACTATTTTGCCATTTCAAATGCTCTAACTTTTAAGTCCTGTAGATCAGAGGAAGAGTGCTAATAGTATACTGAGATTTTACTTCAAATCTCTATATTATTCTGTATAAAGGAATGAGCAACTTAGGATGATGATTTGACCGCCAGGGGGCAATCAAACCAGCAGGGGCTTAGCGTGTGATATTCTTAGTTGGGCGTAGTGAGAGAGAGAGAGAGGGAGGGGGGATTCTTAGTTGGGCGTAGTGAGAGAGAGAGGGACTCATCTCTCTCTCTCTCTCTCACTACGCCCAACTAAGAATATCACGCGCTAAGCCCCTACTGGTTTGATTGCCCCCTGGCAGTCAAATCATCATCATATGTTGACCATTCTATGTGAGTATGTCTAACCTGCCCCATGTTTTGTACGGCATGACGCATAGATCACACTGCACTGTACACGTGCCAGTTCAGTGGTTCCATACAGTTGGACACAAAACGGCTCCATGTTCTAAGTAGTCGCTACTCTCTCTATAAAAGTACTCTAATCCCAACATCCGAAGCACTTGAACACTGTGGTGCAAATGCACAGGTCTGCTAGGGACGAGAACATTACGTGCATGACTTTTCTTTTAATTATATTACCATGCTACGTGGGCAGCCACATTCTGACTCCTCCGGAGGAGCGTAGGGGAATAACCGGGTCTGCTGTAACATGCGTGTTAATAAGGCAATGAACTTTTTTTAAATTATTATTCCACAGAATCTCGCCAACGGCTTCCACAACACCCATCACAACGGTCACCAGCACCACACCCACAACAAACTCCCTCCACCCCCCGTCCAAAAAAGAGGCCGGGGGCGACCTCGCACCAACCCCCCTCCTAACGGTCACTCTTCTCATTTCAACTCATCCAGCGAAGAGTCCAGCGAAGGCGAAGAAAAACACATCCCTCAACCGTCTCGAGGGCCACGGCGCAAGAAGACGACGACAAAACCTCATCACTCCGTGTCCAAATCCACCCAGCGGGAACACGCTACTCCTACTGCCTCCCCGGTTTGCAAAATGGAGCCCCAGACGTCGCCGGCTCAGCGGAAGATTCCCCCAATAACCTCCCCTTCCCCCGGCCTCCCCATCCCTAGGCCGTCATCGCTGGACGCGCTGGTGAAGGTCCCGGAGAGCTTCTCCGGGCTGAACCATCCGTTCCGGACGGAGATGGAGAAGGAGAGGGAGCGGAGGCAGCTGCGGCACTTTGAGGCCCGGATGGGGTGCCTGAGGAAAGAGTACGCCGGGGAGCTGGCCTCCTTGAAACTGGCGAAAGAACAGCAGCAGCAGCGAGGAACTGAGAGCAGCGTCGCTCTCGACCAGTCGCCTGCCAGCAAAGACAGCAGCAGCAACAGACAACGAAGCGTCTCGTTGGACCAGTCTCCACCGCTGGTTGGGAAAGACGGCAGCTACGGCAAACAGCGAAACGGCATCGAGAACGGCAGCAAACGTCGGAGCGACGACACTACCGACAACAACAACGACAGCAGCAGTAGCAGCTGCATCAGCAACAACAAACACCGGAACCACGACGACATCGATAACAAGCAGCGACGTAGCAGCAGCCTCAGCCACAACAACAACAACGTCAAGCTCGAACGACCATCGGAAACCGAGAACAAACTGCGGCGCGGGGTGAAGCGCCCCTCAGCAGCGATGACAAAAGACGAAGAAGAAGAAGACGATGAGAACGGTACCGAGGCGGTTCGCCGCAGCACGCGAAGCCGCATGCACGCGGAGCGCTACCAGCACCTGCTCGACTCCTTCCCCCGACACCTGCCCAAGCCCGAACCGGAGGAGGAGGGGGGTGGGTGGGGGTCAGGGGGAGGGGGGGGACGGCGCTGGCGCTGGAAAAGCGTGGTGGACCAGCTTCGCTTCGGGGAGAAGTTCCAGATCAAGGCCTGGCGCCTGGCGCCTTCGGGGGCCAGCGTGCATTTTCTCTTGGAGTGGGAGGAAGAGGAATGGTGAAACTAGTTTGCAGGGAGGGGGGGGGGTTGGCTTGGATTTTGTTTGTTTTGGTGTTTGTTTTCTTCTTGTTTTGTTTGTTCTAATATCTGGAACAGGTTAAAATACAAGGGAGTGAAAAATGTTTATTTACTATTACAGTGGAACCTCCCTTATAAGACTTCCCATTATAAGACTCCCTCTCATATAAGACCTACTTCTCTGAGACATTGCCCTTTGTAAGTATTAAAATTACCTCCCTTTTAAGACCCCTCCCTTATAAGGCCTCATTTTGTATGATTTTTGAAGGTCTTATAAGGGAGGTTCCACTAATAAAATAAAAAAAAGCAACTTATCTGAATGTTTGTTGATGGGAAGCCCTATCAATAAGTGAATGACTGAACTAACTAACCATCTGTATTAGGCCTGGTTCACATTAGACGCGCAAGTTCCGTACGGAAAACCCTAAATAAGTGGAAGAAAGAAGGATAAAATATATAGGGGAAATTCGAACACGTGCGCAAATCTTTTCCCTTCTTTGTTTCACTTATTGCGCACGGGTTTCCGCATGGAATATCCGCTTATGTGTGTACACGGCCTTAGACTGGCTGCATAGGCGCTTCTCTGCGGTCTTTGTACTTGAATTGAGTTGGGGGGTTTTGTGTGTGGGTTTTTTGCCATTGGCCTCTGCAGTTAATGCATGCATGGGTGCCTCGGACCTGTTTTCCTTACGAATTTGTCCGTAATTATTACGTTTTGAGACCTCCGATTACGGTCAGCAACCAAAACTTCTGCATTTCCGCTGAATCAGTGCGAAGATGAAATTGAAAAAAGGCATAGTGTTTGAACCGTACTTGGCACTGTCGTCAGCTATCAAAGCTAGTGACGTCCCTTGAATCGTTACTTCCCGGTCGGTTTGTTTCCTGTTTACAGACCCATACCGCAGTTGCAATAATGTCGGGGAAAAAACAACGCAAGAAAGTACTGTTGTGTGAATATACCACACACACACACACACACCATCCCCCGCTCTACAAAAATGTTGACAGACTTGGGGTTTGGACGGGAAGTTACTGTGTGTACGCTTGTATGCTCCGACAGGGACCCCCATTTGGGGATCTATGAAGTACTAGAATTCTAGAGGACCCTTTAAAAGAATGTGCAGGGGGGTCTATAGTCTGAAACGTAGGGTTATTGAGTCATTAGTCTTGTAGCCCAGAATTGTGCAGAAGCTCAAAATTGTACTCTCAGGGCTCCCAGGGACCCCCATTTGGGGGTCTATGAAGTACTAGAATTCTAAAGGACCCTTTAAAAGAATGTGCAGGGGGGTCTATAGTCTGAAACGTAGGGTTATTGGGTCATTAGTCTTGTAGCCCAGAATTGTGCAGAAGCTCAAAATTGTACTCTCAGGGCTCCCAGGGACCCCCATTTGGGGGTCTATGAAGTACTAGAATTCTAGAGGACCCTTTAAAAGAATGTGCAGGGGGGTCTATAGTCTGAAACGTAGGGTTATTGAGTCATTAGTCTTGTAGCCCAGAATTGTGCAGAAGCTCAAAATTGTACTCTCAGGGCTCCCAGGGACCCACATTTGGGGGTCTATGAAGCACTAGAATTCTAGAGGACCCTTTAAAAGAATGTGCAGGGGGGTCTATAGTCTGAAACGTAGGGTTATTGGGTCATTAGTCTTGTAGCCCAGAATTGTGCGGAAGCTCAGAATTGTACTCTCAGGGCTCCCAGGGACCTCCATTTGGGGGTCTATGAAGTACAAGAATTCTAGAGGACCCTTTAAAAGAATGTGCAGGGGGTCCCAGGGATGCACTAGAAAAATTATTTTTTAGCATTCGCTATGCCACTGGGACCCTCTATCCCGCCTCTAAGACCCTCTATGCTGTAAGTGAAGGAGTCCCTGGGACCCCTTGTTTTGCGGGACGATTGGGGGCCCTGCCCCGTATTTACAATATGTCACATTACGGTAAATATCCGGTAACAAAAAAGTAGTGAGTGAGCAACAAAATCATCTCTATCAGTATCACACAGTTCATTGTCTGAACAAGAACATGACGAAACTAACAATTTTTTTAATTTTATACAGGGTAATGAGATAAGTATTATGTATACATACTTTTTTACACCCAGTGTTTTGTACCCCTAACTTCACATTTTGTTTAAACTATTCATTTTGCAGTTGAAACGACTCTTTTAAAGTTTAGGAGGTAGACAGGTTGGGGCTGTGTACCTGAATGTAAGTTTTGATAAGTTTATCTGCCCCTGATTTGTGAAGGTGTTATAAAGGGGGTGATTTTAATACTTGCAAAGAAGGGCAATGTCTCAGAGAAGTAGGTCTTATATGGGAGGGAGTCTTATAAAGGGAGGTTCCAATGTATTTGTTTTAGTCTGATGGGTAAGTTTCTGTGCGGAAGTTGCTCCTAAATCTGCACAGTCTTAAGCCCCCACCCACCCCCCCAAAAAGATTTTTTTTATAGGTTTTTTTTTTTAGTGATCAATGCAAGTGAGATATCTTATTGTGTTACTTGTTTCATCGCCACACCGTGTCCGCATGTGTCTTTTTGACGCTCAAGTGTCTTACTGACTTTACTGTGTTAGTGTTGTTTTGGTGTGTGTTTTTTAAAAACAAAAAACCTTGAATAGTATTAGTACTGAAGAAGCGAAGATGCCTGCTGGGTTCAATAAAATTCACAACAAATAAAACAGAGTCGAAATTGAAACCCAAAACAAAAGGTTTAATAACGCAAAACACAGAGCAAAACAAATCACGACGTTTCAGGTTCGACCCCGAAACGTGATTTGTCTACCTCTGTGTTACCTTTTATTTTGGGTTTCAATTTCGACTGTTTTAATTTGTCTTGAATAGTACTGTTGTTATTCTACCAGATTCAAACTCAGCTTGTTCAAATTATGTTTTTCTTTCTTTTCTTTTTTCATTAATGTCTTTTTTTCTTAAATTGTGGAAAGTTGCAAAGGCAGCTTTTATCATTATTTTTAGTTTTTCTTCTTCGTCAATCGCTCACATAGTCAGGTAGTTCTGTCATTATGAGCACAGATGTGTCATGCTGCCGTTATGCGCCTAACTAAGAAATAGGCCCAGCATGTCCGTCTTCAGCTGAAGAAAAAATCTTTGTAAGAGTTTCTAGATCAAAGGTAGGAGAATGGACTACTAAGGCAGAAAGATAATAGATGACAGTAAGCAAAGGGGAAAAAGCAGTCAAAGAGAGTGACAGATTACTCATTAGAGGAAGTTACAAGCACAGAACTTCCAGGAGGTGGGGGGAACTATTTGTACAAAAGACACACACATACATGTCAAGTATCCCATGGGGGGGGGGGGGGGGGGGGGGCTTTTGCGTTGCATGGTCAGTAAGCTTGCAACATCCAATAAGAAGCCTTAGTTAAGAATCAATTCGTCCTCAAGTTTTGTTTGTGCAGGGGAACCTCCCTTATAAGACCTTCAAAAATCATCCAAAGGGTCTTTAAGGGTCTTATAAGGGAGGTAATTTTAATACTTACAAAGAAGGGCGATGTCTCAGAGAAGTAGGTCTTATATGGGAGGGAGGTCTTATAAGGGAGGTTCCACTGTATAAGACCTGTTGTTTTCAATGGGGCTTATATACTGAAAATTCTCTGCCCCTGTCTCGTGTACTGAGATGCGTGCGCCACCTACATAACGTTACCTTCCTTGCCTGTCACGAAGTAGTAGTATATAGCCACAGAAAATTATCTGCCCCTGACTCGTCACTAGGTGGCATGGTCACTTCAGTCCTAAAATTATCGCAATTTCGTGTCAGCAAGAAGTAGCATAACCCCTTCACTGCCACAGGAAAACAGCAATTATCGATTTTTTTAATTAATATGAAGTTTAAAACAAATCTGTTAGACTCAATCTGAGAAATTGGTGTAGAGCTATATCTTTCCTGGCTTGTCTAAGCCCCAAACCAGCATCCCAGGACTATGACATCAAAAGTTGTGACATAAACACACTAAGTTAGGTTAGGTACTTTTATAGTCACAGAGGCGTCTGTGAAATTCGGGTTGCTCCCATCCTGGAGAGCGCGTCGCAGCCAGAGGCACGCCACCCAATTTTTTTTTTTTGCATGTGATTTTTGTGTGACTGATGAGGAAGGAGGGGAGGGGGGTAAATTTTGACCAAATGACAACTTTTTTCGTTGCCACTGGGTTTAACGTGTGCTAAGTGCATGGGCACACAGGACCTCGGTTTATCGTCTCATCCGAAAGACTCCACATTCAGACCGCTAAGGCCTAGTGCAAAGTGGGAGGGAAAAATCCCCTGTACCCAGGTTCAAACTCGGGTTTACTTGATAGGAAGCGAACGCACTACCACTGTGCCACTGTACACTATCTGGTAGCAGGCAGGGAAGGGGTTAACGTGGCTAATTGTGTGTCATGCATGTGCAGTGAGTTAAAGTTTCTGTGGGCGTTTTATATTAACTCATTCTATGCTGGCCAGTTGCTTCCCTTTACAAGCGTTCTCTACTGGCCGATTTGCAAAGGTTGCCCAAAAATTTATTTTCTAAATAATGGTAACAGATACAAACGTGACATTTTGGCAATATGTACACAATATACAGTACTAACACCTGCAACAGTTTCAAAGCATCCACTTGATTAGTTTTGATTTGTGATATTTTAAAATAAATGCATGTTTTGTCAAGCCAGGCACACTCATAATAGCGAAAATATAATGTTAAGTTCCCAAAATAGCCTACAGCCAGCTTACAGCTATCTGTATTAATTTAAAAAATCGGGACTTTACTGGTTTCGTACTGCCTCCAGTATTGTTCCCACCATAATTATTTGTATTTACAAATGTCCCATATATATGTGTCTGATTCAGACCAAGAGGACATAAAACTCCATTTTCGTCGCAGCCTACAGCCAGCCAGCACGAGCGCAGAGGCATGAATGAAACGTAGTAGTAGCCCACTGAGCCACTTTTGAGCACGCATGACTGTTAACCTATGAACTATGAATTTTTAAAGTGCTCTCCCCTAGTTTTTTTTTCCGAAAATTGTCTATTGAGATCCAACTGACATTTGTAAGTCTCCCTTGGTGACCAGTTGATCCATCATGTTATATTTTCTCTGTGCACAATTGGCCCCAGTTTTTGTAAGAAACACGTCGAGATCACCAGGAAAACACCCTTTTACAGAGATTGCAACACTCACTTTGCTCTGGTTTCTTAGAAATCAAACTGTCAGATCGGCAATTTCTCCTTGGCGGAGGTGCAGGAAGTCAAATTCTTTCACCCAAAGAGAGGGAGTCTGTTTTGTAATGGCCGCCAAATCGTTTGCACAAAAAATTTTCGCAATACAAGCCTTTTTTTCTTTTCTTTTTAAAATTTTATGCAGTTTATCTAAAGGAGTTTCGCTCACAACAAAGGAAATAGCTCCATTTTTTTTATACAATTTTTTTTACTGCACTACAAAAAAAAGAAAACGCTTCAACCACAATGAGTGACCTCCACCCACCCCATCCAAAATGGCTACTATCTCAGCCAAGGAGGAATCGCTGTTTTGACAGATTTCTAGGAAACCGGAGCAACGTGAGTGTTCCGATCCTTGAAAAGGCTGTCTTTTCTGGTGATCTGGACGTGTTTCTTGCAAAAAACTCATCCGTCAGGGTCCACCTTTCAGAAAATGTTGTTTTTAAAATGTCAGAAACTGAAGATGTGTCTTAGTTGTTCGTGAGTTGATTTATATGTTTGTTGACCGTTTAAACAATCCGGCCAAGAATGTCTTGCAAATAATTTTTTTTAATTTTTATCGAGCAAGTGTAAGTGTACCATCTCTCCATTTGCGCTGCAATTTCGTGCGTCTGTACTGAAATTGTTAAATTTCTTGAATGAGTTTTGTTGTGGAGCTACCAGCTTTTGTTTGTTTGTTCAATAGAAACATGGTTGATGACGCACTTTTTGCCCCACTCTTGAAACCTGTTTTTTTTAATTTAGCAACCCAAAATATGTGTTCTTTTTCTACAACGCAGAAAGTTGGTATGTTTATTATTATCTCTGAACAATTCGACCCAAAGGTACAGAGATATGTTTTAGATTTTTTAAAAAGATTAATAATATGTCTTATTCCTGCAGCAATTTCATGTATCAGTCTGTCAGATTTTTAAACATCTTGATCAGAGGTTTTGTATAGAAAACAACGTCAAGTGAAAGCTAGTTTTTATGTACTAGAATCATGTATGCAAAAGGTTTTTTTATCTTGTGCCTTATCTGTTGAAACACCTATGTAATGATGAAGCGTGTGTCACTATGCACATTATGCAATTGCGGTTCATGCCCAGTGTCTTTGTGAATTTTATCTTGAAGGCTAGAGTAGACACACATGTACATGCACACGCCTACACATACACACTTTGGTTCACGCCCAGTGTCTGTGAATTTTATCTTGAAGGCTAGACACGCACATACACATGCGCACGCACGTACATACACATACGCACTTTGGTTCACGCCCAGTGTCTTTGTGAATTTTATCTTGAAGGCTAGACACGCACATACACATGTGCACGCACGTGCATACACATACGCACAACATGCATGCATGCGCACACACACACACACGTACATTGTGCATGTGGTTGACTCAGCGTCTTGTATACAATTTTCTTTTTGAATGACGCATACACACACACTGTCACACAAGCAGTCACACACACACACTCTCACAGACACACACACTCACCAGGCATCAGAACTGTCAGAGGATCAGCTAATTTCAGAGGATTGAGAATTTCTGACAGAGGATTGGCCTCTTCTGTCAGGTTTTGGCTTTTTATTGAGTGTTATCTTTTCTGTTAAATAGCATTTTAAAGTGATTTCTCACTGCATTAAGCCTTTTTGGTGGTGTTGGGAACTGATTTCAGTGTTGTCCCTCTACAGTCTGGGGCCTTGATGGCCCTTTTACCGCGGTTTTCAGAGGATTGGACTTCAGACTATTCTGATGCCTGCTCACTCTCTCTCACTCACACACACATGAGCAAATGTGAGTTCATTCTTGTTTATTAATTTACAATTACATGGATCAGTGACTGCGTTGGGCCAAACAGTCTCTCACAGTAACATCCTTTTTCTCGTGTGTGTGTCAGGTTTTTTCCCTTTGTTTTTTATTGTGTGTGTGGTGGGTTTTTTTAACTCATTCCATGCTGGCCAGTTGCTTCCCTTTGCAAGCGTTCTGTACTGGCCGATTTGCATAGGTTGCCAAAAAAATTATTTTCTAAATAATGGTAACAGATACAAACGTGACATTTTGGCAATATGTACACAATATACAGTACTAACACCTGCAACAGTTTCAAAGCATCCACTTGATTAGTTTTGATTTGTGATATTTTAAAATAAATGCATGTTTTGTCAAGCCAGGCACACTCATAATAGCGAAAATATAATTTTAAGGTCCCAAAATAACCGGCAGCCAGCCAGTCAGTGTCAGAGTCATGAATGAAACGTAGTAGTAGCCCTCTGAGCCACTTTGAAGCACGCATGACTGTTAACCTATTAACTATGAATTTTTAAAGTGCACGTGCGATATCCCGTTACCTTAGTAACGAGGCGTTGTGCGCATGCCCTGCGACGAGAGCGCAGGTTAGTATAGAAAGAGTTAATGGGTTTTTTGCTGGTTGCCTTGCACAATATTAGTTTGTGTGTGTGTTTCAATTTTTGTTTGTTTTGTGAGCTAAACTTTCATTGAGTGATTGACAAATGTTTATCTTTTGACGTGAGTACATTGTTACGTGATGATGAAAGTTGTTGAATCTGACATTTTTGGTTGTTTGTTTTTTGGTAGCTTTTTTTTTTACCTAAAGTTTTCAGGATTCATGCTATTTATTGTGGAGTAAATTGTCCTTGTGTAGTGGTAGTGAACGTTTCCTGAAGTCCCAGTATGTACGTTTTGTTTTAGTCTTAAGTTTTTATTCATAAGTGTATTTTAGTTTAAAAAAATTTGTGTTTGCTTCCAGAATTGATAGACAAGCAATATAATGTGGCTTGTTTGCTTCCAGTTCCATCTAGCAGATGCCCGTGATGTGTCGAGAGTTACTTTCCTTGGCTATATCCAGGTCTTTTGGCTACACCGGTGCAACTTGAGTGATCGTGATCGAAGCAATCCGTCATCATTGCATGTCGTGAGAGGTCTTTGAAAATGGGGTTAAGGTGTATGTGAGTTTTGGTGTGAAAAATCTGAACCTTGGCGAAGTTTCATTATGACCCTTGTTTCCTTTGATCACTCGCCCAGTTTCCTGCCACTACGAGCTGCCATTGTGCGCTTAAAGCCCTATCAACCGATCCATAGGATTGGGTAACGATATTCCGACACATCTGACTCGGCGAGCGAAGCCTGTTGTCTCACACATTATAGGGGAAAGAGGGGAAAATCCGCTTCTGTGGCTGCAGCGATTCGAATACTGAGCGCGTGTGGCGCCTACCCTCCTTTCGTACTCCGGTCGGTGGTTTAAACCAGCGACCGGAGCATAAAAGGAGGGAGGCGCTAGGCGCGCGCCACATTTAAATCAAAAGAGAGATGGTTCGCCCTTCTTTGTTCCCTGTTGTGCGAACCACCACGAGGCAGAGCTTTTCTGACGAGCAAGACCCGATCCCTGGGATCGGTTGTTTTCCCTTTAACTAAGAAATAGATAGCGCCACCCAGCATGTCCATCTTCGGCGGGAGAACATCTTTGTTAAGAGTTTCTAGAACAACGGCAGGAGAATGGACCAGCCAGGCAGAAAGTAGATGACAGTAAGCAAAGGGAAAAGGCAGAGTCAAAGAGTGATTGATAGATCAGATGAAGTTACAAGCCCTTTGGTGACTTAGTAAGTAGTTGTATGTTGTTTATTATTAGGTAATTTATAGTCACGGAGGCGTCTGTGAAATTCGGGTTGCTCCCACCTGGAGAGCGCGTCGCAGCCAGAGGCGCACCAACCCCCCTCTCTTTTTTTTTTGGCATGCGATTTTCTGTGTGACTGATGATCGAAGGAGGAGGGTGGGGGGTAAATTTTGACCATTTGACAACTTTTTCGTTGCCACTGGGTTTAACGTGTGCTAAATAATAAAGGAATTAGGAATAAACACTCATGCACACTCTCTCTCTCTCTCTCTCTCTCTCTCTCTCTCTCTCTCTCCCTCCCTCTCTCTCGTCTCTCTCTCTCTCTCTCTCTCTCTCTCTCTCTCTCTCTCTCTCTCTCTCTCTCTCTCTTTCAAACACACACCTGACAAGCCCATGATCATGTTGTTTTTGTTGCTTATATATCTGGCATTCATTCCGTTTTATAATTGCTCACAGCCTCATTACCACGGCAGCAGAATATGAATATCGCAATCCCTCTTCTGACAGGCAGCTGCTTAATAGTGTGAACATGAAAAAGAGTAGGTTTGGAGTCGTGTGTGTATACAGTGGAACCTCCCTTATAAGACCTTTAAAAATCATCCAAAAATATAAGGGAGTGGTCTTATAAGGGAGGTAATTTTAATACTTACAAAGAAGGGCAATGCCTCAGAGAAGTAGGTCTTATGTTGGAGGGAGTCTTATAAGGGAGGTTCCACTGTAAATGTATGTGTTTGTATTTTATTTTTAATTTTTTTTTTGGGGGGGTATTTGGTATTTTCTAGTCACAGAAACTTGTCTGTGAAATTCAGGTTGCTCCCACCTGGAGAGTGCGTCGCTTTTAGTACAGCGCCAACCATTTTTTGTGCATGCTATGCGAGTTTGTGTTATCCATCCCACCGGCACAACAACATGGCCTACTCCTACCAAAATAAAGTGGAATGGGCTTTAACGTGTGCAGCAAGATCTTGTGCGTGCGTTCGCACACGGGACACCTCGGTTTAACCCAATGACTCCCGACCATTTGAACCGAGAATCGATCCCAGTCCCCGAGACAAGGGCATTAACTCCGAACGTCACACCAAGTCTTTTCATTAAAAAAAATCACCCAGAATAAAGTCTAACTCGCATTTCATTTCTGAAAGATGCATATTGAATAGCAATGATGATATTATTATTCCAAAGCTAACACACTGTCACACAACAAACCATGAATTGGAATTTAAAAAAATCCGTAATGGCGCTCCGAACATCGCGCCGAGTCAATACTGCGCACGTCACGTGGAAAGAAGGAAACAAATTTGGGGTCACTTCGAAAAATCCATTCAAAAAGACTAGTGGGTGCTTTCCCTTGCTGTAAGAACCAAAAACGGACCACTGAGAGTCAGGAAAAGGAAGCTCTAACTTAGTATATTGCATTGTGGGTAGGGAGAAATGGAGTGAAACTACTAGACCTGGCATTCAGCGGGCATCATCGGGCACCAGGGAAGGAAAAAAATTGGGCGGATTTCGGTTCTGCAGCCTTGAGAGGGTTAAGGTCTCATCCAAAGGAATTGGAAATAGGAGTAAAGTGTCTTTCCCAAGGACACAACGCCGCAAACGGAGCTGGGTTTGAACCAGCGCACTCGCAAACCCGTTGGGTTACGAGTGGCGACTCTTAACCAACTACACCATGGCGCCTCCTCCGCATTATTGCATTTTATTGTTTTTTTTAATATTATTATATTGCTAATAAACTGACTTCTGAATCGAAAAGCCGCCTAGTGTCAAAGGTTAACTTATTCAAGTCGTTCCGGCCATATATGTCCGGAATTAATAGATAGCTATCAATTTGATGCATTTGCTTCAAGGGAAGTAAATCTGTGCACACCATACCTTGGTCACTTCTAACTCGCTTCGCTCCCTTAGACCACAATTTTGCCTCTGACTTTGCTTTTGTTGTGGGGGAACCAATCGGTGTGGAGAGTTTTTCTATATAAAGTCTATATATGCAAATGTCTGATCTACCACTTCTCTACCTGAAGTAAAAACAACTGTAATCTTCTTTCATTTCTCTTTTTGTTTATGTATGTTTTGTTTGTGTGTATGGCTGGAGAGATTTGTGAGAGTTTTTTTTTTAATAATTCAAAATCGTTGCGATGCCAATGAGTTAAGGATCACGACTCCACCTAAACCGCGCAATCAATGTCTTGTCATATGATTCACCTTTTTTTCCGTTGATATGTGTAAGCATCCTGATTCGTTGCGATGCCAATGAGTTAAGGACCATGACTCCCCCTAAACCGCGCAATCAATGTCTTGTCATATGATTCACCTTTTTTTCCCGTTGATATGTGTAAGCATCCTGATTCGTCGTGTTCAGCCAAGTTTTGTTTTTTGGGTGTTTTTTTCAATTGGCTTCAATCTTTGTTAGTTTTTAAAATCATGTTTCCCCCCTATGGGGATACCGGAGGATCTTTTGTACAAATAGTCCCCCCAGCTTCTGGAAGTTCTGTGCTTGTAACTTCCTCCAATTCTGTCATTCTCTTTGACTCTGCCTTTTCCCTTTGCTTACTGTTATCTGCTGTCCTTCTATCTTACTGGTTCATTCTCCTGCCTTTTTTCTATAAATTCTTACAAAGATTTCTTCAGCTGAAGTCGGACTTGCTGGGCCGAACTATTTCTTAGGCGCATAACGGCAGCATGACGCATCTACGCTCATGTGACTGTAAACTGAGCGAACGAAGAAGAAAAAGAAGAAAATCATGTTTGGGCTAATGTGCAGCAGAGCTTCAGATTGTTGGCGGGCCCGGGCCATTGACCCGTATTGACGATGATTTGACCCCTCATTTTGTGCACCCAGCAGACCTGTTTACCCTTCCGGTTTTGCCAGAATTATTCCGGAAATTTGCTAAAATTCTGGGTGAACGCTGAAAATTCTGGATTTCGAAAAAACGTCTATTATTTGTTTCCGTTCGTATGAAAAGACGCAAGGGTTGACCGACACCGAATGCAAATGGCGGCCAGGCTTTTACTGTCGATTCGAAGAGCTTTCCGGGCAGTTTTTTAATGGTAGAAATTGTAATTAGGACTTGAAATGAGTCCATTTAGATTATATTATCACTGGAAAATACGATGATGTGAGAATTTTGAACTTTTCAATAGAAAATGAAGTGAAAATTGATTGTGATGGCGCCGAGTTGAATGGGTGTTTTATCGCGAGTCGTGTACCAATGTGAATTCTGTGTTTTTTCTTCTCAAATTCCGGGTTTTTGTGTGGCAAATTCCAGGTTTTTCATCATTAGGGTAAACAGGTCTGACCCAGGCACCATCTGACTCATGAAGTTTGTAATAAGTTTTGCTATAAGTTAATAACGGTTATTGATCTCTCTCTCTCTCTCTCTCTCTGAGTCTCTCTCTCTCTCTCTCTCTAGTCTGAGTCTCTCTCTCTGTGTTTTAAATGTGCACATTTTCTAAGTTGATGTAATGAATTTTAATGATAATTATTTGGTTGGTATAATTTTGTTTCACACGTTTGATTAGTGTTCTTTCAGTTATGTTGTATCTCTGTCATGTTGTTACACCTAACCTGAATTTCTCTCTTGGAGATATTAAAGTATACTTGAACTTGAACAAGTGTAATACTAGAGTGACACATTACTGGCCCATTATTCTGGATATTGGACCCATCATCTTCTGTAGTGTAAGCAGGGGGGTCACATGACTCATGCAGTTTGAAAACGACCTGAAGCTGGTGCAGATTAGCACACACCCTGTCAAAGTCTTGCTTCATTGCGTATTTTCCGTCTTGCCTTTATATTCTACTGTTAGCGAAGGCATAGTTTAACCCTTTCGCCCCAGCCATTTTTCAGAAACAAATACCATTAACCCCTTCGCTGCCCACGACGTATATATACCAGGGGTGCATGTGGGTGTGCCTGAAGCCTGAATTCAGGCAGTTTGATGCAGGTTCAGGCAGTGGTCTGCCTGAAGATGAGGCTCTTATATAAGGACTCATGATCTGGAAATGACCAACACATCAAGGGTTGTGATAGAAAGTTCAGGCGTAAACTTTGGTCACCACATGCCACCAACGTATGTATACGTCCTCTATAGCGCTTCAGTACTTGCCACCAACGTATATATACGTCCTCTATAGCGCTTCAGTACTTGCCACGTGACGTATATATACGTCCTCTATAGCGCTTCAGTACTTGCCACCGACGTATATATACGTCCTCTATAGCGCTTCAGTACTTGCCACTGACGTATATATACGTCCTCTATAGCGCTTCAGTACTTGCCACCGACGTATATATACGTCCTCTATAGCGCTTCAGTACTTGCCACCGACGTATATATACGTCCTCTATAGCGCTTCAGTACTTGCCACTGACGTATATATACGTCCTCTATAGCGCTTCAGTACTTGCCACCGACGTATATATACGTCCTCTATAGCGCTTCAGTACTTGCCACCGACGTATATATACGTCCTCTATAGCGCTTCAGTACTTGCCACCGACGTATATATACGTCCTCTATAGCGCTTCAGTACTTGCCACCGACGTATATATACGTCGCCGCTAAGTAGCGATATTGCCGCGTTCAAAAATCGACGCGGCAAACCGGCAGCGCATGCGCAAGTACGTAGGCGGCAGCGAAGGGGTTAAGCTTAACTGGGTAGAGAAAAAAAGTGGTCTGCAATATTGGGAATTCCTCTGTGACATGTATAACATTAGGCCTATCCTTGCCTCCCAAAATTAAGAAAATAGGGTCTTCGGATAACAGGCCCTGATTTGATGACTTTTAGTGACTTGGGTGTTAAATCGTTGTGGTGCAAAAAATGCGACATTGGCGGTGAAAGGGTTAATCTCTTCATTGCTGACGGCGTATATTGTATGCGTCCTGTGTAACACTTCAGTACTTGCCACCGACCTATAATATACGTCGCCGCTAAGTAGCTATTTTTCCACGTTAAAAAATCGTGCGGCAAACCAGCAGCGCATGCGCAACTAATAGGCAGCACTGAAGGTGTTGAATTGTTTATATGGATGAAAATTAACATTAAAAGTAGGAATACAAAATAGGTTTAAAGGGGCACCCTGACGGATGAGTTTTTGCAAGAAACACGTCGAGATCACCAGGAAAACACCCTTTACAGAGATCGCAACACTCACTTTGCTCTGGTTTCTAGAAATCAAACCGTTAAATTGGCGATTCCTCCTTGGCGGAGGTGCTGGAAGTCAAATTCTTTCAGTGAAAGAAATGGCCACCTGAGTTTAGACCAAAATCGTTTGCACAATACAAGCATTTTTATTTTTAAAACTTATACAGTTTACCAAAATAAATTTCTCTCACAAGGGATATAGCTCCATTTAAAAAAAAAAATGTTGCTGCACTAGAAAGAAGAAAAAGCTTCAACCACAATGAGTGGCCTCCACCCACCCCATCCAAAATGGCTTCTCTCTCAGGCATCTCCGGCAAGGAGGAATCGCCGTTTTGACGGTTTGATTTCTAGGAAACCAGAGCAAAGTGAGTGTTCCGATCCTTGAAAAGGCTGTCCTTCTGGTGATCTCGATGTGTTTCTTGCAAAAACTCATCCGTCAGGGTCCACCTTTAAATGCTCAATCCGCAGTAAGAAAAGCAAGACTGAAAAAAAAAACCCGGAAAGAACCAAGAAATGGAGGAGAGGGTGTTGATCTGCATCTTTGCCCATTTTTTGTATAAATTATGAGAACTTTTTGTTTCATTCATCTGTATCGTTAAAAATTTCGGACTTTCCTGGAGTTGCACTGCCTCCGGGCATTGCCTCCAGGATCGTTCCCACCATCTTTTATATCTACTGATGTCCCATAATATGTGTCTGTTTCAGACCGGAGGACGTAAAAGGGATTTTCATTCATGTTTCATTGTGATTTGTTTTAATATTATGGTTATGTGTTATGATATTTGCTTAGGGACCAACTTGTTTGTTTGTTTTTGGGGCAGATGGTTGTTTGATGTGTTTTGAGTGATTTGATTCTGCAGCAAGATAGTTCTTCAATAAACTTTTTTTTATCAAGAGATCGATTTGTGAAGTTTAGGGATTTGTGTGTGTGTTTGTTCTCTCTCTCTCTCTCTCTCTCTCTCTCTCTCTCTCTCTCTCTCTCTCTCTCTCTCTCTCTCTCTCTCTCTCTCTCTCGCTCTCACACACACATACACATATTCTTTTTCTTGGTGTCCACATTTTCTCTGTCTCACACATACATGCACACATGCATTCTCTCTCTCTCTCTCTCTCCCCTCTCCCCCCTCTCTCTCTCTCTCCCCCCCTCTCTCTCTCTCTCTCTCTCTCTCTCTCTCTCTCTCTCTCTCTCTCTCTCTCTCTCTCTCTCTCCAGGCATCAGAATTGTCAGAGGATTCAGAATTTCTGACAGAGGATTGGCTTCTCTTGTCAGAGGTTTTGCCTTTTTATTCAGTGTTATCCTTTGTGTTAAATAGCATTTTAAACTGATTTATCACTATAGTAAGCCTTTTTGGTGGTGTTGGGAACTGATTTCAGTGTTGTCCCTGTCTAGTCTAGTGCCTTGATGTCCCTTTTACCGCGATTTTCAGAGGACTGGACTTCATACCATTCTGATGCCTGCTCTCTCTCTCTCTCTCTCTCTCTCTCTCTCTCTTACTCTCATCTCTCTCTCTCTCTCTCTCTCTCTCTCTCTCTCTCTCTCTCTCTCTCTCTCTCTCTCTCTCTCTCTCTCTCTGTCTCTCAAACACCACGCATAGGCGCACTTTCAAATAGAAGTACACATGTACACACACATTGCAAGCTGGAGATGTCTGTATTGATCTGGCTAGTTAGCTCGGATAACAATACAAAGCAATACATTTTGTGACAAATTTCTATTCACATAATTACAACTACGACTAAAATAAGCACTGATAGAAGAACTAAGAAAGTGATTGGACAAAGCTGAAAGTCAGTGAATACAATTATGACTAAATAACGATTGATTCATAGAATGATTGAGAAACTATTGAACAAGCAAAGATGAGCGAGTCAATACAATTACAGTGGAGAACTGATAACTCAAAAGCACTGGATAACTCAAAATAAATTTCTGGGTTCCAGTATCTCTGTTCAAAAGTCTTTTTATCTCAAAATAAAATTTCAGTCCCTTCAATTTTGACTTAAGCGATTTTTACTGTATGACTAAATAACGATTGATCAATAGAAGAATTTACAAAACCGATTGAACAATCAAAGATGAATGAGTGAGTGAATACAATTACAACTATGACTAAATAACGATTGATTAATAGAATGATTGAACAAGCAAAGATGAGTGAGTCAATACAATTACAGTGGAGAACTGATAACTCAAAAACGGATAACTCAAAAACACTGGATAACTCAAAATAATTGGGTCCCAGTGTAATAATGTTGAAATGTCTTTTTAACTCAAAATATTGGCTATCTCAAAATAAAATTTCAGTCCCTTCAATTTTGACTTAAGCGATTTTTACTGTATGACTAAATAACGATTGATCGATAGAAGAATTGAGAAAATGATTGAACAAGCAAAGATGAATGAGTCAATACAATTATGACTAAATCACGATTGATCGATAGAAGAAATGAGAAAATGATTGAACGAACAAAGATGAATGAGTGATCAAATGAAATTATAAAATCAACGAATGAATAGATTTGTTAAATCTGTTAAGCAAACATTCTGGTTATATATGCGTGTGTGTGTGTGTGTGTGTGAGAAAAAGAGAGAGAGAGAGATCTTAAGACAAAAGAGATACACTGGATTCCTACTAACTCATAATTCAAAAGCACTGGGTAACTCACAATAATTTGTTGGTCCCAGTTTAGTAATCTTTAAGCTAAATGGGCTATCTCAAAATGAAATTTCTGTCCCTCCAAATTTGACTTAAAGGTGGACCCTGACGGATGAGTTTTTGCAAGAAACACGTTGAGATCACCAGAAAGACGGCCTTTTCAAGGATCGGAACACTCACTTTGCTCTGGTTTCCTAGAAATCAAAACCGTCAAAACGGCGATTCCTCCTTGACGGAGATGCCAGAGAGAGAAGCCATTTTGGATGGGGTGGGTGGAGGTCAGTCATTGTGGTTGAAGCGTTTTCTTTTTTGTAGTGCAGTAAAAAAACAAAATTGGAGCTATTTTCTTTGTTGTGAGCGAAACTCCTTTAGATAAAAACTGTATAAAATTATAAAAATAAAAAGGCTTGTATTGCGAAACTTTCGTGCAAACGATTTGGCGGCCATTAGAAAAGAGACGGCACACGCCTTCTCTTTGGGTGAAATAATTTTACTTCCAGCACCTCCGCCAAGGAGGAATCGCTGATTTGACGGTTTGATTTCTTAGGAAACCAGAGCAAAGTGAGTGTTGCGATCTCTGTAAAGGGTGTTTTCCTGGTGATCTCGACGTGTTTCTTGCAAAAAAACTCATCCGTCAGGGTGCCCCTTTAAGCGAAAAATTTTCACTGTAATAAAACAATTTTCCAAGCGAACTGATCGTCCCAGATAGTATTAATTCCATTAATCAATTACACACTAATTTAGTTTCTACTTCTTTTTTTCTATTTTTAAATGACAAAGGCGTCATATAACATTTGTTTTAAAGGACCAGAAAACCCAAACCATGTATAACATTTGTTTGAAAGGACCAGAAAACCCAAACCATGATTAAAGATCTAATATTACATTTATTTTAAAGGACCGAAAAACCCAGACCATGATTAAAGATCTAACATCGTGAAAGTTTAAAAAAAAAAAGGTTTAAGTTTATAAAGAAACATCTGAAAGAGGAAAGATATTAATTAACCAATGTACAACTAATAGATACATAAATCAGGATGCAAATTTCCATAACTTGGAAACCCAAACCATGATTAAAGATCTAATATTACATTTATTTTAAAGGACCGAAAAACCCAGACCATGATTAATTAAAGATCTAACATCGTGAAAGTTTAAAAAAAAAAAGGTTTAAGTTTATAAAGAAACATCTAAAAGAGGAAATATATTAATTAACCAATGTACAACTAATAGATACATAAATCAGGATGCAAATTTCCATAACTTGGTTTTACAAAGAATTGTGTGTTACACTGTTTTCCTTCTCTCTCTCTCTGCTTCATTTTCTGTCCCCTTTCTATCCATCTTTCAGAAAATGGGTTGGCGGATTTCACCCCGGCGCGGATTGAATCTGAACCCATTCTGCCCATTTCTGTATCCATAGTCGCTATTTCTATTATCGTAAGGTCTTGAATCGTAGCCATTCTCGTCATCATGACCATGTCTATATCTGTTCCTGCTATGTCTATCTCTGAAACCAGTGCGTCTCTCTCTAAAACCGGCATCTCTCTCTCTGAAGCCGAAGCCGCCATACCTATCCTCGCGGCTATTTATAGTATCGTAGCCATTTATGTCCATGTCCATGCTGTTTTCGTGGTTCCTCATTCCGGTTTGGGTGTGTTCTGTATCGATACGGTTCTGGTACCATCTTGGGTCTTGATTGTCTTCCAGGCTTCTGAAGTCCGTCATGGTGATGGGACGACGATGACGATTATGTCGATGCCGATGAATCATGTGCCATAGGTGGTGTCCTATGCGTCTTATCCAATTGTGGTCATCATCACTTTCATCACTTTCATCACTTTCGTCACTTTCATCACTTTCATCACTTTCGTCACTTTCATCACTTTCGTCACTTTCGTCACTTTCATCACTTTCGTCACTTTCATCACTTTCATCACTTTCGTCACTTTCATCACTTTCGTCACTTTCATCACTTTCGTCACTTTCATCACTTTCGTCACTTTCATCACTTTCATCACTTTCACTATCTTCGTCATATTCGCTACTATTATCATCATCGTCACTGTCACTGTCATTGCTTCGGTTGTGAGAATAATTAGCACTGCGTCGTTTTCTGCTTAACGAGTTGGTCTGTGGTTGATCAGTTTCTTCTTCGTTGTTGTTGTCGTCTTCATCGTCAATGTGTGCGCTATCATCTTCATCATCATCATCATCGTCTTCTTCGCTCGATGTTTTTGCGTCGTCTTGGTCCTCTGTGACGTCATTAGAGACGCCATCATCGTTGTCATCAATAATGTCGTTGGTTGTCCCGTGGGTGTTCAGATAGGTTTGTTTCTGTAGCAACCACGCCCTGAAAAGAGAGAGAGAGAGAACACTAAACATTCAAACTGTTTATTGCACGTTGGCCATATTAGATACCCTTACACAAACACGTACATGTACAAGGTGCGGGTGGGTGGGGGGGGGGAGTAAAGGTAAAGAAAAAAAGAAGGGTAGTTGGAGGTTTTAGGAGAGAGAGAGATGTTAATTCTTCTTCTTCTGCGTTCAAGGCCATAATGGGTAAGGTACGTATGTGTCCGGTTTTTCAGTTTTCACTGGTCTCCCACAGCATAAATTATAGCCGACACATTCCGATTTCAGAGGAGATATGTGAATTAACTGGAACTATTGTGGAACTACATTTCTTCGTCATTTCTTCTTCTTAAACCATATCAATCAATCTTCTTCTCCTTCTTCTTCTTCATTCTTAGTCCTCTACACTTCTTGTTCTTACCTCCTCTTCTGTATTCTGCTTCTTCTTTTAACCTTTACCGGACTTCCCGGGTCGCCCACGACCCATTGACACAAAAAAAATGTTATATCTCTAAAACTATTTAAGCAATCTTAATGAAATTTCATGACTTTGTCAAAAACGTAAATGGCTTTAAATGTGTTAAATTTTATTAATGTGTATAAAATATAAATGACGTAATATGACGCGTAATTTTGATATACCTGTCCGGATGATGGGGGTCTCCCACGACCCCTACTTTAAAGAGCACTGCAGTGCATTGAGTAGGGGTCGTGGGAGACCCCCGCCATCCGGACTTGGGATAAACACATGGTGCCTCTTTGACAAGTAGGGGTCGTGGGAGACCCCGCCATCCGGACAGGGATAAACACTTCGGAATTTGCTCTTTGCTGAGTAGGGGGTCGTGGAAGACCCCCGCCATCGTGTCTGTGTAGTCAAAAGTATGATCCGGTAAAGGTTAATAATGTATTCTTCTTCTTCTTCCTTCTTCTTATTCTTCTTATTCTTACTTCTTCTTCTTCCTGTATAGAAATAGCGGTATGAGGAGGAGTTGGAAACTGTTAGTAGTTGTAGTAGCAACAACAACATGCAGTATTTATACCTCCAACGCTAAATCTTGATAGAAATCAAATCGAAGCGCACACACTCGTTAAACAGATTCATGATGCATTTAAAGAAGGATAACACACACACACGTATGATAAATGGTCCTAAAGGGAAGAAAGAGGAGGGAAAGAGTGTGTCTTCAATGACGGGGAAACAGGTGGGTTTTTAGGTTTGATTTGAAAGTGCAGACTGTTTGTCGCTTTCGTGCGGTGTTTGTGTGCGTTGTGTGCGTGTGACGTGCTGTGCGTGCGAGCTGGGTGCGTGCGCCGATGCATCTGTGAAAGCTTATACGTAGCGATGTGTGTTTGTGTGTTGTGTGTTGTTGTGTGTAATGTGTGTAGCTGTGTGTCGTGTGTGGAAATTTAATCACAGAGGTCAGAGTAGGAGTGTCTTGATGGTTTGCTCAATCAAACAGAACAACCACTCAACAGTTCTCTTCTTTTGTTATTCCCTTCTTGCACAAGGGAACTACGCAGGAGTGAAGCCCTACGTTGCAGCCTAAACTACTGAATCTCGAGCATTTCTGAAACAAGAAAGGCGACTGGATTTCACTGTCATCATGTTTTGAATAGCAACCGATCGAATTCTTCAAAGAGTGTTGTTTTATTCTGCATAATCTGGATCAATGTTTCAAACATTCAGTAGAATCAAAAATTCTAATAAAACCGATATATCGTGGCAAAGTATTTTCAACTGATTACTGAATAGTGTCTGTTTGCTTGTTCGCCTGGTTTGTTTTTTAAAAGCAATAAACCTTCTTCCTGGAACCAGCTACTATCAGAGAGTAGGTCAAGTAGAAGAGTACAGGCTCAAAAAGGAGTGAATGTGAGAGTTGGCCTCCAGTAGGATAAAGAAGATAGGTGTGAAGGAGAGAGAGAGAGAGGGGGGGGGGGGGAGGAGGGAGGGAGAGAGAGAGATGGAGAGAGAGAGGAAGAGAGAGAGAGGGAAGCTGGTTTGTCAGATGGTTAGTCTGTTGACCCCAGATTGGGACCAACGGAGATGGAGGTGGCAGCAGGTGGGTGTCCAAGCAGATGCTCCGAGAAATTGAGGAGGGGGTGTTGATCTGCATCTTGGCCCATTTTTGTCATAAATCATGAGAACTTTTTGCTTAATTCATCTCGTATCGTTTAAAATTTCGGGGGACTTTACTGGTGTTGCTCTGCCTCCGGGTGTTGCCTCCATGATGGTTCCCACCATCTTTATATCTACTGAGTATAATGTCCCAATTATGTGTCTGGTTCAAAACCGGAGGACGTTAAACGGATTTTTCATTCATGATTTACATTGTGATGCGTTTTAATATTATGGTTATGTGTTATGATATTTGCTTAGGGACCAACTTGTTTGTTTGTTTTTGGGGCAGATGGTTGTTTGATGTGTTTTGAATGATTTGATTCTGCAGCAAGATAGTTCTTCAATAAACTTTTTTTTATCAAGAGATCGTTTGTTGGAAGCTTAGTGATTTGTGTGTGGTGTTTTCTCTCTTCTCTCTCTCTCTCTCTCTTCTCATTTCTTCTCATCTCTCATCGTCTCTCTCTCTCTCACCTCTCTCTCTCTCTCTCTCTCTCCGCTCTCACACACACATCCCAATTCTTTTTTCTGGTGTCACATTTTATCTGTCTCTCACCATACTGCACACATACACACTCTTCTCTCTCTCCTCTCTCTCTCTCGATCCTCCTCTCATCTCTCTCTCTTCTTCTCGTCTCTCTCTCTTCTCTCCTCTCTCCAGGCATCAGAAGTGTCAGAGGATTAAGATTTCTGACCGAGATTGCTTCTCTTGTCAGAGAGTTTTGACTTTTTATTCAGTTTATCCTGTGTCTT
>CM065707.1:38376299-38439319 GCA_017654935.2 Phymorhynchus buccinoides | reverse complement strand
GACCTTTATCAGTACGGTGTGTGTGTGTATAATTATTAGATGATATGTGTTTACGGTGTGTGCGATCAGATTTGATTTCTATCAATGATTTAGCCCGTATAATAATGTATTTTGTTGCTACTACACTACTAAAGTTTACAACGACTCCTGCATCCGCGAGTTTCTATACAGAAAGAATAGAAGAGAAGAAGAAGAGAATAGAAGAGAAGAAGTACTTTTACCTTTACCACGATCTACTTTGACTACACGGGCCGTTGCATGGGTCTTCCCGACCCCCCTAATCGGGTGTCAGCAAAGAGCAAATTCCGAAGTGTTTATCCGCTGTCCGGTTGGCGGGTCTCCCACACCCCTACTTGTCAAAGAGGCACCATGTGTTAATTCCCTGTCCGGATGGCGGGGGTCTCCACGACCCCTACTCAATGCACTGCATGCTCTTTTAAAGTAGGGGTCGTGGGAGACCCCATCATCCGACAGGTAATAAATATATCAAAATTACGCGTCATATTACGTCATTTTATATTTTTATACACATTAATAATTTTAGCCACACTTTACAGCCATTTACGTTTTTGACAGGTCATGAATTTCAGAAGCTTGCTTAAATGTTTTTTAGAGATATAACGTGTTTTGGTGTCACGGGGTCGTGGGGCGACCCCAGAAGTCCGGTAAAGGTAATAGAAGAAGCAAGAAACGAAGAGGCGGAGACAAGAGTGTAGAGGACTACAAAGAAGAAGAAAAGGGGTCGAAGAAGATTGATTGATATGTTTAGAAGAGAATTGACGAAGAATGTAGTTCCAACCTATTTCAGTTTAATTCACAATATCTCCTCTGAAGTTCGGAATGTGTCGGCATATAATTTAATGCTGTGGGAGACCAGTGAAAAACTGGAAAACCAGACACAATACGTACCTTGCCCATTTGGCCTGGGAACGCAGAGAAGGAGAATTAACATCTCTCTCTCTCCTAAAACCTCCGACTAACCCTTTTCTTTTTTTCCTTTACCCTTCTCCCCCCCCCACCCCCCCCACCTTGTACATTGAAGTTGTTTGTTAAGGGTATCTATATGGCCAAACGTGCATAACATTTTGATGTTTAGTGTTCTCTCTCTCGCTCTTTTTCCAGGGCGTGGTTGCTACAGAAAAAACCTAATCTGAACACCCACTGGACAGCCAACAGACATTATTATGACCACGATGATGGCGTCTCTCCTGACGTCATAGCAGAGGACCAAGACGACGCAAAAACATCGAGCGAGAAGACGCTGATGATTATGATTAAGATGATAGCGCACACATTGACGATGAAACGCACAACAACGATAAGAAACTGTCAACCACAGACCCAACTCCGTTAAGCAGAACACGCTCAGTTCTCGTTATTTCTCACAACCTAAAGCATGACAGTGACATGACGATTATGCTAATAGTAGACGCAATAGGACGAAGATAGTGGAAGTGATTAAAGTGATTGAAGTGACGATGTGATGAAAGTGACGAAAGTGATGAAATTGACGAAGTGATGAAAGTGACGAAGTGATGAAAGTGATAAGTGACGAAAGTGTGAAAGTGACGAAAGTGACGAAAGTGATTGAAAGTGACGAAATTGGATGCAAGTGATGAAATTGACGAAAGTGCTTGACATTGATTTAAGTGATGATTACGACAATGGATAGGAGGCATAGTACCCCACCTATGGCACATGATTCGTCGGCATCGCGCATAATCGTCATCGTCGTCCCAATCACCATGAAGGACTTCAGAAGCCTGGAGACATCAGAACCCAAGATGGTAACCAGAACCTTATCGTACAGAACACACCCAAACCGGAATAGGAACCACGAAAACAGCATGGACATGTACATAATGGCTTACGTACTATAAATAGCCGCGAGGTAGGTATGGCGGCTTCGGCTGTCAGAGAGAGATGCCGGTTTTTGAGAGAGCGGCACTGGTTTCAGAGATGGACCATATCATGAACGATATAGACCTGGTCTATGACGAGAATGGCTGAAGATTCAAGACCTACGATAAGAGAAATAGACGACCTATGGCTACAGAAATTGCAGAAGGGGTTTTCAGATTACCTCGCGCCGGGGTGAAATCCGCCACCATTTTTCTGAAAGATGGATAGAAAGGGGACAGAAAAATGAGCAGAGAGAGAGAGAGAAGGAAAACAGTGGTAACACACATTCTTTGTAAAACAAGTTCTGGAAATTTGCATCGCTTAGTTATTATCTATGAGTTGTACAGTGGTTAATAATATATTTCCTCTTTTAGGATGTTTCTTTATAAACTTAAACCTTTTTTTTTTTAACTCACGATGTTTGATCTTTATTAATCATGGTCTGTGGTTTTTCGGTCCTATTAAAATTAAATGTAATATTAGATCTTTTCAATCATGGTTTGGGTTTCCAAGTATGGAATTTGCATCCTGATTTGTGTATCTATTAGTTGTAACATTGGTTTTAATTAATATCTTTCCTCTTTCAGATGTTTTCTTTATAAACTTAACCTTTTTTTTTAAACTTTCACGATGTCAGATCTTAATCATGGTCTGGTTTTTTCGTTCTTTAAATAAATGTAATATTTTGGTCCTTTATCATGGTTTGGGTTTCTGGTCCGTTCAACCAAATGTTATACATGGTTTTGGTTTTTCTGGTCCTTTTAAAACAAATGTTATATGACGCCTTTTGTCATTTAAAAATAGAAAAAAAGAAGTGAAACTAATTAGTGTGTAATTGATTAATGAATTAATACTAATCTGGACGTCAGTTCGCTTGGAAAATTGTTTTTTATTACAGTGAAAATCGCTTAAAGGGCAACCTTGACGGATGAGTTTTTGGCAAGAAACACGTCGAGATCACCAGGAAAACACCCTTTGAACGGAGATCGCAACACTCACTTTTTGCTCTGGTTTCCCTAGAAATCAAACCGTCACATCAGGCGATTCCTCCCTGGCGAGGTGCTGGAAGTAAATTATTTCACCCATAGAGAAGGCGTGTGCCGTCTCTTTTTATGGCCCCAATCGTTCACGAAGTTTCCGCAATAACATAGCCTTTTTATTTTTATATGTTATACAGTTATATCTAAAGGTGAGTTTCGCTCACAAAAGGAAACAGCTCAATTTTGCTTTTACTGCACTAACACCAAAAGTAACAACCTTCAATCACATGACTGAACCTCCACCCACCCCATCCAAATGGGCTTCTCTCTCTGGCATCTCGTCAAGGAGGAATCGCCGTTTTGACGGTTTGATTTCTAGGAAACACAGACAAGTGAGTGTTCCTATACTTGAGAGGCCGTCTTTCTGGTGATCTCCAAGTGTTTCTTGCAAAAACTCCATCCGTCAGGGTCCACCTTTCAGTCAAATTTGGAGGGACAGGAAATTTCATTTTGAGATAGCCCATTTATAGCTTAAGATTCTAAACTGGGACCTAACAATTATTTTGAGTTCCCAGTGCCTTTTGAATTATGAGTTAGTAGGAATCCAGTGTATCTCTTTTGTCTTAATATCTCTCTCTCTCTCTTTTTACTCACACACACACGACACCACGCATATATACCCAGAATGTTTGCTTAACAACTTTAACAAATCTCTTCATTCGTTGAATTTTATAATTTCATTTTGAAAATCACGTCATTCATCTTTGTTCGTTCAATCATTTTCCTCATTTCTTCTATCGATCAATCCGTGATTTTAGTCATAATGTATTGACATTCATCTTTTGCTGTTCAATCATTTTTCTCATTCTTCTATCGATCAATCGTTATTTAGTCATACATTAAAAATCGCTTAGTCAAAATTTGAAGGACTTGAAATTTTTATGTGAGATTATCCAATATTTTTGAGTTAAAAGACATTTCAACATTATTACACTGGGAACCCATTTTTTGAGTTATATTCAGTGTTTTTTGGGTTATCCGTTTTGGAGTTATCATTTCTCCACTGTAATTGTATTGACTCCCTCCTCTTTGCTTGGTTCAATCATTCTATTAATCAAATCGTTATGTATTATAGTTTGTAATTGTATTCACTCACTCATTCACTTGATTGTTCAATCGGTTTTTTAATTCTTCTATTGATCATCGTTATTTAGTCATACAGTATCAATCGTTTAAGTCAAAATGGAAGGGACCTGAAATGTTATTTTGAATAAAGACTTTTTGAACAGAGATACTGGAACCCAGAAATTTATTTTGAGTTATTCAGTGCTTTTGAGTTATCAGTTCTCCACTGTAGTAATTGTCTTGACTTCGCTCATCTTTGCTTGTTCAATAGTTTCTCAATCATGCTATGAATCAATCGTTATTTAGTCATATTTGTATTCACTGACTTTCAGCTTTGTCAATCCACATTTTCTTAGTTCTTCTATCATTGGCTTATTTTAGTCGTAGTTTGTAATTATGTGAATAGCAATTTGTCACAAATGTATTGCTTTGTATTGGTTATCCGAGCTAACTAGCCTAGATCAATACAGAACATCTCCAGCTTGCAATGTGTGGTGTACATTGTACTTCTATTTGAAGTGCGCCTTGCGTGGTGTTTGAGAGACAGAGAGAGAGGAGAGAGAGAGAGAGAGAGAGAGAGGAGAGAGATAGAGCGAGAGAGAGAGAGAGAGAGAGAGAGAGGGAGAGAGCAGGCATCAGAATGGTATGAAGTCCCGTCCTCTGAAATCGCGGTAAAAAAGGGACATCAAGGCACTAGACTAGCAGGGACAACACTGAAATCGTTCCCACACCACCAAAAAGGCTTACTATAGTGATAAATCAGTTCAAATGCTATTTAACACACAGTAATAAAACTGAATAAAAGGCCGAAAACCTCTGACAAGAGAGCCAATCCTCGTCAGAAATTCTGAGTCCTCTGAAATTCTGATTGTCCTGGAGAGAGAGAGAGAGAGAGAGAGAGAGAGAGAGAGAGAGAAGAGAGAGAGAGAATAGAGAGAGGGGGGGAAGAGAGAGAGAGGGGGGGGGAAAGAGAGAGAGAGATGCTGTGTGCATGACGTACGGAATAATGTGAGAGACAGAGAAAATGTGGACACCCAAGAAAAAGAATATGTAGTATGTGTGTGAGAGCCAGTGAAGAGAGCTTTTTTTTTCAGACTTTGATAGAGGAGAGAGAGAGAGGAGAGAGAGAGAGAGAGTAGACGAGAGAGAGAGAGGAGAGAGAGAGGAGCTAGAGAGAAAACAAACACACACACACAAATCCCTAAACTTCACAAATCGATCTCTTGATAAAAAAAAGTTTATTGAAGAACTATCTTGCTGCAGAATCAAATCACTCAAAACACATCAAACAACCATCTGCCCCAAAAACAAACAAACAAGTTGGTCCCTAAGCAAATATCATAACACATAACCATAATATTAAAACAAATCACAATGAAACATGAATGAAAATCCCTTTTACGTCCTCCGGTCTGAAAACAGACACATGATTATGGGACATCAGTAGATATAAAGATGTGGTGGGAACCATCCTGGAGGCAATGCCCGAAGGCCGTGCAACTCCCGGAAAGTCCGAAATTTTAAACGATACAGATGAATGAAACAAAAAGTTCTCATAATTTATACAAAAATGGGCAAAGATGCAGATCAACACCCCCCCCCCTCCTCCATTTCTCGGTTCCTTCCGGGTTTTTTTCAGTCTTGCTTTTCTTACTGCGGATTGAGCATTTAAAGGTGACCCTGACGGATGAGTTTTTGCAAGAAACACAGCGAGATCACCAAGAAAACACCCATTACAAAGATCGCAACACTCACTTTGATCTGGATTCCTAGAAATTAAACCGTCAAAACGGCGATTCCTCCTTGCCGGAGATGCTGAGAGAGAAGCCATTTGGAATGGGGTGGGTGGAGGTCACTCATTAATTGTGGTTGAAGCTTTTTCTTCTTTCTAGTGCAGCAACATTTTTTTTTTTAAATGGAGCTATATCCCTTGTGAGAGAAATTTATTTTGGTAAACTGTATAAGTTTTAAAAATAAAAATGCTTGTATTGTGCAAACGATTTTGGTCTAAAACTCAGTCGCGCCATCTTCACTGAAAGAATTTGAACTTCCAGCAACCTCCGTCAATGAGGAATCGCCGATTTAATGGTTTGAAATTTATGAGGAAACCAGAGCAAAGTGAGTGGTTGCGATCTCTGTAAAGGGTGTTTTCAATCCTGCTGATCATGTCTCGACATGTTTCTTACAAAAAAAACTCATCCGCCAGGGTGCACCTTTAAACAGTTTTTTGTATTCGCTAACTTTTTAATGTTAATTTTCATCCATATAAACAATTCAACACCTTCAGTGCTGCCTATTAGTTGCGCATGCGCTGCTGGTTTGCCGCACGATTTTTTAACGTGGAAAAATAGCTACTTAGCGGCGACGTATATTATAGGTCGGTGGCAAGTACTGAAGTGTTACACAGGACGCATACAATATACGCCGTCAGCAATGAAGAGATTAACCCTGTCACCACCAATGTCGCATTTATGCACCACAGTGATTTTAACACCTATGTCACTAAAAGTCATCACATCAGGGCCTGGTATCCGAAGACCCTATTTTTTCTTCATTGTGGGAGGCAAGGATAGGCCTAATGTTAAGCATGTCACAGAAAAATTCATAATATTGCAGATACATTTTTTTTTATTACCCAAATTCAGTTTAACCCCTTCGCTGCTGCCTAGTACTTGCGCTTGCGCTGCCGGTTTGCCGTGCGATTTTTGAACGCGGCAATATCGCTACTTTGTGGCGACGTATACATACGTTGGTGGCAAGTACTGAAGCGCTATAGAGGAGGTATATTATACGTCGGTGGCCAGTACTTGAAGCGCTATAGAGGGACGTATATGTACGTCGGTGGTAAGTATTGAAGTGCTATAGAGGACGTATATATACTTCTGTGGCAAGTACTGAAGTGCTATATAGGATGTATATATACGTCGATGGCAAGTACAGAAGCGCTATAGAGTAAGTATATATACGTCAGTGGCAAGTAATGAAGCGCTATAGAGAACGTATATATACGCTGGTGGTAAGTACTGAAGCGCTATACAGGACGACGTATATATACGTCCGTGGCAGGTACTGAAGCGCTATAGAGGATGTCTTTATACGTCGGTGGCAAGTACTGAAGCGCTATAGAGGACGTAAATATACACGTCGGTGGCACGTACTGCAACGCTATAGAGGACGTATACATACGTTGGTGGCAAGTACTGAAGCGCTATAGAGGACGTATACATACGTTGGTGGCATGTGGTGACCAAAGTTTACGCCTGAACTTTCTATCACAACCCTTGATGTGTTGGTCATTTCCAGATCATGAGTCCTTATATAAGAGCCTCATCTTCAGGCAGACCACTGCCTGAACCAGCATCAAACTGCCTGAATTCAGGCTTCAGGCACACCCACATGCACCCCTGGTATATATACGTCGTGGGCAGCGAAGGGGTTAATGGTATTTGTTTCTGAAAAATGGCTGGGGCGAAAGGGTTAAACTATGCCTTCGCTAACAGTAGAATATAAAGGCAAGACGGAAAATACGCAATGAAGCAAGACTTTGACAGGGTGTGTGCTAATCTGCACCAGCTTCAGGTCGTTTTCAAACTGCATGAGTCATGTGACCCCCCTGCTTACACTACAGAAGATGATGGGTCCAATATCCAGAATAATGGGCCAGTAATGTGTCACTCTAGTATTACACTTGTTCAAGTTCAAGTATACTTTAATATCTCCAAGAGAGAAATTCAGGTTAGGTGCAACAACAACATGACAGAGATACAACATAACTGAAAGAACATTTAATCAAACGTGTGAAACAAAATTATACCAACCAAATAATTATCATTAAAATTCATTACATCAACTTAGAAATGTGCACATTTAAAACACAGAGAGAGAGACTCAGACTAGAGAGAGAGAGAGAGAGAGACTCAGAGAGAGAGAGAGAGAGAGAGATCAATAACCGTTATTAACTTATAGCAAAACTTATTACAAACTTCATGAGTCAGATGGTGCCTGGGTCAGACCTGTTTACCCTAATGATGAAAAACCTGGAATTTGCCACACAAAACCCCGGAATTTGAGAAGAAAAAACACAGAATTCACATTGGTACACGACTCGCGATAAAACACCCATTCAACTCGGCGCCATCACAATCAATTTTCACTTCATTTTCTATTGAAAAGTTCAAAATTCTCACATCATCGTATTTTCCAGTGATAATATAATCTAAATGGACTCATTTCAAGTCCTAATTACAATCTCTACCATTAAAAAACTGCCCGGAAAGCTCTTCGAATCGACAGTAAAAGCCTGGCCGCCATTTGCATTCGGTGTCGGTCAACCCTTGCGTCTTTTCATACGAACGGAAACAAATAATAGACGTTTTTTCGAAATCCCAGAATTTTCAGCGTTCACCCAGAATTTTAGCAAATTTCCGGAATAATTCTGGCAAAACCGGAAGGGTAAACAGGTCTGCTGGGTGCACAAAATGAGGGGTCAAATCATCGTCAATACGGGTCAATGGCCCGGGCCCGCCAACAATCTGAAGCTCTGCTGCACATTAGCCCAAACATGATTTTCTTCTTTTTCTTCTTCGTTCGCTCAGTTTAAAAAACCAAGTCACATGAGCGTAGATGCGTCATGCTGCCGTTATGCGCCTAAATAAGAAATAGTCGGGCCCAGCAAGTCCGACTTCAGCTGAAGAAATCTTTGTAAGAATTTATAGAAAAAAGGCAGGAGAATGGACCAGTAAGATCAGAAAGATAGCAGATGACAGTAAGCAAAGGGAAAAGGCAGAGTCAAAGAGAATGACAGAATTGGAGGAAGTTACAAGCACAGAACTTCCAGAAGGTGGGGGGACTATTTGTACAAAAGATCCTCCGGTATCCCCATAGGGGGGAAACATGATTTTAAAAACTAACAAAGATTGAAGCCAATTGAAAAAAACACCCAAAAAACAAAACTTGGCTGAACACGACGAATCAGGATGCTTACACATATCAACGGGAAAAAAAGGTGAATCATATGACAAGACATTGATTGCGCGGTTTAGGGGGAGTCATGGTCCTTAACTCATTGGCATCGCAACGAATCAGGATGCTTACACATATCAACGGAAAAAAAGGTGAATCATATGACAAGACATTGATTGCGCGGTTTAGGTGGAGTCGTGATCCTTAACTCATTGGCATCGCAACGATTTTGAATTATTAAAAAAAACTCACAAATCTCTCCAGCCATACACACAAACAAAACATACATAAAACAAAAGGAGAAATGAAAGATTAGTTGTTGTTTTTTTACTTCAGGTAGAGAAGTGGTAGATCAGACATTTGTATATAGAGACTTTATATAGGAAAACTCTCCACACCGATTGGTTCCCCCACAACAAAAGCAAAGTCAGAGGCAAAATTGTGGTCTAAGGGAGCGAAGCGAGTTAGAAGTGACCAAGGTATGGTGTGCACAGATTTACTTCCCTTGAAGCAAATGCATCAAATTGACAGCTATCTATTAATTCCGGACATATATGGCCGGAACGACTTGAATGAGTTAACACTTGACACTAGGCGGCTTTTCGATTCAGAAGTCAGTTTATTAGCAATATAATAATATTAAAAAAAACAATAAAATGCAATAATGCGGAGGAGGCGCCATGGTGTAGTTGGTTAAGAGTCGCCACTCGTAACCCAACGGGTTTGCGAGTGCGCTGGTTCAAACCCAGCTCCGTTTGCGGCGTTGTGTCCTTGGGAAAGACACTTTACTCCTATTTCCAATTCCTTCGGATGAGACCTTAACCCTCTCAAGGCTGCAGAACCGAAATCCGCCCAATTTTTTTCCTTCCCTGGTGCCCGATGATGCCCGCTGAACGCCAGGTCTAGTAGTTTCACTTTCACTTTCTCCCTACCCACAATGCAATATACTAAGTTAGAGCTTCCTTTTCCTGACTCTCAGTGGTCCGTTTTTGGTTCTTACAGCAAGGGAAAGCACCCACTAGTCTTTTTGAATGGATTTTTCGAAGTGACCCCAAATTTATTTCCTTCTTTCCACGTGACGTGCGCAGTATTGACTCGGCGCGATGTTCGGAGTGCCATTACGGATTTTTTTAATTCCAATTCATGGTTTGTTGTGTGACAGTGTGTTAGCTTTGGAATAATAATATCATCATTGCTATTCAATATGCATCTTTCAGAAATGAAATGCGAGTTAGACTTTATTCTGGGTGATTTTTTTTAATGAAAAGACTTGGTGTGACGTTCGGAGTTAATGCCCTTGTCTCGGGGACTGGGATCGATTCTCGGTTCGAATGGTCGGGAGTCATTGGGTTTAAACCGAGGTGTCCCGTGTGCGAACGCACGCACAAGATCTTGCTGCACACGTTAAAGCCCATTCCACTTTATTTTGGTAGGAGTAGGCCATGTTGTTGTGCCGGTGGGATGGATAACACAAACTCGCATAGCATGCACAAAAAATGGTTGGCGCTGTACTAAAAGCGACGCACTCTCCAGGTGGGAGCAACCTGAATTTCACAGACAAGTTTCTGTGACTAGAAAATACCAAATACCCCCCAAAAAAAAATAAAAAATAAATAAAATACAAACACATACATTTACAGTGGAACCTCCCTTATAAGACTCCCTCCAACATAAGACCTACTTCTCTGAGGCATTGCCCTTCTTTGTAAGTATTAAAATTACCTCCCTTATAAGACCACTCCCTTATATTTTGGATGATTTTTAAAGGTCCTTATAAGGGAGGTTCCACTGTATACACACACGACTCCAAACCTACTCTTTTTCATGTTCACACTATTAAGCAGCTGCCTGTCAGAAGAGGGATTGCGATATTCATATTCTGCTGCCGTGGTAATGAGGCTGTGAGCAATTATAAAACGGAATGAATGCCAGATATATAAGCAACAAAAACAACATGATCATGGGCTTGTCAGTGTGTGTTTTGAAAGAGAGAGAGAGAGAGAGAGAGAGAAGAGAGAGAGAGAGAGAGAGAGAGAGAGAGAGAGAGGGAGGGAGAGAGAGAGAGAGAGAGAGAGAGAGAGAGAGAGAGAGAGAGAGTGTGCATGAGTGTTTATTCCTAATTCCTTTATTATTTAGCACACGTTAAACCCAGTGGCAACGAAAAAGTTGTCAAATGGTCAAAATTGACCCCCACCTCCCTCGATCATCAGTCACACAGAAATCGCATGCCAAAAAAAAAGAGAGGGGGGTTGGTGCGCCTCTGGCTGCGACGCGCTCATCCAGGTGGGAGCAACCCGAATTTCACAGACGCCTCCGTGACTATAAATTACCTAATAATAAACAACATACAACTACTTACTAAGTCACCAAAGGGCTTGTAACTTCATCTGATCTGTCAATCACTCTTTGACTCTTGCCTTTTCCCTTTGCTTACTGTCATCTACTCTTTCTGCCTGGCTGGTCCATTCTCCTGCCGTTGTTCTAGAAACTCTTAACAAAGATGTTCTCCCGCCGAAGATGGACATGCTGGGTGGCGCTATCTATTTCTTAGTTAAAGGGAAAACAACCGATCCCAGGGATCGGGTCTTGCTCGTCAGAAAAGCTCTGCCTCGTGGTGGTTCGCACAACAGGGAACAAAGAAGGGCGAACCATCTCTCTTTGTGCTGTGATTTTAAATGTGGCGCGCGCCTAGCGCCTCCCTCCTTTTAATCTGGCGCTCCGGTCGCTGGTTTAAACCACCGACCGGAGTACGAAAGGAGGGTAGGCGCCACACGCGCTCAGTATTCGAATCGCTGCAGCCACAGAAGCGGATTTTCCCCTCTTTTCCCTATATTGTGTGAGACAACAGGCTTCGCTCGCCGAGTCAGATGTGTCGGAATATCGTTACCCAATCCTATGGATCGGTTGATAGGGCTTTAAGCGCACAATGGCAGCTCGTAGTGGCAGGAAACTGGGCGAGTGATCAAAGGAAACAAGGGTCATAATGAAACTTCGCCAAGGTTCAGATTTTTCACACCAAAACTCACATACACCTTAACCCCATTTTCAAAGACCTCTCACGACATGCAACGATGACGGCTGCTTCGATCACAATCGCTCAAGTTTCACTGGTGTAGCCAAAAGACCTGGATATAGCCAAGGAAAGTAACTCTCGACACATCACGGGCATCTGCTAGATGGAACTGGAAGCAAACAAGCCACATTATATTGCTTGTCTATCAATTCTGGAAGCAAACACAAATTTTTTTAAACTAAAATACACTTATGAATAAAAACTTAAGACTAAAACAAAACGTACATACTGGGACTTCAGGAAACGTTCACTACCACTACACAAGGACAATTTACTCCACAATAAATAGCATGAATCCTGAAAACTTTAGGTAAAAAAAAAAGCTACCAAAAAACAAACAACCAAAAATGTCAGATTCAACAACTTTCATCATCACGTAACAATGTACTCACGTCAAAAGATAAACATTTGTCAATCACTCAATGAAAGTTTAGCTCACAAAACAAACAAAAATTGAAACACACACACAAACTAATATTGTGCAAGGCAACCAGCAAAAAACCCATTAACTCTTTCTATACTAACCTGCGCTCTCGTCGCAGGGCATGCGCACAACGCCTCGTTACTAAGGTAACGGGATATCGCATGTGAACTTTAAAAATTCATAGTTAATAGGTTAACAGTCATGCGTGCTTCAAAGTGGCTCAGCGGGCTACTACTACGTTTCATTCATGACTCTGACACTGATTGGCTGGCTGCCGGTTATTTTGGGACCTTAAAATTATATTTTCGCTATTACGAGTGTGCCTGGCTTGACAAAACATGCATTTATTTTAAAATATCACAAATCAAAACTAATCAAGTGGATGCTTTGAAACTGTTGCAGGTGTTAGTACTGTATATTGTGTACATATTGCCTAAATGTCACGTTTGTATCTGTTACCATTATTTAGAAAATAATTTTTTTGCAACCTATGCAAATCGGCCAGTACAGAACGCTTGCAAAGGGAAGCAACTGGCCAGCATGGAATGAGTTAAAAAAACCCACCACACACACAATAAAAAACAAAGGGAAAAAACCTGACACACACACGAGAAAAAGGATGTTACTGTGAGAGACTGTTTGGCCCAACGCAGTCACTGATCCATGTAATTGTAAATTAATAAACAAGAATGAACTCACATTTGCTCATGTGTGTGTGAGTGAGAGAGAGTGAGCAGGCATCAGAATAGTCTGAAGTCCAATCCTCTGAAAACCGCGGTCCAAGGGCCATCAAGGCCCCAGACTGTAGTGGGATAACACTGAAATCAGTTCCCAACATCACCAAAAAGGCTGTATGCAGTGAGAAACCACTTTAAAATGCTATTTAACAGAAAAGATCACACTCAATAAAAAGCCAAAACCTCTGACAGAAGAGGCCAATCCATCTGTCAGAAATTCTCAATCCTCTGAAATTAGCTGATCCTCTGACAGTTCTGATGCCTGGTGAGTGTGTGTGTCTGTGAGAGTGAGTGTGTGTGTGTGACTGCTTGTGTGACAGTGTGTGTGTATGCGTCATTCAAAAAGAAAATTGTATACAAGACGCTGAGTCAACCACATGCACAATGTACGTGTGTGTGTGTGTGCGCATGCATGCATGTTGTGCGTATGTGTATGCACGTGCGTGCACATGTGTATGTGCGTGTCTAGCCTTCAAGATAAAATTCACAAAGACACTGGGCGTGAACCAAAGTGCGTATGTGTGTGTACGTGCGTGCGCATGTGTATGTGCGTGTCTAGCCTTCAAGGTAAAATTCACAGACACTGGGCGTGAACCAAAGTGTGTATGTGTAGGCGTGTGCATGTACATGTGTGTCTACTCTAGCCTTCAAGATAAAATTCACAAAGACACTGGGCATGAACCGCAATTGCATAATGTGCATAGTGACACACGCTTCATCATTACATAGGTGTTTCAACAGATAAGGCACAAGATAAAAAAACCTTTTGCATACATGATTCTAGTACATAAAAACTAGCTTTCACTTGACGTTGTTTTCTATACAAAACCTCTGATCAAGATGTTTAAAAATCTGACAGACTGATACATGAAATTGCTGCAGGAATAAGACATATTATTAATCTTTTTAAAAAATCTAAAACATATCTCTGTACCTTTGGGTCGAATTGTTCAGAGATAATAATAAACATACCAACTTTCTGCGTTGTAGAAAAAGAACACATATTTTGGGTTGCTAAATTAAAAAAACAGGTTTCAAGAGTGGGGCAAAAAGTGCGTCATCAACCATGTTTCTATTGAACAAACAAACAAAAGCTGGTAGCTCCACAACAAAACTCATTCAAGAAATTTAACAATTTCAGTACAGACGCACGAAATTGCAGCGCAAATGGAGAGATGGTACACTTACACTTGCTCGATAAAAATTAAAAAAAATTATTTGCAAGACATTCTTGGCCGGATTGTTTAAACGGTCAACAAACATATAAATCAACTCACGAACAACTAAGACACATCTTCAGTTTCTGACATTTTAAAAACAACATTTTCTGAAAGGTGGACCCTGACGGATGAGTTTTTGCAAGAAACACGTCCAGATCACCAGAAAGACAGCCTTTTCAAGGATCGGAACACCCACGTTGCTCCGGTTTCCTAGAAATCTGTCAAAACAGCGATTCCTCCTTGGCTGAGATAGTAGCCATTTTGGATGGGGTGGGTGGAGGTCACTCATTGTGGTTGAAGCGTTTTCTTTTTTTTTGTAGTGCAGTAAAAAAATGTAGGTAAAAAAAAATGGAGCTATTTCCTTTGTTGTGAGCGAAACTCCTTTAGATAAACTGCATAAAATTTTAGAAAGAAAAGAAAAAAAGGCTTGTATTGCGAAAATTTCGTGCAAACGATTTGGCGGCCATTACAAAACAGACTCCCTTCTCTTTGGGTGAAAGAATTTGACTTCCTGCACCTCCGCCAAGGAGAAATTGCCGATCTGACAGTTTGATTTCTAAGAAACCAGAGCAAAGTGAGTGTTGCAATCTCTGTAAAGGGTGTTTTCCAGGTGATCTCGACGTGTTTCTTACAAAAACTGGGGCCAATTGTGCACAGAGAAAATATAACATGATGGATCAACTGGTCACCAAGGGAGACTTACAAATGTCAGTTGGATCTCAATAGACAATTTTCGGAAAAAAAACTAGGGGAGAGCACTTTAAAAATTCATAGTTCATAGGTTAACAGTCATGCGTGCTCAAAAGTGGCTCAGTGGGCTACTACTACGTTTCATTCATGCCTCTGCGCTCGTGCTGGCTGGCTGTAGGCTGCGACGAAAATGGAGTTTTATGTCCTCTTGGTCTGAATCAGACACATATATATGGGACATTTGTAAATACAAATATGGTGGGAAAAATACTGGAGGCAGTACGAAACCAGTAAAGTCCCGATTTTTTTAAATTAATACAGATAGCTGTAAGCTGGCTGTAGGCTATTTTGGGAACTTAACATTATATTTTCGCTATTATGAGTGTGCCTGGCTTGATAAAGCATGCATTTATTTTAAAATATCACAAATCAAAACTAATCAAGTGGATGCTTTGAAACTGTTGCAGGTGTTAGTACTGTATATTGTGTACATATTGCCAAAATGTCACGTTTGTATCTGTTACCATTATTTAGAAAATAATTTTTGGGCAACCTTTGCAAATCGGCCAGTAGAGAACGCTTGTAAAGGGAAGCAACTGGCCAGCATAGAATGAGTTAATATAAAACGCCCACAGAAACTTTAACTCACTGCACATGCATGACACACAATTAGCCACGTTAACCCCTTCCCTGCCTGCTACCAGATAGTGTACAGTGGCACAGTGGTAGTGCGTTCGCTTCCTATCAAGTAAACCCGAGTTTGAACCTGGGTACAGGGGATTTTTCCCTCCCACTTTGCACTAGGCCTTGCGGTCTGAATGTGGAGTCTTTCGGATGAGACGATAAACCGAGGTCCCTGTGTGCCCATGCACTTAGAACACACGTTAAACCCAGTGGCAACGAAAAAGTTGTCATTTGGTCAAAATTTACCCCCCTCCCCTCCTTCCTCATCAGTCACACAAAAATCACATGCAAAAAAGCAAATTGGGTGGCGTGCCTCTGGCTGCGACGCGCTCTCCAGATGGGAGCAACCCGAATTTCACAGACGCCTCTGTGACTATAATGTACCTAACCTAACTTAGTGTGTTATGTCACAACTTTTGATGTCATAGTCCTGGGATGCTGGTTTGGGGCTTAGACAAGCCAGGAAAGATATAGCTCTACACCAATTTCTCAGATTGAGCCTAACAGATTTGTTTTAAACTTCATATTAATTAAAAAAATCGATAATTGCTGTTTTCCTGTGGCAGTGAAGGGGTTATGCTACTTCTTGCTGACACGAAATTGCGATAATTTTAGGACTGGGGTGACCATGCCACCTAGTGACGAGTCAGGGGCAGATAATTTTCTGTGGCTATATACTACTTCGTGACAGGCAAGGAAGGTAACGTTATGTAGGTGGCGCACGCATCTCAGTACACGAGACAGGGGCAGAGAATTTTCAGTATATAAGCCCCATTGAAAACAACAGGTCTTATACAGTGGAACCTCCCTTATAAGACCTCCCTCCCATATAAGACCTACCTCTCTGAGACATCGCCCTTCTTTGTATGTATTAAAATTACCTCCCTTACAAGACCCATTTTGGATGATTTTTGAAGGTCTTATAAGGGAGGTTCCCCTGCACAAACAAAACTTGAGGACGAATTGATTCTTAACTAAGGCTTCTTATTGGATGTTGCAAGCTTACTGACCATGCAACGCAAAAGCCCCCCCCCCCCCCCCCCCCCCATGGGATACTTGACATGTATGTGTGTGTCTTTTGTACAAATAGTTCCCCCCACCTCCTGGAAGTTCTGTGCTTGTAACTTCCTCTAATGAGTAATCTGTCACTCTCTTTGACTGCTTTTTCCCCTTTGCTTACTGTCATCTATTATCTTTCTGCCTTAGTAGTCCATTCTCCTACCTTTGATCTAGAAACTCTTACAAAGATTTTTTTCTTCAGCTGAAGACGGACATGCTGGGCCTAACTATTTCTTAGTTAGGCGCATAACGGCAGCATGACACATCTGTGCTCATAATGACAGAACTACCTGACTATGTGAGCGATTGACGAAGAAGAAAAACTAAAAATAATGATAAAAGCTGCCTTTGCAACTTTCCACAATTTAAGAAAAAAAGACATTAATGAAAAAAGAAAAGAAAGAAAAACATAATTTGAACAAGCTGAGTTTGAATCTGGTAGAATAACAACAGTACTATTCAAGACAAATTAAAACAGTCGAAATTGAAACCCAAAATAAAAGGTAACACAGAGGTAGACAAATCACGTTTCGGGGTCGAACCTGAAACGTCGTGATTTGTTTTGCTCTGTGTTTTGCGTTATTAAACCTTTTGTTTTGGGTTTCAATTTCGACTCTGTTTTAATTTGTTGTGAATTTTATTGAACCCAGCAGGCATCTTCGCTTCTTCAGTACTAATACTATTCAAGGTTTTTTGTTTTTAAAAAACACACACCAAAACAACACTAACACAGTAAAGTCAGTAAGACACTTGAGCGTCAAAAAGACACATGCGGACACGGTGTGGCGATGAAACAAGTAACACAATAAGATATCTCACTTGCATTGATCACTAAAAAAAACAACTATAAAAAATCTTTTTGGGGGGGTGGGTGGGTGGGCTTAAGACTGTGCAGATTTAGGAGCAACTTCCGCACAGAAACTTACCCATCAGACTAAAACAAATACATTGGAACCTCCCTTATAAGACTCCCTCCCATATAAGACCTACTTCTCTGAGACATTGCCCTTCTTTGCAAGTATTAAAATCACCCCCTTTATAACACCTTCACAAATCAGGGGCAGATAAACTTATCAAAACTTACATTCAGGTACACAGCCCCAACCTGTCTACCTCCTAAACTTTAAAAGAGTCGTTTCAACTGCAAAATGAATAGTTTAAACAAAATGTGAAGTTAGGGGTACAAAACACTGGGTGTAAAAAAGTATGTATACATAATACTTATCTCATTACCCTGTATAAATTTAAAAAAATTGTTAGTTCGTCATGTTCTTGTTCAGACAATGAACTGTGTGATACTGATAGAGATGATTTTGTTGCTCACTCACTACTTTTTTGTTACCGGATATTTACCGTAATGTGACATATTGTAAATACGGGGCAGGGCCCCCAATCGTCCCGCAAAACAAGGGGTCCCAGGGACTCCTTCACTTACAGCATAGAGGGTCTTAGAGGCGGGATAGAGGGTCCCAGTGGCATAGCGAATGCTAAAAATAATTTTTCTAGTGCATCCCTGGGACCCCCCTGCACATTCTTTTAAAGGGTCCTTTAGAATTTTAGTACTTCATAGACCCCCAAATGGGGGTCCCTGGGAGCCCTGAGAGTACAATTCTGAGCTTCCGCACAATTCTGGGCTACAAGACTAATGACCCAATAACCCTACGTTTCAGACTATAGACCCCCCTGCACATTCTTTTAAAGGGTCCTCTAGAATTCTAGTACTTCATAGACCCCCAAATGTGGGTCCCTGGGAGCCCTGAGAGTACAATTTTGAGCTTCTGCACAATTCTGGGCTACAAGACTAATGACTCAATAACCCTACGTTTCAGACTATAGACCCCCCTGCACATTCTTTTAAAGGGTCCTCTAGAATTCTAGTACTTCATAGACCCCCAAATGGGGGTCCCTGGGAGCCCTGAGAGTACAATTTTGAGCTTCTGCACAATTCTGGGCTACAAGACTAATGACCCAATAACCCTACGTTTCAGACTATAGACCCCCCTGCACATTCTTTTAAAGGGTCCTCTAGAATTCTAGTACTTCATAGACCCCCAAATGGGGGTCCCTGGGAGCCCTGAGAGTACAATTTTGAGCTTCTGCACAATTCTGGGCTACAAGACTAATGACTCAATAACCCTACGTTTCAGACTATAGACCCCCCTGCACATTCTTTTAAAGGGTCCTCTAGAATTCTAGTACTTCATAGATCCCCAAATGGGGGTCCCTGTCGGAGCATACAAGCGTACACACAGTAACTTCCCGTCCAAACCCCAAGTCTGTCAACATTTTTGTAGAGCGGGGGATGGTGTGTGTGTGTGTGTGTGGTATATTCACACAACAGTACTTTCTTGCGTTGTTTTTTCCCCGACATTATTGCAACTGCGGTATGGGTCTGTAAACAGGAAACAAACCGACCGGGAAGTAACGATTCAAGGGACGTCACTAGCTTTGATAGCTGACGACAGTGCCAAGTACGGTTCAAACACTATGCCTTTTTTCAATTTCATCTTCGCACTGATTCAGCGGAAATGCAGAAGTTTTGGTTGCTGACCGTAATCGGAGGTCTCAAAACGTAATAATTACGGACAAATTCGTAAGGAAAACAGGTCCGAGGCACCCATGCATGCATTAACTGCAGAGGCCAATGGCAAAAAACCCACACACAAAACCCCCCAACTCAATTCAAGTACAAAGACCGCAGAGAAGCGCCTATGCAGCCAGTCTAAGGCCGTGTACACACATAAGCGGATATTCCATGCGGAAACCCGTGCGCAATAAGTGAAACAAAGAAGGGAAAAGATTTGCGCACGTGTTCGAATTTCCCCATATATTTTATCCTTCTTTCTTCCACTTATTTAGGGTTTTCCGTACGGAACTTGCGCGTCTAATGTGAACCAGGCCTAATACAGATGGTTAGTTAGTTCAGTCATTCACTTATTGATAGGGCTTCCCATCAACAAACATTCAGATAAGTTGCTTTTTTTTATTTTATTAGTGGAACCTCCCTTATAAGACCTTCAAAAATCATACAAAATGAGGCCTTATAAGGGAGGGGTCTTAAAAGGGAGGTAATTTTAATACTTACAAAGGGCAATGTCTCAGAGATGTAGGTCTTATATGAGAGGGAGTCTTATAATGGGAAGTCTTATAAGGGAGGTTCCACTGTAATAGTAAATAAACATTTTTCACTCCCTTGTATTTTAACCTGTTCCAGATATTAAAACAAACAAAACAAGAAGAAAACAAACACCAAAACAAACAAAATCCAAGCCAACCCCCCCCCCCTCCCTGCAAACTAGTTTCACCATTCCTCTTCCTCCCACTCCAAGAGAAAATGCACGCTGGCCCCCGAAGGCGCCAGGCGCCAGGCCTTGATCTGGAACTTCTCCCCGAAGCGAAGCTGGTCCACCACGCTTTTCCAGCGCCAGCGCCGTCCCCCCCCCCCTCCCCCTGACCCCCACCCACCCCCCTCCTCCTCCGGTTCGGGCTTGGGCAGGTGTCGGGGGAAGGAGTCGAGCAGGTGCTGGTAGCGCTCCGCGTGCATGCGGCTTCGCGTGCTGCGGCGAACCGCCTCGGTACCGTTCTCATCGTCTTCTTCTTCTTCGTCTTTTGTCATCGCTGCTGAGGGGCGCTTCACCCCGCGCCGCAGTTTGTTCTCGGTTTCCGATGGTCGTTCGAGCTTGACGTTGTTGTTGTTGTGGCTGAGGCTGCTGCTACGTCGCTGCTTGTTATCGATGTCGTCGTGGTTCCGGTGTTTGTTGTTGCTGATGCAGCTGCTACTGCTGCTGTCGTTGTTGTTGTCGGTAGTGTCGTCGCTCCGACGTTTGCTGCCGTTCTCGATGCCGTTTCGCTGTTTGCCGTAGCTGCCGTCTTTCCCAACCAGCGGTGGAGACTGGTCCAACGAGACGCTTCGTTGTCTGTTGCTGCTGCTGTCTTTGCTGGCAGGCGACTGGTCGAGAGCGACGCTGCTCTCAGTTCCTCGCTGCTGCTGCTGTTCTTTCGCCAGTTTCAAGGAGGCCAGCTCCCCGGCGTACTCTTTCCTCAGGCACCCCATCCGGGCCTCAAAGTGCCGCAGCTGCCTCCGCTCCCTCTCCTTCTCCATCTCCGTCCGGAACGGATGGTTCAGCCCGGAGAAGCTCTCCGGGACCTTCACCAGCGCGTCCAGCGATGACGGCCTAGGGATGGGGAGGCCGGGGGAAGGGGAGGTTATTGGGGGAATCTTCCGCTGAGCCGGCGACGTCTGGGGCTCCATTTTGCAAACCGGGGAGGCAGTAGGAGTAGCGTGTTCCCGCTGGGTGGATTTGGACACGGAGTGATGAGGTTTTGTCGTCGTCTTCTTGCGCCGTGGCCCTCGAGACGGTTGAGGGATGTGTTTTTCTTCGCCTTCGCTGGACTCTTCGCTGGATGAGTTGAAATGAGAAGAGTGACCGTTAGGAGGGGGGTTGGTGCGAGGTCGCCCCCGGCCTCTTTTTTGGACGGGGGGTGGAGGGAGTTTGTTGTGGGTGTGGTGCTGGTGACCGTTGTGATGGGTGTTGTGGAAGCCGTTGGCGAGATTCTGTGGAATAATAATTTAAAAAAAGTTCATTGCCTTATTAACACGCATGTTACAGCAGACCCGGTTATTCCCCTACGCTCCTCCGGAGGAGTCAGAATGTGGCTGCCCACGTAGCATGGTAATATAATTAAAAGAAAAGTCATGCACGTAATGTTCTCGTCCCTAGCAGACCTGTGCATTTGCACCACAGTGTTCAAGTGCTTCGGATGTTGGGATTAGAGTACTTTTATAGAGAGAGTAGCGACTACTTAGAACATGGAGCCGTTTTGTGTCCAACTGTATGGAACCACTGAACTGGCACGTGTACAGTGCAGTGTGATCTATGCGTCATGCCGTACAAAACATGGGGCAGGTTAGACATACTCACATAGAATGGTCAACATAGGATGATTTGACTGCCAGGGGGCAATCAAACCAGTAGGGGCTTAGCGCGTGATATTCTTAGTTGGGCGTAGTGAGAGAGAGAGAGAGAGATGAGTCCCCCTCTCTCTCTCACTACGCCCAACTAAGAATCCCCCCTCCCTCTCTCTCACTACGCCCAACTAAGAATATCACACGCTAAGCCCCTACTGGTTTGATTGCCCCCTGGCGGTCAAATCATCATCCTAAGTTGCTCATTCCTTTATACAGAATAATATAGAGATTTGAAGTAAAATCTCAGTATACTATTAGCACCCTTCCTCTGATCCACAGGACTTAAAAGTTAGAGCATTTGAAATGGCAAAATAGTAAAATTTGATAACACTTATTTTGTGTCCAAAATGTCTTTAGAAGTGAACATTAGTAAAATCAAGACCAGTTATAGTAGTAACTTGGTCACTTGATCCGTGTTCTAAAAACATAAAGAATGCTAAGTTTATTTTTTTCCTCCTTCTTAGGGGAGGCATGACAGAGCCCAGTCCACTACAACCGTTTCGATCCATGGGGATCTCATCAGGTGAACACGGCTTTGGGTTCTTACCCAAGTCACGTGGAGTCCTCTCACCTCAACACCAAGGTCCTTCCACAGTGGGAAGGTTTCCCTGTGTAGATTGACTCTTTTTGTTTTAAAGAAACAAACTCTTCATCTTTTCTCTTACACAAGACCAAGGAAACGGCCTGCTTACCTCTCCACTGATTGCGCCATTGTCCGCTTTAGCAATGAAGCACCATCACCACAATGTTATTAAATAATAATAATACATAGTATTTATATAGCGCCTTTCTTTACAATTAAACTCAAGGCGCTCACATTCACTGATTCACACGCTATTGGGCTAACATACACATTCATTCGATCATCATCTAATTAATGTGAAAAGTTACAGAGAGAAAGCAAGTGAGTTTTCATTTGGGTTTTGAAAGCGGGAAGTGCTGAATTGTGACGGAGGTGAACAGGCAAGGAGTTCCAGACAGTGGGGGAAATTGCGAGCGTTTTCAATAACAGTTGAAGACTTCTAATTTCAGTCTCATGGCACAAGCCTCTAGTGAACAGCGGTGTTAATTTAGATCCCCCGTAAGAGATTTCAAAGTTGCGTTGGCAAACTGCAGAAGGCGCAACTACAGCGGAGTACTCTTAGCACAAAACTGGATAACATGAAATATTGGTTAACGCACAAAAATCTGTTTGAACAGACTTCTTCTTCTGCGTTCCTAGGCCATATGGCCATAATGGGTAAGGTACGTATGTGTCCGGTTTTCAGTTTTCACTGGTCTCCCTGCTACGTACAGCCGACACATTCCGATTTCGGAGGAGCTCAAAGGAGAAAAATTATTTGGAAGAATTTTTTTTTTTTAAAGGCAGGAGAATGGGGCCAATAAGTCAGAAAGATAGTAGATGACAGAAAGCAAAGGGAAAAGGCAGAGTCAAAGAGAGTGGCAGATTAGAGGAAGTTACAAGCACAGAACTTCCAGATGGGGGACTACTTTTACGAAAAAAACAACAACCCCGGTTTGAACAGACGAAACCCCCTCTTTATTACACTTAACACTTAGCACAAAACACTGGTTATCGGACAAAAAAAAACCATCTTTGTCCCCTAAACTTCATGTTAAGCGTACTCCGCTGTATCCTCTTGGTGGGACACGTCAGCAGAGAAGCGCAGGCCTACTGCGCACGCATAGATTATGGTTTCCAGGTTACGAAATGTTGGATAGGTGCTTGGAACGGTTGTAGAACCGGCACACACGTTGACTTCCACACGTATTTGACATTATCTTCTTTTCTTTTTTCCCCTTGCAATTTCGAAATCCCGAATGTTTTCTTCTTTTTTTCCCTTGCGATTTCGAAATCCAGATTTTTTTTCCCCTTGCGATTTCAAAATCCGTAATGTTTTCTTTCTTTTTTTCCCCTTGTAATTTCAAAATCCAGAATTTTTTTTTTTTTTTTCCCCTGCGATTTCAAAATCCGGAATGTTCTTTTTTTTTTTCCCTTGCGATTTCGAATTCCAGAATGTTTTATTCTTTTATTTTTCAACCTTGCGATTTCGAATGTTTTCTCCCCCCCCCCCCCCCCCCCCGCGATTTTGTAATCCAGAATTGTATCTCATAATGGGAATTGCAGCCGGAAACGGAAAAATTCTGGGAAATTGGGAATGGTTGGCAGCTATGCCAAAGAAAACGTCAAGGAAAGCTAACTCACGTTGTTGTTGGTCTCTGTGCACGGCTTAGCGCGGTGGGCGGGGCCACGAGCCATGATTGACAGGGTAGGGTCCGCGCCGCCTCGTCTGTAGTGCTTCAGAGGGACAGGGGACTGGCTGCACACGTAACATAATTTATAAGATATTTTTTTTAACACACTCAGGACGAATGAGCCGGATCAACGGTAGGACGAATGGCCCGGATCCGGCTCATAAGAGTTTTCAAGAGGTTTTGATTTCTGGCGTGTAACCAGCTTTCCGGTGCAAAGTCATAACCTATTTTCAGTTTGCTTTGACCTTGCCTCTCTTGAAATCAGTCATAACCTATTTTCAGTTTGCTTTGACCTTGCCTCTCTTGAAATCAGTCATCAACCTATTTTCAGTTTGCTTTGACCTTGCCTCTCTTGAAATCAACCAATCATTGCAGACTTTACATTCAGGTTTGGTTGTAGAGGGGGGTCAAAGATCGGAATGTGAAATTATCCTTCTTTCTATGCATTAGCTGTTTTCGTGAATAGGAGACAAACGATGAAGGTATGGAATCTGATATTTTACGATCGTTTAGTGCATGGTGTTAAAAATATCAGTCCATAACGTTTCATAACTTTTTTGTGGTGATGGGTTTTCGAACCTAGTCGAATGGCCGTCCTAAACGGTTGTAAGGGGAAGCAACTGGCCAGTGCCCAGTGAGATAAAACAACAAAGTTTACCATCACTGTAGTGTCGAGTGGCACAGTGCTAGCGCGTTCGCTTCGTGTCAAGTAAACCCGAGTTCGAACCTGGGTACAGGGGATTTTTCCTCTCACTTTGCACTAGGCCTTAACGGTCTGAACGTGGAGTCTTTCGGAGGAGACGGTCATTTTGAAAAAATCAGTCACACAAAAAGTTGCATGCAAAAGGAAAAAAAGAAAGAAAGGGGTGCGCCTCTGGCTGCGATGCGCTCTCCAGGAGGGAGCAACCCGAATTTCACAATGAAGTGACTATAAAATACCAATACCAACCCAAATTTCACAATGAAGTGACTATAAAATACCAATACCAACCCGAATTTCACAATGAAGTGACTATAAAATACCAATACCAACCCGTATTTCGCAGAGGTTAAGGCCGGGTGCACATTAGAACCGTAAGTTCCATACGGAAAACCCTAAATAAGTGGAAGAAAGAAAGATAAAAGTTTACGCATATATGGGGAAATTCGGACACGTGCGCAAATCTTTTCCCTTCTTCTTTGTTTCACTTATTTACAGAGCTGATTCTAGGATTTTGAAAAAAGGGGGGGCATTCCCCCCCTATGATTGAAAAAAGGGGGGCAGGTTCCCCCCTAAGAATGAAAAAAGGGTCCACTGGATACAAGGGAAAACGGCGCTGTTATCGGGCTGCTTCTCCGAGCTTTTGGATGTAGTCGCCGTTTCTTCAAGCTCTTCTCCACACTCTGACTCATCATGTGGCACAGACTGCTTTTTTTTCACTTTGCCTCCGCGAAAGTCAAAATCAAGGAGCGTGGCTACGCGCTTCATTTTGGAAGAAATCCAATATGGCGGCTTAAACTCTCGCAAGTTCTCGTCGGTATACAAGATGAATGAGATGAACGCGATTGATTGGTTGATCAGTTTGTGTAGCCTAGACAACAGGTTTTGCAGACGACGAACGCCATGCCCGCAGCGATCGGTGAAAATAGCGGGCAGTTCTGCAAATGTGCATTAAGACTCGATTATCGCGGGAAGGAACAGATTTTCGGGGGATTGTACCAATCCTGCGCTCTAGAATCAGCTCTGATTGGTAGATTTTTATTAATCTTACTATCTATATAATTAAATACTTACCAACACTCAAAACAATAGCATAACATACCAATTGGCTGGAAAAACCTAAAGCGTAAACGCTTAGTTACCAAATAACAAAGAGTAAGTCACTCTAGTGACCGTGGGGTTATGCCCCTTTCCCCACTTCCGGTCACGTACATCACTTCCGTTCCCAACTCATTCCTATTTACCCTAGCATCAGGAGGGAGGTTGGGTGGGAACCTTTGGTTGTTTTGAGTGTTGGTAAGTATTTAATTATATAGATAGTAAGATTAATAAAAATCTACCAATCTAATATAATCATACTGTACCAACACTCAAAACAATAGCAGACTACCAAAGAGGAGGAGGGTGATGCAATCAAGCGAACAAGGGCTGAATGAAAACTAAACATAGAATATACATTCAAATTCCCTACGAATCGCATCTTAAAACCCGTAATACTCCAATCTCTTTTCCCCCATAGGTCATACATGACTTACCCCAGAAGGGAATACTCACGAGAGTTAACAGGAGATGGGAGTACGAGCCACGACAGTACGTCTGATGGCATACGAGTCGTCCGACCTCTTGACGGATACGTCCCTCAGGTAGAAACTCAGAAACGTATTGACGGAACGCCAGGTGGCCGCCTCCATGACCTTGGCGAGGGGGACTCCTCGGGAGAGCGCCAGGGAAGCACTGATTGCCCTAACTTCATGCGCTCTGATGGGGTTGCCCGGCAAAGAAGAACTAGAACTGGCATAAGACAGCTTAACAGTTTCTACCAACCACCTAGAGATAGTAGACTTAGCTATGTCCTTGTCATACTTCTTGTTCAGAGAAATGAACAGACGTCTCTTAGAACCCCTGAAGGAACTAGTGCGGGACAGATAGTGTCTCAGGCAACGAACCGGACAAATATGGATCTCCGAGTCATCACTGCAAAGGATAGGATCTAAACTAGAGATCGTGACAGTCGCAGAATCTACATCGCCCGGTTGGGTCTTAGCCCTAAACTCAGGGAGAAGGGAGAGAGTAACTGACATACCAGCGGGGTCGAACTCAACATCCCGAGGGAGACCACTAAGAGAATGGATACCACTGACCCTACGAGTAGAAGCAAGAGCGATCAGGAAAAGGGTCTTGTAGGACAACTTAAGAGAAAGACTGCCCAAGGGCTCACATTTATCTCTTAGAAAGTTCAAGACTAGGAACACGTCCCACTGAAAAAAACGAACGCAACGAGAAGGAGTCCTAAGCCTGACTGCATCGATGAAGTGAGAAACGTAAGGGGAAGCTAGAGCCGACACAGAGGGCGAACCAAGGGTCATCGAGATAGTGTTAGCAACCGAAGACTTGTAACCTGAAAGAGTCTTAGCCGAGAGACCTTTTTCCGAATACAGGTGTGACAAAAAATGAACAAACTCCACTGCGGACGGGCGCAGCGCATCGATCTTATGAGCTCTACAGTACAAAAACCACGAACGCCAGCGAAGGTTGTACAGGGTGTTCGTACTCTGTCTTCTGGAAGCTAGCAGGAGATCAACTGACCTCCTGGCGAAACCTTGACGCAAAAGGCCTGATCTTATAGTCTCCAGGCGGTCAATTTGAGCACGTCTGGGTTTGTGTGTCCGACTCCTGTCCGAGGCTGCACCAGAGTTTTTGGGGTCAGATGGAGATGCAGAGGAGGAGCCTTTGACAGGGCCAGAACCTCCGGAAACCAAGGACTGGTGGGCCAGAAGGGGGTGATCAGGATCAGCTGCGGGGAGTCCCTTGCCGCTTTCTCCAACACCTTCGGGATCAGGGTTGTCGGAGGAAAAGCGTACGCGTCGAGGTTGGTCCAGCGGAACGTGAACGCGTTGCGTGCGTACGCCTGAGGGTCCTTGACCGGCGAGACGTACATGGGCAAGCGAGAGTTGTGACGAGTCGCAAACAGATCCAGCCAGGGCTTTCCCCAGAGATCCCACACTGGACGAAGGGCCTGATGAGCGATGGTCCACTCCGTTGGAAGGATCTGGGAAGATCTGCTCAACTGATCCGCGATGACGTTCAGCTTGCCGGGCACAAACTCTACTGACAGGGAGATATCCTGGCTGTGAGCCCACAACAGAATGTCCTCGGCGGCGAGAGAGAGCGACGTCGATCTCGTCCCACCTTGACGACGCAGGTAGGAGAGGCAGGCTGTGTTGTCGCTTGCGACGGTTGCCCACTGGCGACGAAGGAGAGGTGCGAAGTGGAGGAGGGCGAGACGAACAGCCTCCATTTCTAGGAGGTTGATGTGCAGGAGGGCGTGCTCCGAAGACCAGAGACCCGAGATCTCGCTGTGGGCCCCCCAGCCCGTTCTTGAGGCGTCCGTGAAGAGGAAGAACTGTGTTCTCAGCACACGAATGGGGACCGAACTGTTCAGCCAAGACAGATCGATCCACTGACGCACTGACTGACGAAACCAAGGGCCGACTGGGACAACACTCCAGCAGCGATAGATCTGGAAAGAGGGCCGTCACTTGTCTCTGTAAGGCACGCTTGTGGAGTCTGCCCAGGGGGAGCAGCTCCGCCATCGACTCCATCAACCCTAAGACGCGCAGGCACTGACGAAGCGTAATCACTGGCGAGACGATCACCAAGTCCAAGGTTTCTGACAGAGTCTGAATTCTCTCTAGAGAAGGGGAAACCCGAAAACTTCACAGTGTCCACACGCATCCCGAGGTAGCAGAAATTCTGTTTGGGAGTGAGGTCCGACTTCTTGAGGTTGAGCTGGAAACCTAGAGTCTTTGCCAAGGACACGATCTGAGAAGTGTGTGCTTCGCCTATCAGTTGACTGGAACCGAGGACGAGCCAATCGTCCAGGTACACGCGAAGACGCACCCCTCTTGCCCTTGCTAGGGCAGCGAATTGCCGAGTCACTTTTGTGAAGATCCAAGGGGCGGGGGACAAACCGAAGGGCAGGGCCCTGAACTGGAAAACATCTGCGTTCCACACGAAGCGAAGGAATTTCCGTCTCGACGGGTGTATGAGGATGTGAAAATATGCATCTCTCAGGTCTATTGAGGTGGCCCAGTCCCCGGGCTGAATGAAAGACCGAATGGAAGCCGCCGTCTCCATCTTGAAACGGACGGGGCGAAGAAATTTGTTGAGGGGAGAGAGATCCAGGACCGGTCTGAACCCTCCCGTCTTCTTGGGGACCGTGAAGAGACGGGAGTAGAATCCTGGACCTGGGTGCGGGATCAGATCGACCGCACCCTTGAGATGCAGAGACTCGACCTCTGCTTGGAGGATTAAAAGTCTCTCCGGGTCCGCCGGTGGAGGAAAAGAAATGGGAGAACGCGAGAGGGGTGGCTCTTGGAGGAACATGAACCGAAACCCTGCCCGCACCACCCGAAGAACCCAACCGTCGCCTACTAGGGTCTTCCATGCAGGTAGCGCTGCGCTCAGAGCGCCTACGCAGGAAGCAGGGGCGGTTGGAGGACTTTGGGAGGGTGTGGGCTCTACCGAAAAGGCTGCCTCGACTGCAGCCTGGGAGGCCCAGAAGACCTCCCTCCGCGAGAAGAGGAGAGTTTCCCTCTGGAGGACTGAGTAACGCGAGGTTGAGAGTAGGGGGGCTTAAAAGCCCCGCGAAACGAAGAAGGACGCCTGTGGGAGGACCTAAAAACCTGGTAGGGGCGTGAAGGTCTGAACGGTCCGCGACTCTGCTGGGTGCCCTGTGTGTCCATGCGGAAACGCTTGGTAACAGCGTCGATCAGAGCAACCTGGGAGACCTCCGCCTTGCGCTTTGACGCTGAGTCCAAGGATTTCTCGAGCAGGCTACTGCCAAACACACCCTTATGGGGAAGGGGAAGGGAACGCAGTTTCTCCTTCTCCTCCCTGGAGAACCTTGAAGACGAAGAGAGGATCTGGTCGCGGCGAAGAGCAGAGACCTGAACCTTGAGGGCAGCGACGACGTTAGCCTGACTGGTGAGGGTGTCGTCGAGGAGGGAGATGAGCGATCCTACCGCAGCGCCGTCTATCTCCTCATAGAGTTGAAACTCGTCCGGCTTGAGGGACGGAGAACGCCCGATGAGACGAGACAGTGACGAGTGTAGGGAGGCAACCACACCGCACGACCTGAGAGTGTCGGACAGAGATACTTCCAGAGTTTTCGCTGCCGGTGGCGTGAAAAGGAGAGATCCCAGGTTCTGAGTTGGAAGGGAGAGCTTTGCCATCTCCGACTTGGAGAGGAGCGAGTAGTCTTCGAAGGGGAGCATAGCCGCGCCCAAGGTGAAGGGGGGCTGAAAACGAGGAATCCTGAAGGAGCCCACGGGAGTAGAGACATCCTGCTCCTCGTCTGGCTCCTCCGAGTCCAGGGAACTTGCCCTGACCTCTGCCTTATCCAGGGCAAGGCAGAGTGGACTGAGCTCGCTTGAAACGAGGGACTCTTTCTGAGCCTTGAAGGAGTCCCTCAGGGCAAGCAGTCCACGCTGCTTGCCCTGGATAAGGGACTCAGAGCCAGCCAGACGAGGAGCAGGATGTCTCTACTCCCGTGGGCTCCTTCAGGATTCCTCGTTTTCAGCCCCCCTTCACCTTGGGCGCGGCTATGCTCCCCTTCGAAGACTACTCGCTCCTCTCCAAGTCGGAGATGGCAAAGCTCTCCCTTTCGACTCAGAACCTGGGATCTCTCCTTTTCACGCCGCCGGCAGCGAAAACTCTGGAAGTATCTCTGTCCGACACTCTCAGGTCGTGCGGTGTGGTTGCCTCCCTACACTCGTCACTGTCTCGTCTCATCGGGCGTTCTCCGTCCCTCAAGCCGGACGAGTTTCAACTCTATGAGGAGATAGACGGCGCTGCGGTGGGATCACTCATCTCCCTCCTCGACGACACCCTCACCAGTCAGGCTAACGTCGTAGCTGCCCTCAAGGTTCAGGTCTCTGCTCTTCGCCGCGACCAGATCCTCTATTCGTCTTCAAGGTTCTCCAGGGAGGAGAAGGAGAAACTACGTTCCCTTCCCCTTCCCCATAAAGGTGTGTTTGGCAGTAGCCTGCTCGACAAGTCCTTGGACTCAGCGTCAAAGCGCAAGGCGGAGATCTCCCAGGTTGCTCTGATCGACGCTGTTACCAAGCGTTTCCGCATGGACACACAGGGCACCCAGCAGAGTCGCGGAACGTTCAGACCTTCACGCCCCTACCAGGTTTTTAGGTCCTCCCACAGGCGTTCTTCTTCGTTTCGCGGGGCTTTTAAGCCCCCCTACTCTCAACCTCGCGTTACTCAGTCCTCCAGAGGGAAACTCTCCTCTTCTCGCGGAGGGAGGTCTTCTGGGCCTCCCAGGCTGCAGTCGAGGCAGCCTTTTCGGTAGAGCCCGCACCCTCCCAAAGTCCTCCAACCGCCCCTGCTTCCTGCGTAGGCGCTCTGAGCGCAGCGCTACCTGCATGGAACACCCTAGTAGGCGACGGTTGGGTTCTTCAGGTGGTGCGGGCAGGGTTTCGGTTCATGTTCCTCCAAGAGCCACCCCTCTCGCGTTCTCCCATTTCGTTTCCTCCACCGGCGGACCCGGAGAGACTTTTAATCCTCCAAGCAGAGGTCGAGTCTCTGCATCTCAAGGGTGCGGTCGATCTGATCCCGCACCCAGGTCCAGGATTCTACTCCCGTCTCTTCACGGTCCCGAAGAAGACGGGAGGGTTCAGACCAGTCCTGGATCTTTCTCCCCTCAACAAGTTTCTTCGCCCCGTCCGTTTCAAAATGGAGACTGCGGCTTCCATTCGGTCTTTCATTCAGCCCGGGGACTGGGCCACCTCAATAGACCTGAGGGATGCGTATTTTCACATTCTCATCCACCCGTCAAGACGGAAGTTCCTTCGCTTCGTGTGGAACGCAGATGTTTTCCAGTTCAGGGCCCTGCCCTTCGGTTTGTCCCCCGCCCCTTGGATCTTCACAAAAGTGACTCTGCAATTCGCTGCCCTAGCAAGGGCAAGAGGGGTGCGTCTTCGCGTGTACCTGGACGATTGGCTCGTCCTCGGTTCCAGTCAACTGATAGGCGAAGCACACACTTCTCAGATCGTGTCCTTGGCAAAGACTCTAGGTTTCCAGCTCAACCTCAAGAAGTCGGACCTCACATAACCCCCCCCACCCAAACAGAATTTCTGCTACCTCGGGATGCGTGTGGACACTGTGAAGTTTTCGGTTTCCCCTTCTCTAGAGAGAATTCAGACTCTGTCAGAAACCTTGGACTTGGTGATCGTCTCGCCAGTGATTACGCTTCGTCAGTGCCTACGCGTCTTAGGGTTGATGGAGTCGATGGCGGAGCTGCTCCCCCTGGGCAGACTCCACAAGCGAGACTTACAAAGACAGGTGGCGGCCTTCTTCCCGGATCTTTCGTTGCTGGAGAGTGTGGTTCCAGTCGGCCCTTGGCTGCGTCATTCAGTGCGTCAGTGGCTGTGATCTGACTTGGTTAAACAGTTCAGTTCCCATTCGTGTGCTGAGAACACAGTTTTTCCTCTTCACGGACGCCTCAAGAACGGGCTGGGGGGCCCACAGCGAGATCTCGGGTCTCTGGTCTTCGGAGCACGCCCTCCTGCACATCAACCTCCTAGAAATGGAGGCTGTTCGTCTCGCCCTCCTCCACTTCGCACCTCTCCTTCGTCGCCAGTGGGCAACCATCGCAAGCGACAACACAGCCTGCCTCTCCTACCTGCGTCGTCAGGGTGGGACGAGATCGACGTCGCTCTCTCTTGCCGCCGAGGACATTCTGTTGTGGGCTCACAGCCAGGATATCTCCCTGTCAGTAGAGTTTGTGCCCGGCAAGCTGAACGTCATCGCGGATCAGTTCAGCAGATCTTCCCAGATCCTTCCAACGGAGTGGACCATCGCTCATCAGGCCCTTCGTCCAGTGTGGGATCTCTGGGGAAAGCCCTGGCTGGATCTGTTTGCGACTCGTCACAACTCTCGCCTGCCCATGTACGTCTCGCCGGTCAAGGACCCTCAGGCGTACGCACGCAACGCGTTCACGTTCCGCTGGACCAACCTCGACGCGTACGCTTTTCCTCCGACAACCCTGATCCCGAAGGTGTTGGAGAAAGCGGCAAGGGACTCCCCGCAGCTGATCCTGATCACCCCCTTCTGGCCCACCAGTCCTTGGTTTCCGGAGGTTCTGGCCCTGGCAAAGGCTCCTCCTCTGCATCTCCATCTGACCCCAAAAACTCTGTTGCAGCCTCGGACAGGAGTCGGACACACAAACCCAGACGTGCTCAAATTGACCGCCTGGAGACTATGAGATTAGGCCTTTTGCGTCAAGGCTTCGCCAGGAGGTCAGTTGATCTCCTGCTATCTTCCAGAAGACAGAGTACGAACACCCTGTACAACCTTCGCTGGCGTTCGTGGTTTTTGTACTGTAGAGCTCATAAGATCGATGCGCTGCGCCCGTCCGCAGTGGAGTTTGTTCATTTTTTGTCACACCTGTATTCGGAAAAAGGTCTCTCTGCTAAGACTCTTTCAGGTTACAAGTCTTCGGTTGCTAACACTATCTCGATGACCCTTGGTTCGCCCTCTGTGTCGGCTCTAGCTTCCCCTTACGTTTCTCACTTCATCGATGCAGTCAGGCTTAGGACTCCTTCTCGTTGCGTTCGTTTTTTTCAGTGGGACGTGTTCCTAGTCTTGAACTTTCTAAGAGATAAATGTGAGCCCTTGGGCAGTCTTTCTCTTAAGTTGTCCTACAAGACCCTTTTCCTGATCGCTCTTGCTTCTACTCGTAGGGTCAGTGGTATCCATTCTCTTAGTGGTCTCCCTCGGGATGTTGAGTTCGACCCCGCTGGTATGTCAGTTACTCTCTCCCTTCTCCCTGAGTTTAGGGCTAAGACCCAACCGGGCGATGTAGATTCTGCGACTGTCACGATCTCTAGTTTAGATCCTATCCTTTGCAGTGATGACTCGGAGATCCATATTTGTCCGGTTCGTTGTCTGAGACACTATCTGTCCCGCACTAGTTCCTTCAGGGGTTCTAAGAGACGTCTGTTCATTTCTCTGAACAAGAAGTATGACAAGGACATAGCTAAGTCTACTATCTCTAGGTGGTTGGTAGAAACTGTTAAGCTGTCTTATGCCAGTTCTAGTTCTTCTTTGCCGGGCAACCCCATCAGAGCGCATGAAGTTAGGGCAATCAGTGCTTCCCTGGCGCTCTCCCGAGGAGTCCCCCTCGCCAAGGTCATGGAGGCGGCCACCTGGCGTTCCGTCAATACGTTTCTGAGTTTCTACCTGAGGGACGTATCCGTCAAGAGGTCGGACGACTCGTATGCCATCAGACGTACTGTCGTGGCTCGTACTCCCATCTCCTGTTAACTCTCGTGAGTATTCCCTTCTGGGGTAAGTCATGTATGACCTATGGGGGAAAAGAGATTGGAGTATTACGGGTTTTTAAGATGCGATTCGTAGGGAATTTGAATGTATATTCTGTGTTTAGTTTTCATTCAGCCCTTGTTCGCTTGATTGCATCACCCTCCTCCTCTTTGGTAGTCTGCTATTGTTTTGAGTGTTGGTACAGTATGATTATATTAGATTGGTAGATTTTTATTAATCTTACTATCTATATAATTAAATACTTACCAACACTCAAAACAACCAAAGGTTCCCACCCAACCTCCCTCCTGATGCTAGGGTAAATAGGAATGAGTTGGGAAACGGAAGTGATGTACGTGACCGGAAGTGGGGAAAGGGGGATAACCCCACGGTCACTAGAGTGACTTACTCTTTGTTATTTGGTAACTAAGCGTTTACGCTTTAGGTTTTTTCCAGCCAATTGGTATGTTATGCTATTGTTTTGAGTGTTGGTAAGTATTTAATTATATAGATAGTAAGATTAATAAAAAATCTACCAATCAGAGCTGATTCTAGGGCGCGGGATTGGTACAATCCCCCGAAAATCTGTTCCTTCCCGCGATAATCGAGTCTTAATGCACATTTGCAGAACTGCCCGCTATTTTCACCGATCGCTGCGGGCATGGCGTTCGTCGTCTGCAAAACCTGTTGTCTAGGCTACTCAAACTGATCAACCAATCAATCGCGTTCATCTCATTCATCTTGAATACCGACGAGAACTTGCGAGAGTTTAAGCCGCCATATTGGATTTCTTCCAAAATGAAGCGCGTAGCCACGCTCCTTGATTTTGACTTTCGCGGAGGCAAAGTGAAAAAAAAGCAGTCTGTGCCACATGATGAGTCAGAGTGTGGAGAAGAGCTTGAAGAAACGGCGACTACATCCAAAAACTCGGAGAAGCAGCCCGATAACAGCGCCGTTTTCCCTTGTATCCAGTGGACCCTTTTTTCATTCTTAGGGGGGAACCTGTCCCCCTTTTTTCAATCATAGAGGGGGAATGCCCCCCCTTTTTCAAAATCCTAGAATCAGCTCTGTAAATAAGTGAAAACAAAGAAGATGGGACCCAAAGATTTGCGCACGTGTCCGAATTTCCCCTATATGCGTAAACTTTTATCCTTCTTTCTTCCACTTTTTTAGGGTTTTCCGTATGGAACTTACGGTTCTAATGTGCACCCGGCCTTAACCTCTGCGAAATACGGGTTGGTATTGGTATTTTATAGTCACTTCATTGTGAAATTTGGGTTGGTATTGGTATTTTATAGTCACTTCATTGTGAAATTTGGGTTGGTATTGGTATTTTATAGTCACTTCATTGTGAAATTCGGGTTGCTCCCTCCTGAAAAGCGCGTCGCAGTCAGAGGCACGCCACCCCTTTCTTTCTTTTCTTTCTTTTTTGCATGCAACTTTTTGTGTGACTGATTTTTTCAAAATGACCGTCTCCTCCGAAAGACTCCACGTTTCAGGCCGTTTAAGGCCTAGTGCAAAGTGTGAGAGGGGAAAAATCCCCTGTACCCAGGTTCGAACTCGGGTTTACTTGACACGAAGCGAACGCGCTACCACTGTGCCACTCGACACTACAGTGATGGTAAACTTTGTTGTTTTAACTCACTGGGGGGGCACTGGCCAGTTGCTTCCCCTTACAACCGTTTAGGACGGGCCATTCGACTAGGTTCGAAAACCCATCACCACAAAAAAGTTATGAAACGTTATGGACTGATATTTTTAACACCATGCACTAAACGATCGTAAAATATCAGATTCCATACCTTCGTCGTTGGTCTCCTATTGACGAAAACAGCTAATGCATAGAAAGAAGGAAAATTTCACATTCCGATCTTTGACCCCCCTCTACAACCAAAACTGAATGTAAAGTCTGCAATGATTGGTTGATTCAAGAGAGGCAAGGTCAAAGCAAACTGAAAATAGGTTGACTGATTTCAAGAGAGGCAAGGTCAAAGCAAACTGAAAATAGGTTATGACTGATTTCAAGAGAGGCAAGGTCAAAGCAAACTGAAAATAGGTTATGACTTCGCACCGGAAAGCTGGTTACACGCCAGAAATCAAAACCTCTTGAAAACTCTTATGAGCCGGATCCGGGCCATTCGTCCTACCGTTGAGCCGGCTCATTCGTCCTGAGTGTGTTAAAAAAAATATCTTATAAATTATGTTACGTGTGCAGCCAGTCCCCTGTCCCTCTGAAGCACTACAGACGAGGCGGCGCGGACCCTACCCTGTCAATCATGGCTCGTGGCCCCGCCCACCGCGCTAAGCCGTGCACAGAGACCAACAACAACGTGAGTTAGCTTTCCTTGACGTTTTCTTTGGCATAGCTGCCAACCATTCCCAATTTCCCAGAATTTTTCCGTTTCCGGCTGCAATTCCCATTATGAGATACAATTCTGGATTACAAAATCGCTGGGGGGGGGGGCGGGGGGGGTGGGGGGGGGGGGGGGGAGGGAAAACATTCGAAATCGCAATTCGGGAATTCGTATGAAAAATGAAATGGGGGGGGAGAAACATAATAAAACATTCTGGATTTTGAAATTACAAGGGTTGAAATAGAAAGAATAAATACTTCGGAATTCGAAATCGCAAGGGAAAAAAACCAAACCACATTACGGATTTTGAAATCGCAGGGGAAAAAAAAAAAAAAAATTCTGGATTTTGAAATTACAAGGGGAAAAAAAGAAAGAAAACATTACGGATTTTGAAATCGCAAGGGGAAAAAAAATCTGGATTTCGAAATCGCAAGGGAAAAAAAGAAGAAAACATTCGGGATTTCGAAATTGCAAGGGGAAAAAAGAAAAGAAGATAATGTCAAATACGTGTGGAAGTCAACGTGTGTGCCGGTTCTACAACCGTTCCAAGCACCTATCCAACATTTCGTAACCTGGAAACCATAATCTATGCGTGCGCAGTAGGCCTGCGCTTCTCTGCTGACGTGTCCCACCAAGAGGATACAGCGGAGTACGCTATAACATGAAGTTTAGGGGACAAAAAGATGGTTTTTTTTTTGTCCGATAACCAGTGTTTTGTGCTAAGTGTTAAGTGTAATAAAGAGGGGGTTTCGTCTGTTCAAACCGGGCGGGTTGTTGTTTTTTCGTAAAAATAGTTCCCCCATCTAGGAAGTTCTGTGCTTGTAACTTCCTCTAATCTCCACTCTCTTTGACTCTGCCTTTTCCCTTTGCTTTCTGTCATCTACTATTTTCTGACTTATTGGCCCCATTCTCCTGCCTTTAAAAAAAATAAATTCTTCCAAATAAATTTTTCTCCTTTGAGCTCCTCCGAAATCGGAATGTGTCGGCTGTACGCAGCGGGGGAGACCAGTGAAACTGCCTAACCGGAGAACATATTTGTACCTTACCCATTATGAATGCCATATGGCCTAGGAACGCAGAAGAAGAAGTCTGTTCAAACAGATTTTTGTGCGTTAACCAATATTTCATGTTATCCAGTTTTGTGCTAAGAGTACTCCGCTGTAGTTGCGCCTTCTGCAGTTTGCCAACGCAACTTTGAAATCTCTTACGGGGGATCTAAATTAACACCGCTGTTCACTAGAGGCTTGTGCCATGAGACTGAAATTAGAAGTCTTCAACTGTTAGTTGAAAACGCTCGCAATTTTCCCCCACTGTCTGGAACTCCTTGCCTGTTCACCTCCGTCACAATTCAGGCACTTCCCGCTTTCAAAACCCAAATGAAAACTCACTTGTTTCAAAGAGTTTTCTCTCTGTAACTTTTCACATTAATTAGATGATGATCGAATGAATGTGTATGTTAGCCCAATTGCGTGTGAATCAGTGAATGTGAGCGCCTTGAGTTTAATTGTAAAGAAAGGCGCTATATAAATACTATGTATTATTATTATTTAATAACATTGTGGTGATGGTGCTTCATTGCTAAAGCGGACAATGGCGCAATCAGTGGAGAGGTAAGCAGGCCGTTTCCTTGGTCTTGTGTAAGAGAAAAGATGAAGAGTTTGTTTCTTTAAAACAAAAAGAGTCAATCTACACAGGGAAACCTTCCCACTGTGGAAGGACCACCTTGGTGTTGAGGTGAGAGGACCTTCCACTGGTGACTTGGGTAAGAACCCAAAGCCGTGTTCACCTGATGAGATCCCCATGTGATCGAAACAGTTGTGAGTGGACTGGGCTCTGTCATGCCTCCCCTAAGAAGGAGGAAAAAATAAACTTAGCATTCTTTATGTTTTTAGAACACGGATCAAGTGACCAAGTTACTACTAGAACTGGTCTTGATTTTTACCTAATGTTCCCTTCTAAAGACATTTTGGACACAAAATAAGTGTTTATCAAATTTTACTATTTTGCCATTTCAAATGCTCTAGAATGCGCACTTTTAAGTCCTGTGGATCAGAGGAAGGGTGCTAATAGTATACTGAGATTTTACTTCAAATCTCTATATTATTCTGTATAAAGGAATGAGCAACTTAGGATGATGATTTGACCCGCCAGGGGGCAATCAAACCAGCAGGGGCTTAGCGTGTGATATTCTTAGTTGGGCGTAGTGAGAGAGAGAGGCTTAGGGGGATTCTTAGTTGGGCGTAGTGAGAGAGAGAGGGAAGGGACTCATCTCTCTCTCTCTCTCTCTCACTACGACCCAACTAAGAATATCGACGCGCTAAGCCCCTACTGGTTTTGATTGCCCCCTGGCAGTCAAATCATCCTATGTTGACCATTCTATGTGAGTATGTCTAACCTAACCCCCATGTTTTGTACGGCATGACGCATAGATCACGGGACTTGCACTTACGAAAACACGTGCCAGTTCAGTGGTTCCATACAGTTGGAACACAAAACGGCTCCATGTTCTAAGTAGTCGTCTACTCTCTCTATAAAAGTACTCTAATCCCAACAGCCGAAGAAGCACTTGAACACTGTGGTGCAAATGCACAGGTCTGCTAGGGACGAGAACATTACGTGCATGACCTTTTCTTTTAATTATATTACCATGCTACGTGGGCAGCCACATTCTGACTCCTCCGGAGGAGCGTAGGGGAATAACCGGGTCTGCTGTAACATGCGTGTTAATAAGGCAATGAACTTTTTTTAAATTATTATTCCACAGAATCTCGCCAACGGCTTCCACAACACCCATCACAACGGTCACCAGCACCACACCCACAACAAACTCCCTCCACCCCCCGTCCAAAAAAGAGGCCGGGGGCGACCTCGCACCAACCCCCCTCCTAACGGTCACTCTTCTCATTTCAACTCATCCAGCGAAGAGTCCAGCGAAGGCGAAGAAAAACACATCCCTCAACCGTCTCGAGGGCCACGGCGCAAGAAGACGACGACAAAACCTCATCACTCCGTGTCCAAATCCACCCAGCGGGAACACGCTACTCCTACTGCCTCCCCGGTTTGCAAAATGGAGCCCCAGACGTCGCCGGCTCAGCGGAAGATTCCCCCAATAACCTCCCCTTCCCCCGGCCTCCCCATCCCTAGGCCGTCATCGCTGGACGCGCTGGTGAAGGTCCCGGAGAGCTTCTCCGGGCTGAACCATCCGTTCCGGACGGAGATGGAGAAGGAGAGGGAGCGGAGGCAGCTGCGGCACTTTGAGGCCCGGATGGGGTGCCTGAGGAAAGAGTACGCCGGGGAGCTGGCCTCCTTGAAACTGGCGAAAGAACAGCAGCAGCAGCGAGGAACTGAGAGCAGCGTCGCTCTCGACCAGTCGCCTGCCAGCAAAGACAGCAGCAGCAACAGACAACGAAGCGTCTCGTTGGACCAGTCTCCACCGCTGGTTGGGAAAGACGGCAGCTACGGCAAACAGCGAAACGGCATCGAGAACGGCAGCAAACGTCGGAGCGACGACACTACCGACAACAACAACGACAGCAGCAGTAGCAGCTGCATCAGCAACAACAAACACCGGAACCACGACGACATCGATAACAAGCAGCGACGTAGCAGCAGCCTCAGCCACAACAACAACAACGTCAAGCTCGAACGACCATCGGAAAACCGAGAACAAACTGCGGCGCCGGGCGGGGTGAAGCCGCCCCTCAGCAGCGATGACAAAAGACGAAAGAAGAAGAAGACGATGAGAACGGTACCGAGGCGGTTCGCCGCAGACACCACCGTCCGAAGCCGCATGCACGCGGAGCGCTACCAGCACCCCTGCTGCTCGACTCCTTTTCCATGTGCCCCCGAACACCTGCCCAAGCTTTGTTGTCCGAACCGGAGGAGGAGGGGGGGTGGGGGTGGGGGGTCAGGGGGAGGAGGGGGGGGCGGGAAAACGGCGCTGGCGCTGTGAAAAGCGTGGTGGACCAGCTTCGCTTCGGGGGGAGAAAGTTCCAGATCAAGGGCCTGGCTGCCTGGCGCCTTCCCCGGGTGGGCCAGGCGTTGGCATTTTCTCTTTTGGAGTGGGAGGAAGGAGGAATGGTGAAAACTAGTTTGCAGGGGAGGGGGGGGGGGTTGGCCTTGGATTTTTTGTTTGTTTTTGGTGTTGTTTGTTTTTTTCTTCTTGTTTGTTTTTTTTGTTTAATTATCTGGAACAGGTTAAAATACAAGGGAGTTGAAAAATGTTGTTTTTTATTGTTAACTATTAAAGTGGGAACCTCCCTTATAAGGACTTCCCCCATTTATAAGACTCCCTCTCATATAAGACCTACATCTCTGAGACATTGCCCTTTGTAAGTATTAAAATTAACCTCCCTTTTAAGACCCCTCCCTTATAAGGCCTCATTTTGTATGATTTTTGAAGGTCCACCCCTTTTATAAGGGATGTTTTCCACTAATAAAATTAAAAAAAAGCAACTTATCTGAATGTTTGTTGATGGGAAGCCCTATCAATAAGTGAATGACTGAACTAACTAACCATCTGTAATTTAGGCCGGGTTCACATTAGACGCGCAAGTTCCCGTACGGGGAAACCCTAAATAAGTGGAAGAAAGAAGGATAAAATATATGGGGAAACATTCGAACACGTGCGCAAATCTTTTTTCCCTTCTTTGGGTTTCACTTTATTTGCGCACGGGGGTTTTTTTTCCGCATGGAATTATCCGCTTATGTTGTGTACAAACACACGGCCTTAGGACTGCTGCATAGGCGCTTTCTCTGCGGTGCTTTTGTTACCTTGAATTGAGTTTGGGGGGGTTTTGTGTGTGGGTTTTTTTCCATTGGCCTCTGCAGTTAATGCATGCGTGGGTGCCTCGGACCTTTTTTTGTTACGGATGTGTCCGTAATTATTACGTTTTGGGACCTCCGATTACGGTCAGCACCCAAAACCTTCTGCATTTCCGCTGAATCAGGCCGAAGTATGAAACTGAAAGAAGGCATGGTGTTTGAACCGTACTTGGCTCTGTCGTCAGCTATCAAAGCTAGTGACGTCCCTTGAATCGTTACTTCCCGGTCGGTTTGTTTCCTGTTTACAGACCCATACCGCAGTTGCAATAATGTCGGGGAAAAAACAACGCAAGAAAGTACTGTTGTGTGAATACACGCACACACACACACACACACCATCCCCCGCTCTACAAAAAATGTTGACAGACTTGGGGTTTGGACGGGAAGTTACTGTGTGTACGCTTGTATGCTCCGACAGGGACCCCCATTTGGGGATCTATGAAGTACTAAAATTCTAGAGGACCCATTAAAAGAATGTGCAGGGGGGTCGATAGTCTGAAACGTAGGGTTGATTGAGTCATTAGTCTTCGTAGCCCAGAATGTGCAGAAGCTTCAAAAATTGTACTATCAGGGCTCCCAGGGGACCCCATTTGGGGGTCTATGAAGTACTAGAATTCTAGAGGAACCTTTAAAAGAATGTGCACGGGGGGTCTATTTAGTCTGAAACGTAGGGTTATTGGGTCATTAGTCTTGTAGCCCAGAATTGTGCAGAAGCTCAAAATTGTACTCTCAGGGCTCCCAGGGACCCCCATTGGGTCTACGAAGCTCAAAAAAAAAAACAAAAACCGAGGATTCTAGAGGACCCTTTAAAAGAATGTGCAGGGGGGTCTATAGTCTGAAACGTAGGGTTATTGGGTCATTAGTCTTGTAGCCCAGAATTGTGCAGAAGCTCAAAATTGTACTCTCAGGGCTCCCAGGGACCCCCATTTGGGGGTCTATGAAGTTACTAGAATTTCTTAGAGGACGCTATACCCTTTAAAAGAATGTGCAGGGGGGGTCTATAGTCTGAAACGTAGGGTTATTGGGTCATTAGTCTTGTAGCCCAGAATTGTGCGGAAGCTCAGAATTGTACTCTCAGGGCTCCCAGGGACCCACATTTTGGAGGTCTATGAATCACAAAAATTCTAAAAGACCCTCTATAAGAATGTGCAGGGGGGTCCAAGGGATGCACTAGAAACATTATTTTAGCATTCGCAATGCCACTTGAACCCCCTATCCCCGCCTCCAGGACCCTCTATGATGTAAGTGAAGGTGTCCCTGGGACCCCTTTTTTTGCGGGACGATTGGGGGCCCTGCCCCGTATTTACAATATGTCACATTACGGTAAATATCCGGTAACAAAAAAGTAGTGAGTGAGCAACAAAATCATCTCTATCAGTATCACACAGTTCATTGTCTGAACAAGAACATGACGAACTAACAATTTGTTTAAATTTATACAGGGTAATGAGATAAGTGAGTTATGTATACATACTTTTTTACAACCAGTGTTTTGTACCCCTAACTTCACATTTTGTTTAAACTATTCATTTTGCAGTTGAAACGACTCTTTTAAAGTTTAGGAGGTAGACAGGTTGGGGCTGTGTACCTGAATGTAAGTTTTGATAAGTTTATCTGAATCTGGCCCCTGATTTTGTGAAGGTCTTATAAGGGAGGTGTGATTTAATACTTGCAAAGAAGGGCAATGTCTCAGAGTAAAAGTTCTTATGTGGGATGGATGTCTCATAAGGGAGGGAGGTTCCAATGTATTTGTTTTAGTCTGATGGGTAAGTTTCTGTGCGGAAGTTGCTCCTAAATCTGCACAGTCTTAAGAAAGCCGCCAAGCCACCCACACTCCCCCCAAAAGAATTTGTTATAGGTTTTTTTTTTAGTGCTCAATGCAAGTGAGATATCTTATTGTGTTACTTGTTTCATCGCCACACCGTGTCCGCATGTGTCTTTTTGACGCTCAAGTGTCTTACTGACTTTACTGTGTTAGTGTTGTTTTGGTGTGTGTTTTTTAAAAACAAAAAACCTTGAATAGTATTAGTACTGAAGAAGCGAAGATGCCTGCTGGGTTCAATAAAATTCACAACAAATTAAAACAAGAGTCGAAAGTATGAGTCGCAAATTTGAAACCCCCCCAAAAGAAAAGGCTTAATAAAAAAAAACACAAGAGCAAAACAAATCACGACGTTTCAGGTTCGACCCCGAAACGTGATTTGTCTATAACCACCTCTGTGTTAAACCTTTTATTTTGGGTTTCAATTTCGACACTGTTTTAATTTGTTGTGAATAAGTACTACACGACATATTGTTATTCTAACCCAGATTCCACAACTCATCTTGTTTTCAACATATTTTTTTCTTCTTTCCTTTTCCTTTTTTCATTAATGAATGTCTTTTTTTTTTTTTTTTTTTCCTTAGTTTGGAAAGTTGCAAAAAGTCATAAAAAAAAACGAGTGCACAAAAAAACAGCTTTATATCATTATTTTTTTATTTATTTTACTGAGTTTTTCCTTTTTCTCTTTTCCCCTCTTTCTTTTCCTCCCCTTCTTTCTCTTTTTCTCCCACTCCTTCCCCTATTTCCCCCCCTTTCTATTTTCCCTCTCTCTTCTTCGCGGTCAATAATCGCACATCACCAATAGGTACAGGAGGTAGTTTTCTTCTGTCATTATGGAGGCCCAGATGGTCCTGCTGTTTATGATTGGCTTGTGCCCGTTAGGATATGGTGATGTGATGGTGATGGGGATGGGGTGATGGGTTAATATGGGGAATGGGATGAATATTGGGGGATGGATGTTATGTGGGATTGGGAGTGATGATGGATGTATATGCGTCCTAAACCTAACAAATAGTTTAAGCCAAGCATGTTCGTCTTCGGCTAGAAAAAAAAAATCTTTGTAAGAGTTTCTTCTTCGGTTCTAGAATCAAAAGGCAGGAGGAATGGACCAGTACATGGCAAGAAAGATAATAGGATGACAAGTAAGGCAGCAAAAAAGAAAGGGGAAAAAAGCAGTCACAAGAGTGAGTGACCAGTGACTCATTAGAGGAATTTACACAAAAGCCGAACTTCCAGGAGGTGGGGGAACTATTTGTACAAAACCACACACACATAAAACGATGTCAAGTATCCTATGTGTGGGGGTGGGGGGGGGGGGGGGGGGGGGGGGGGGGGGGGGGGGGGGGGGGGGGGTGGGGGGGGGGGGGGGGGGGGGGGGGGGGGGGGGAGGGGGGGGGGGGCTTTTGCGTTGCATGGTCGGTAAGCTTGCAACATCCAATAAGAAGCCTTAGTTAAGAATCAATTCGTCCTCAAGTTTTGTTTGTGCAGGGGAACCTCCCTTTTAAGACTTTCGAAAATCATCCAAAAGGTCTTGTTAGGGAGGTGATTTTAATACTTACAAAGAATGGCAATATCTTAGAGAAGTAGGTCTTATATGGGAGGGAGGTCTTATAAGGGAGGTTCCACTGTATAAGACCTGTTGTTTTCAATGGGGCTTATATACTGAAAATTCTCTGCCCCTGTCTCGTGTACTGAGATGCGTGCGCCACCTACATAAGATTATCGTCCTTGCCTGTCACGAAGTAGTAGTATATAGCCACAGAAAATTATCTGCCCCTGACTCGTTTCACTCACTAGGTGGCATGGTCAACTCAGTCCTAAAATTATCGCCCTTTCGTGTCAGCAAGAAGTAGCATAACCCCTTCACTGCCACAGGAAAACAGCAATTATCGATTTTTTTAAATTAATATGAAGTTTAAAACAAATCTGTTAGACTCAAATCTGAGAAAATGGTCTAGAGATATTTCTTATCTTTCCTGGCTTGTCTAAGCCCAAAAAAAAAGAAAACCAGCATCCCAGGACTATGACATCAAAAGTTGTGACATAAGAACAACACTAAGTTAGGTTAGGTACATTATAGTCACAGAGGCGTCGCCTGTGAAATTCGGGTTGCTCCCACCTGGAGAGCGCGGTCGCAGCCAGAGGCGCGCCACCCAATTTGTTTTTTTTGCATGCGATTTTTGTGTGACTGATGAGGAAGGGAAGGGAGGGGGGTAAATTTTGGACCAAATGACAACTTTTTTTTGTTTTTCGTTGCCACTGGGTTTAACGTGTGTTTCTAAGTGCATGGGCACACGGGACCTGTCGGTTTATCGTCTCATCCCGAAAGACTCCACGTTCAGACCGCAAGGCCTAGTGCAAAGTGGGAGGGAAAAATCCCCTGTACCCAGGTTCAAACTCAGGGTTTACTTGACAGGAAGCGAACGCACTACCACTGTGCCACTGTACACTATCTAGGTAGCAGGCAGGGAAGGGGTTAACGTGGCTAATTGTGTGTCATGCATGTGCAGTGAGTTAAAGTTTCTGTGGGCTTTTTATATTAACTCATTCTATGCTGGCCAGTTGCTTCCCTTTGCAAGCGTTCTTTACTGGCCGATTTGCATAGGTTGCCCAAAATTTTTTTTCTAAATAATGGTAACAGATACAAACGTGACATTTTGGCAATATGTACACAATATACAGTACTAACACCTGCAACAGTTTCAAAGCATCCACTTGATTAGTTTTGATTTGTGATATTTTAAAATAAATGCATGCTTTGTCAAGCCAGGCACACTCATAATAGCGAAAATATAATTTTAAGGTCCCAAAATAGCCTACAGCCAGCTTACAGCTATCTGTATTAATTTAAAAAAAATCGGGACTTTACTGGTTTCGTACTGCCTCCATTGGTGCGTGGACTCCTACAGGTATTGTTCCCACCATATTTGTATTTACAAATGTCCCATATGTTATGTGTCTGATTCAGACCAAGAGGACATAAAACTCCATTTTCGTCGCAGCCTACAGCCAGCCAGCACGAGCGCAGAGGCATGAATGAAACGTAGTAGTAGCCCACTGAGCCACTTTTGAGCACGCATGACTGTTAACCTATGAACTATGAATTTTTAAAGTGCTCTCCCCTAGTTTTTTTTCCGAAAATTGTCTATTGAGATCCAACTGACATTTGTAAGTCTCCCTTGGTGACCAGTTGATCCATCATGTTATATTTTCTCTGTGCACAATTGGCCCCAGGTGTTTTTTTTTCATTTGACGGATAGTTTTTGTAAAAAAAACACGTCGAGATCACCTGGAAAACACCCTTTACAGAGATTGCAACACTCACTTTGCTCTGGTTTCTTAGAAATCAAACCGTCAAAATCGGCGATTTTCTCCTTGGCGGAGGTGCTGGAAGGTCAAATTCTTTCACCCAAAGAGAAGGGAGTCTGTTTTGTAATGGCCGCCAAATCGTTTGCACGAAAATTTCGCAATACAAGCCTTTTTTTTCTTTTCTTTTTTTAAAATTTTATGCAGTTTATCTAAAGGAGTTTCGCTCACAACAAAGGAAATAGCTCCATTTTTTTATACATTTTTTTACTGCACTACAAAAAAAAGAAAACGCTTCAACCACAATGAGTGACCTCCACCCACCCCATCCAAAATGGCTACTATCTCAGCCAAGGAGGAATCGCTGTTTTGACGGTTTGATTTCTAGGAAACCGGAGCAACGTGAGTGTTCCGATCCTTGAAAAGGCTGTCTTTCTGGTGATCTCGACGTGTTTCTTGCAAAAACTCATCCGTCAGGGTCCACCTTTCAGAAAATGTTGTTTTTAAAATGTCAGAAACTGAAGATGTGTCTTAGTTGTTCGTGAGTTGATTTATATGTTTGTTGACCGTTTAAACAATCCGGCCAAGAATGTCTTGCAAATAATTTTTTTTAATTTTTATCGAGCAAGTGTAAGTGTACCATCTCTCCATTTGCGCTGCAATTTCGTGCGTCTGTACTGAAATTGTTAAATTTCTTGAATGAGTTTTGTTGTGGAGCTACCAGCTTTTGTTTGTTTGTTCAATAGAAACATGGTTGATGACGCACTTTTTGCCCCACTCTTGAAACCTGTTTTTTTTAATTTAGCAACCCAAAATATGTGTTCTTTTTCTACAACGCAGAAAGTTGGTATGTTTATTATTATCTCTGAACAATTCGACCCAAAGGTACAGAGATATGTTTTAGATTTTTTAAAAAGATTAATAATATGTCTTATTCCTGCAGCAATTTCATGTATCAGTCTGTCAGATTTTTAAACATCTTGATCAGAGGTTTTGTATAGAAAACAACGTCAAGTGAAAGCTAGTTTTTATGTACTAGAATCATGTATGCAAAAGGTTTTTTTATCTTGTGCCTTATCTGTTGAAACACCTATGTAATGATGAAGCGTGTGTCACTATGCACATTATGCAATTGCGGTTCATGCCCAGTGTCTTTGTGAATTTTATCTTGAAGGCTAGAGTAGACACACATGTACATGCACACGCCTACACATACACACTTTGGTTCACGCCCAGTGTCTGTGAATTTTACCTTGAAGGCTAGACACGCACATACACATGCGCACGCACGTGCATACACATACGCACTTTGGTTCACGCCCAGTGTCTTTGTGAATTTTATCTTGAAGGCTAGACACGCACATACACATGTGCACGCACGTGCATACACATAACGCACAACATGCATGCATGCGCACACACACACACACGTACATTGTGCATGTGGTTGACTCAGCGTCTTGTATACAATTTTCTTTTTGAATGACGCATACATACACACACACTGTCACACAAGCAGTCACACACACACACTCACTCTCACAGACACACACACTCACCAGGCATCAGAACTGTCAGAGGATCAGCTAATTTCAGAGGATTGAGAATTTCTGACAGAGGATTGGCCTCTTCTGTCAGAGGTTTTGGCTTTTTATTGAGTGTGATCTTTTCTGTTAAATAGCATTTTAAAGTGGTTCCTCACTGCATAAAGCCTTTTTGGTGATGTTGGGAACTCATTTCAGTGTTGTCCCACTATAGTCTGGGGCCTTGATGACCCTTGGACCGCGGTTTTCAGAGGATTGGACTTCAGACTATTCTGATGCCTGCTCACTCTCTCTCACTCACACACACATGAGCAAATGTGAGTTCATTCTTGTTTATTAATTTACAATTACATGGATCAGTGACTGCGTTGGGCCAAACAGTCTCTCACAGTAACATCCTTTTTCTCGTGTGTGTGTGTGTCAGGTTTTTTCCCTTTGTTTTTTATTGTGTGTGTGGGTGTGTTTTTTTTAACTCATTCCATGCTGGCCAGTTGCTTCCCTTTGCAAGCGTTCTGTACTGGCCGATTTGCATAGGTTGCCAAAAAATTATTTTCTAAATAATGGTAACAGATACAAACGTGACATTTTGGCAATATGTACACAATATACAGGTAACTAACACCTGCAACAGTTTCAAAGCATCCACTTGATTAGTTTTGATTTGTGATATATTAAAATAAATGCATGTTTTGTCAAGCCAGGCACACTCATAATAGCGAAAATATAATTTTAAGGTCCCAAAATAACCGGCAGCCAGCCAGTCAGTGTCAGAGTCATGAATGAAACGTAGTAGTAGCCCGCTGAGCCACTTTGAAGCATGCATGACTGTTAACCTATTAACTGTGATATTTTTAAAGTTCACATGCGATATCCCGTTACCTTAGTAACGAGGCGTTGTGCGCATGCCCTGAGCGCAGGTTAGTATAGAAAGAGTTAATGGGTTTTTTGCTGGTTGCCTTGCACAATATTAGTTTGTGTGTGTGTTTCAATTTTTGTTTGTTTTGTGAGCTAAACTTTCATTGAGTGATTGACAAATGTTTATCTTTTGACGTGAGTACATTGTTACGTGATGATGAAAGTTGTTGAATCTGACATTTTTGGTTGTTTGTTTTTTGGTAGTACACAAATGTCCTTTTTTTTTACCTAAAGTTTTCAGGATTCATGCTATTTATTGTGGAGTAAATTGTCCTTAGTGTAGTGGTAGTGAACGTTTCCTGAAGTCCCAGTATGTACGTTTTGTTTTAGTCTTAAGTTTTTATTCAAAGTGTATTTTAGTTTAAAAAAATTTGTGTTTGCTTCCAGAATTGATAGAACAAGCAATATAATGTGGCTTGTTTGCTTCCAGTTTTCCATCTAGCAGATGCCCGTGATGTGTCGAGAGTTACTTTCCTTGGCTATATCCAGGTCTTTTGGCTACACACGTGCAACTTGAGTGATCGTGATCGAAGCAACCGTCATAAATTACATGTCGTGGGATGTTTTGAAAATGGGGTTAAGGTGTATGTGATTGTGTGATAAAAAAATCTGAACCTTGGCGAAGTTTCATTATGACCCTTGTTTCCCTTTGATCACTCGGCCAGTTTCCTGCCCCACTATTAGAGCTGCCATTTGTGCGCTTAAAGCCCTATCAACCGATCCATAATTGGGTAACGATATTCCGACACATCTGACTCAGCGAGCGAAGCCTTACTAATCTCGTACAATTTAGGGAAAAGAAGGGAAAATCCGCTTCTTTGGCTGCAGCGATTCGAAAACTGAGCGCGGTGGTGGGCGCCTACCCTGACATTTTTCAGATATCCGGTTGCGGGTTTAAACAGCGACGGAGCATAAAAAGTAGGGAGCGCTAGGCCGCAGAGCCAACATTTAATAAAACATTTTAAAATCAACAAGAGAGACGGTTCGCCCCTTCTTTGGTTCACCACGGTTGTGCATAAACTCCACCACGAGGCAGAGCTTTTCTGACCATCAAGACCCGATCGCCCTGAATGTGCCTTGGGAGGTTTTTGGGTCACGTTTTTGTCTTTTTTCCCTTAACTAAGAAATAGATAAGGCAAAGCGCCACGCCAGCAGCCCATCTTCGGGGCGGGAGAACATCTTTGTTAAGAGTTTCTAGAACAACGGCAATGGGAGAATGGACCAGCCAGGCAGATAGTAGATGACTTCAAAGAAAAGGAAAGGCAGAGTCAAAGAGTGATTGATAGATCAGATGAAGTTACAAGCCCTTTGGTGACTTAGTAAGTAGTTGTATGTTGTTTATTATTAGGTAATTTATAGTCACGGAGGCGTCTGTGAATTCGGGTTGCTCCACATGAGCTGCGTCGCAGCCCAGAGGCGCGCCACCCTTTTTCTTCTTCTTTTTACTTTTTGCAATGACCGATTTCTGTGTGACTGATGTCGAAAAACAAAAATGCGTGGGGGTCAATTTTGACCAAATGACAACTTTTTCGTTGCCACTGGGTCTAACGTGTGCTAAAATAATAAAGGAATAGGCAAATAAACACTCTATGCACTTTATCCCTCGACATTCCCCTCTCCCCTATCCACGCTCTCCCTCCTCCCCCCCTATCTCTCCTCCCTCTCCCTCTTTCTCTTCTCTCTTTTTTTTCTCTCTCTCTCTCTCTCTCTCTCTCTCTCTCTCTCTCTCTCTCTCTTCTCTCTTTCAAACACACACCTGACAAGCCCATGATCATGTTGTCTTTTGTTGCTTATATATCTGGCATTCATTCCGTTTTATAATTGCTCACAGCCTCATTACCACGGCAGCAGAATATGAATATCGCAATCCCTCTTCTGACAGGCAGCTGCTTAATAGTGTGAACATGAAAAAGAGTAGGCTTGGAGTCGTGTGTGTATACAGTGGAACCTCCCTTTTAAGACCTTTAAAAATCATCCAAAATTAGGTCTTATAAGGGAGGGGTCTTATAAGGGAGGTAATTTTAATACTTACAAAGAAGGGCAATGCCCTCAGAGAAGTAGGTCTTATGTTGGAGGGAGTCTTATAAGGGAGGTTCCACTGTAAATGTATGTGTTTGTATTTTTTATTTATTTTTTTTTTTTTTGGGGGGGGGTATTTGGTATTTTCTAGTCACAGAAACTTGTCTCTGTGAAATTCAGGTTGCTCCCACCTGGAGAGTGCGTCGCTTTTAGTACAGCGCCAACCATTTTTTGTGCATGCTATGCGAGTTTGTGTTATCCATCCCACCGGCACAACAACATGGCCTGCTCCTACCAAAATAAAGTGGAATGGGCTTTAACGTGTGCAGCAAGATCTTGTGCGTGCGTTCGCACACAGGGACCTCGGTTTAACCCAATGACTCCCGACCATTCGAACCGAGAATCGATCCCAGTCCCCGAGACAAGGGCATTAACTCCGAACGTCACACCAAATCTTTTCATTAAAAAAAATCACCCAGAATAAAGTCTAACTCACATTTCATTTCTGAAAGATGCATATTGAATAGCAATGATGATATTATTATTCCAAAGCTAACACACTGTCACACAACAAACCATGAATTGGAATAAAAAAAAAATCCGTAATGGCGCTCCGAGCATCGCGCCGAGTCAATACTGCGCACGTCACGTGGAAAGAAGAAAAAAATTTGGGGTCACTTCGAAAAATCCGTTCAAAAAGACTAGTGGGTGCTTTCCCTTGCTGTAAGAACCAAAAACGGACCACTGAGAGTCAGGAAAAGGAAGCACTAACTTAGTATATTGCATTGTGGGTAGGGAGAAAGTGAAAGTGAAACTACTAGACCTGGCATTCAGCGGGCATCATCGGGCACCAGGGAAGGAAAAAAATCGGGCGGATTTCGGTTCTGCAGCCTTGAGAGGGTTAAGGTCTCATCCGAAGGAATTGGAAATAGGAGTAAAGTGTCTTTCCCAAGGACACAACACCGTGCAAATGGAGCTGGGTTTGAACCAGCGCACTCGCAAAAACCCGTTGGGTTACGAGTGGCGACTCTTAACCAACTACACCATGGCGTCTCCTCCGCATTATTGCATTTTATTGTTTTTTTTTAATATTATTATATTGCTAATAAACTGACTTCTGAATCGAAAAGCCGCCTAGTGTCAAAGGTTAACTTATTCAAGTCGTTCCGGCCACATATGTCCGGAATTAATAGATAGCTATCAATTTGATGCATTTGCTTCAAGGGAAGTAAATCTGTGTGCACACCATACCTTGGTCACTTCTAAACTCGCTTCGCTCCCTTAGACCACAATTTTGCCTCTGACTTTAGCTTTTGTTGTGGGGGAACCAATCTGTGTGGAGAGTTTTTCTATATGAAGTCTATTATATTAAAATGTCTGATCTACCACTTCTCTACCTGAAGTAAAAAATTAAAAAAATCTTTTATTTCTCCTTTTGTTCAATTATGTATGTTTTGTTTGTGTGTATGGCTGGAGAGATTTGTGAGGTTTTTTTTAATGATTCAAAATCGTTGCGATGCCAATGAGTTAAGGATCACGACTCCACCTAAACCGCGCAATCAATGTCTTGTCATATGATTCACCTTTTTTTCCGTTGATATGTGTAAGCATCCTGATTCGTTGCGATGCCAATGAGTTAAGGACCATGACTCCCCCTAAACCGCGCAATCAATGTCTTGTCATATGATTCACCTTTTTTTCCGTTGATATGTGTAAGCATCCTGATTCGTTGCGATGCCAATGAGTTAAGGACCATGACTCCCCCTAAACCGCGCAATCAATGTCTTGCCATATGATTCACCTTTTTTTCCCGTTGATATGTGTAAGCATCCTCATTCGTCATGTTCAGCCAACAGTTTTGTTTTTTGGGTTTTTTTTCAATTGGCTTCAATCTTTGTTAGTTTTTAAAATCATGTTTTCCCCCTATGGGGATACCGGAGGATCTTTTGTACAAATAGTTCCCCCACCTTCTGGAAGTTCTGTGCTTGTAACTTCCTCCAATTCTGTCATTCTCTTTGACTCTGCCTTTTCCCTTTGCTTACTGTCATCTACTATCTTTCTATCTTACTGGTCCATTCTCCTGCCTTATTTTTTTCTATAAATTCTTACAAAGATTTCTTCAGCTGAAGTCGGACTTGCTGGGCCGAACTATTTCTTAGTTAGGCGCATAACGGCAGCATGACGCATCTACGCTCATATGACTGGAAACTGAGCGAACGAAGAAGAAGAAGAAAATCATGTTTGGGCTAATGTGCAGCAGAGCTTCAGATTGTTGGCGGGCCCGGGCCATTGACCCGTATTGATGGTGATTTGACCCCTCATTTTGTGCAGCCAGCAGAACTGTTTACCCTTCCGGTTTTGCCAGAATTATTCCGGAAATTTGCTAAAATTCTGGGTGAACGCTGAAAATTCCGGGATTTTGAAAAATACGTCTATTATTTGTTTCCGTTCGTATGAAAAGACGCAAGGGTTGACCGAAACCGAATGCAAATGGCGGCCAGGCTTTTACTGTCGATTCGAAGAGCTTTCCGGGCAGTTTTTTAATGGTAGAGATTGTAATTAGGGCTTGAAATGAGTCCATTTAGATTATATTATCACTGGAAAATATGATGATGTGAGAATTTTGAACTTTTCAACGGAAAATGAAGTGAAAATTGATTGTGATGGCGCCGAGTTGAATGGGTGTTTTATCGCGAGTCGTGTACCAATGTGAATTCTGTGTTTTTTTCTCAAATTCCGGGTTTTTGTGTGGCAAATTCCAGGTATTTTTCATCATTAGGGTAAACAGGTCTGACCCAGGCACCATCTGACTCATGAAGTTTGTAATAAGTTTTGCTATAAGTTAATAACGGTTATTGATCTCTCTCTCTCCTCTCTCTCCTCTCTCTCTCTCTCTCTCTCCTCTATCTATCTCTCTCTCTCTCTCTCTCTCTCTCTCAATGTCTCTCTCTATCTTTCTCTCTCTCTCTCTCTCTCTCTCTCTCTCTCGTGTTTTAAATGTGCACATTTCTAAGTTGATGTAATGAATTTTAATAATTATTTGGTTGGTATAATTTTGTTTCACACGTTTGATTAGTGTTCTTTCAGTTATGTTGTATCTCTGTCATGTTGTTGCACCTAACCTGAATTTCTCTTTTGGAGATATTAAAGTATGCTTGAACTTGAACAAGTAATACTACAGTGACACATTACTGGCTCACTATTTTGGAAATTGACCCATCATCTTCTGTAAGCAGGGGGTCACATGACACGCAGTTTGAAAATGACCTGAAGCTCTGGTGCAGATTAACACACACCCTGTCAAAGTCTTGCTTCATTGCGTATTTTCCGTCTTGCCTTTATATTCTACTGTTAGTGAAGGCATAGTTTAACCCTTTCGCCCCAGCCATTTTTCAGAAACAAATACCATTAACCCCTTCGCTGCCCACGACATATATATACAGGGGTGCATGTGGGTGTGCCTGAAGCCTGAATTCAGGCAGTTTGATGCTGGTTCAGGCAGTGGTCTGCCTGAAGATGAGGCTCTTATATAAGAACTCATGATCTGGAAATGACCAACACATCAAGGGTTGTGATAGAAAGTTCAGGCGTAAAGTTTGGTCACCACATGCCACCAACGTATGTATACGTCCTCTATAGCGCTTCAGTACTTGCCAACGACGTATATATACGTCCTCTATAGCGCTTCAGTACTTGCCACCGACGTATATATACGTCCTCTATAGCGCTTCAGTACTTGCCACCGACGTATATATACGTCCTCTATGGCGCTTCAGTACTGCCACCGACGTATATATACGTATATAGCGCTTCAGTACTTCGACGTATATAGCGCTATTCAGTACTTGCCACCGACGTATATATACGTCCTCTATAGCGCTTCAGTACTTGCCACCGACGTATATATACGTCCTCTATAGAGCTTCAGTACTTGCCACCGACGTATATATACGTCCTCTATAGCGCTTCAGTACTTGCCACCGACGTATATATACGTCCTCTATAGCGCTTCAGTACTTGCCACCGACGTATATATACGTCCTCTATAGCGCTTCAGTACTTGCCACCGACGTATATATACGTCCTCTATAGCGCTTCAGTACTTGCCACCGACGTATATATACGTCCTCTATAGCGCTTCAGTACTTGCCACCAACGTATATATACGTCGCCGCTAAGTAGCGATATTGCTGCGTTCAAAAATCGCGTGGCAAGCCGGCGGTGCATGCGCATGTAGTAGGCGGCAGCGAAGGGTTAAGCTTAACTGGGTAGAGTATAGAAAAAAAAAGTGGTCTGCTATATTGGGAATTCCTCTGTGACATGTATAACATTAAGGCCTATCCTTACCTCCCAAAATTAAGAAAACTAGGATCTTCGGATAACAGGCCCTGATTGGATTAGGCCTTTTAGTGACTTGGGTGTTAAATCATTGTGGTGCATAAATGCGACATTGGTGGTGAAAGGGTTAATCTCTTCATTGCTGACGGCGTATATTGTATGCGTCCTGTATAAAGTGCTTCAGTACTTGCCACCGACGTATAATATACGTTGCCGCTAAGTAGCTATTTTTCCGTGTTAAAAAATCGTGCGGCAAACCAGCAGCGCCACCCCCCCTTTTACTAACACCTAACTCATGCGCAACTAATAGGCAGCACTGAAGGTGTTGAATTGTTTATATGGATGAAAATTAACATTAAAAGTAGGAATACAAAATAGGTTTAAAGGGGCACCCTGACGGATCAGTTTTGGCAAGAAACATGTCGAGATCACCAGGAAAACACCCTTTTACAGAAGATCGCAACACTCACTTTGCTCTAAAGTTTCCTAAAAATCAAACCGTTAAATTGGCGATTCCTCCTTGGCGGAGGTGTTGGAAGTCAAATTCTTTCAGTGAAAGATGGCCACCTGAGTTTAGACCAAAATCGTTTGCACAATACAAGCATTTTTATTTTTAAAACTTATACAGTTTACCAAAATAAATTTCTCTCACAAGGGATATAGCTCCATTTAAAAAAAAAAATGTTGCTGCACTAGAAAGAAGAAAAAGCTTCAACCACAATGAGTGGCCTCCACCCACCCCATCCAAAATGGCTTCTCTCTCGGGCATCTCCGGCAAGGAGGAATCGCCGTTTTTGACGGTTTTATTTCTAGGAAACCAGAGCAAAGAGAGTGTTCCGATCCTTGAAAAGGCTGTCCTTCTGGTGATCTCGATGTGTTTCTTGCCAAAAACTCATCCGTCAGGGTCCACCTTTAAATGCTCAATCCCGCAGTAAGAAAAGCAAGACTGAAAAAAAAAAAAAAACCCGGAAAGAACCAAGAAATGGAGGAGAGGGTGTTGATCTGCATCTTTGCCCATTTTTGTATAAATTATGAGAACTTTTTGTTTCATTCATCTGTATCGTTAAAAATTTCGGGACTTTCACGGGAAGTTGCACTGCCTCCAGGCATTGCCTACAGGATGGTTCCCATCATCTTATATCTACTGATGTTCCATAATGTGTCTGTTCCAGACCGGAGGACGTTAAAACGGATTTTCATTCATGTTTCATTGTGATTTGTTTTAATATTATGGTTATGTGTTATGATATTTGCTTAGGGACCAACTTGTTTGTTTGTTTTTGGGGCAGATGGTTGTTTGATGTGTTTTGAGTGATTTGATTCTGCAGCAAGATAGTTCTTCAATAAACTTTTTTTTATCAAGAGATCGATTTGTGAAGTTTAGGGATTTGTGTGTGTTGTTTTGTTTTTTCTCTCTCTCTCTCTCTCTCTCTCTCTCTCTCTCTCTCTCTAATCATCTCTATATCTCTCTCTCTCTCCTCTCTCTCTCTCTCTCGCTCAGCTCATACACATTCTTTTGCTTGGTGTATATAAACATTTTCTCTGTCTCACACATACATGCACACAGCATCTCTATCTCTGACTCTTCCCTTCTTCCCCCCCCTCCCTACTCTGCCTTTTTATCCCCCCCTCCTGTCTATTTCTCTCTCTCTTCTCTCTCTCTCTCTCTCTCTCTCTCTCTCTCTCTCTCTCTCAGGCATCAGAATTGTCAGAGGATTGTCAGAGGATTCAGAATTTCTGACATAGGATTGGCTTCTCTTGTCAGAGGTTTTGCCTTTTTATTCAGTTTTATCCTGTGTTTTAAATAGCATTTTAAAGTGATTTATCACTATAGTAAGCCTTTTTGGTGGTGTTGGGAACTGATTTCAGTGTTGTCCCTGTCTAGTCTAGTGCCTTGATGTCCCTTTTACCGCGATTTTCAGAGGACTGGACTTCATACCATTCTGATGCCTGCTCTCTCTCTCTCTCTATCTCTCTCTCTCTCTCTCTCTCTCTCTCTCTCTCTCTCTCTCTCTCTCTCTCTCTCTCTCTCTTCTCCTCTCTCTCTCTCTGTCTCTCAAACACCACGCATAGGCGCACTTTCAAATAGAAGTACACATGTACACACACATTGCAAGCTGGAGATGTCTGTATTGATCTGGCTAGTTAGCTCGGATAACAATACAAAGCAATACATTTTGTGACAAATTTCTATTCACATAATTACAACTACGACTAAAATAAGCACTGATAGAAGAACTAAGAAAGTGATTGGACAAAGCTGAAAGTCAGTGAATACAATTATGACTAAATAACGATTGATTCATAGAATGATTGAGAAACTATTGAACAAGCAAAGATGAGCGAGTCAATACAATTACAGTGGAGAACTGATAACTCAAAAGCACTGAATAACTCAAAATAATTTCTGGGTTCCAGTATCTCTGTTCAAAAGTCTTTTTATCTCAAAATAAAATTTCAGTCCCTTCAATTTTGACTTAAACGATTGCTACTGTATGACTAAATAACGATTGATCAATAGAAGAATTTAAAAAACCGATTGAACAATCAAAGATGAATGAGTGAGTGAATACAATTACAACTATGACTACATAACGATTGATTAATAGAATGATTGAACAAGCAAAGATGAGTGAGTCAATACAATTACAGTGGAGAAATGATAACTCAAAAACGGATAACTCAAAAACACTGAATAACTCAAAATAATTGGGTCCCAGTGTAATAATGTTGAAATGTCTTTTTAACTCAAAATATTGGCTATCTGAAAAATAAAATTTCAGTCCCTTCAAATTTTGACTTAAGCGATTTTTACTGTATGACTAAATAACGATTGATCGATAGAAGAATTGAGAAAATGATTGAACAAGCAAAGATGAATGAGTCAATACAATTATGACTAAATCACGATTGATCGATAGAAGAAATGAGAAAATGATTGAACGAACAAAGATGAATGAGTGAACAAATGAAATTATAAAATCAACGAATGAATAGATTTGTTAAATCTGTTAAGCAAACATTCTGGTTATATATATATATGCGTGTTGTTTGTTAGTGGTGTGTGTGTGTGACGAAAAAGAAAAAGAGAGAGAGAGAGATCTTAAGACAAAAGAGATACACTGGATTCCTACTAACTCATAATTCAAAAGCACTGGGTAACTCACAATAATTTGTTGGTCCCAGTTTAGTAATCTTTAAGCTAAATGGGCTATCTCAAAATGAAATTTCTGTCCCTCCAAATTTCTACTTAAAGGTGGACCCTGACGGAAGAGTTTTTGCAAGAAACACAGTGAGATCACAGAAAGAAAGCCTTCTTCAAAGGTGTACGAACACTCCTACGCATCTTTTTTTTCCTTTTCCGTTTCCTTTTTCCCATCACTTCAACGTTTTTTACTGTCCCCGTTTTGCTCTGGGTTTCCTAGAAACTCAAACCGTCTCAAAACGGCGATTCCTCCTTGACGGGACTGAGAATGAGGAGATGCAGCCAGAGAGAGAAGCCATTTGTGGACGGGGAGTGGCGTGGGCGGTCATAGTCATTGTGATTGAATGCGTTGTTTTCTTTTGTTGGTCTAGCGCAGGTTAACAGCAGCAAAAATAGGGATGCGTTTCCTTTGTTGTGAGCGAAAAAACTCCTTATTAGTATTGTAAACTGTATAACATTTAAAATAATGAAATAAAAAGGTTTGTTTTTTGAAAATTTCGTGCAAACAATTTGGCCGTCATTACAAAAGAGACGGCACACACCTTCTCTTATAGGTGAAAGAATTTGACTTCCAGCACCCTCCGCCAGGGAGGTAGGAAGGGGAGGGAATCGCCTGATTTGACGGTTTGATTTCTAGGGAAACCAGTAGCAAAAAGTGAGTGTTGCGATCTCTGTAAATAGGGTGTTTTCCTGGTGATCTCGACCGTGTTTCTTGCCAAAAACTCGTCCGTCAAGGTTGCCCCTTTAAGCGATTTTCACTGTAATAACAAAACAATTTTCCAAGCGAACTGATCGTCCCAGATAGTATTAATTCCATTAATCAATTACACACTAATTTAGTTTCTACTTCTTTTTTTCTATTTTTAAATGACAAAGGCGTCATATAACATTTGTTTTAAAGGACCAGAAAACCCAAACCATGTATAACATTTGTTTGAAAGGACCAGAAAACCCAAACCATGATTAAAGATCTAATATTACATTTATTTTAAAGGACCGAAAAACCCAGACCATGATTAAAGATCTAACATCGTGAAAGTTAAAAAAAAAAAAGGTTTAAGTTTATAAAGAAACATCTGAAAGAGGAAAGATATTAATTAACCAATGTACAACTAATAGATACATAAATCAGGATGCAAATTTCCATAACTTGGAAACCCAAACCATGATTAAAGATCTAATATTACATTTATTTTAAAGGACCGAAAAACCCAGACCATGATTAATTAAAGATCTAACATCGTGAAAGTTAAAAAAAAAAAAGGTTTAAGTTTATAAAGAAACATCTAAAAGAGGAAATATATTAATTAACCAATGTACAACTAATAGATACATAAATCAGGATGCAAATTTCCATAACTTGGTTCTACAAAGAATTATGTGTTACACTGTTTTCCTTCTCTCTCTCTCTCTCTCTGCTCTCATTTTCTGTCCCCTTTCTATCCATCTTTCAGAAAATGGGTTGGCGGATTTCACCCCGGCGCGGATTGAATCTGAACCCATTCTGCCCATTTCTGTATCCATAGTCGCTATTTCTATTATCGTAAGGTCTTGAATCGTAGCCATTCTCGTCATCATGACCATGTCTATATCTGTTCCTGCTATGTCTATCTCTGAAACCAGTGCGTCTCTCTCTAAAACCGGCATCTCTCTCTCTGAAGCCGAAGCCGCCATACCTATCCTCGCGGCTATTTATAGTATCGTAGCCATTTATGTCCATGTCCATGCTGTTTTCGTGGTTCCTCATTCCGGTTTGGGTGTGTTCTGTATCGATACGGTTCTGGTACCATCTTGGGTCTTGATTGTCTTCCAGGCTTCTGAAGTCCGTCATGGTGATGGGACGACGATGACGATTATGTCGATGCCGATGAATCATGTGCCATAGGTGGTGTCCTATGCGTCTTATCCAATTGTGGTCATCATCACTTTCATCACTTTCATCACTTTCATCACTTTCATCACTTTCATCACTTTCATCACTTTCATCACTTTCGTCACTTTCATCACTTTCATCACTTTCATCACTTTCATCACTTTCATCACTTTCATCACTTTCATCACTTTCATCACTTTCATCACTTTCGTCACTTTCATCACTTTCATCACTTTCGTCACTTTCATCACTTTCACTATCTTCGTCATATTCGCTACTATTATCATCATCGTCACTGTCACTGTCATTGCTTCGGTTGTGAGAATAATTAGCACTGCGTCGTTTTCTGCTTAACGAGTTGGTCTGTGGTTGATCAGTTTCTTCTTCGTTGTTGTTGTCGTCTTCATCGTCAATGTGTGCGCTATCATCTTCATCATCATCATCATCGTCTTCTTCGCTCGATGTTTTTGCGTCGTCTTGGTCCTCTGTGACGTCATTAGAGACGCCATCATCGTTGTCATCAATAATGTCGTTGGTTGTCCCGTGGGTGTTCAGATAGGCTTGTTTCTGTAGCAACCACGCCCTGAAAAGAGAGAGAGAGAACACTAAACATTCAAACTGTTTATTGCACGTTGGCCATATTATATACCCTTACACGTACATGTACAAGGTGGGGGGGGGGGGGGGGGAGAAGGGTAAAGGAAAAAAAGAAAAGGGTTAGTCGGAGGTTTTAGGAGAGAGAGAGATGTTAATTCTCCTTCTCTGCGTTCCCAGGCCAAATGGGCAAGGTACGTATTGTGTCTGGTTTTCCAGTTTTTCACTGGTCTCCCACAGCATTAAATTATATGCCGACACATTCCGAACTTCAGAGGAGATATTGTGAATTAAACTGAAATAGGTTGGAACTACATTCTTCGTCAATTCTCTTCTAAACATATCAATCAATCTTCTTCGACCCCTTTTCTTCTTCTTTGTAGTCCTCTACACTCTTGTCTCCGCCTCTTCTGTTTCTGCTTCTTCTTAGTTTAACTTTTACCGGACTTCTGGGGTCGCCCACGACCCCTTGACACACAAAACATGTTATATCTTTTAAAACTATTTAAGCAATCTTCATGAAGTTTCATGACTTTGTCAAAAACGTAAATGGCTTTAAGTGTGTTAAATTTTATTAATGTGTATAAAATATAATTGACGTAATATGACGCGTAATTTTGATATACCTGTCCGGATGACGGGGTCTCCCACGACCCCTACTTTAAAGAGCACTGCAGTGCATTGAGTAGGGGTCGTGGGAGACCCCCGCCATCCGGGGGACAGGGATAAACACATGGTGCCTCTTTGACAAGTAGGGGTCGTGGGAGACCCCCGCCATCCGGACAGGGATAAACACTTCGGAATTTGCTCTTTGCTGAGTAGGGGGTCGTGGAAGACCCCAGCCATCATGTCCGTGTAGTCAAAAGTATGATCCGGTAAAGGTTAATAATGTATTCTTCTTCTTTTTCTTTTCTCTCTTTTCTCCTTCGTATATCTTCCTTCTTATTATTACTTTTCTTCTTCTTCCTGTATGAGAAATTAGCGGTATGAGGAGGAGTTGGAAACTGTTAGTAGTTGTAGTAGCAACAACAACATACAGTATTTATACCTCGCTAAGCGCTAAACCTTGATAGAAATCAAATCGAAGCGCACACACTCGTTAAACATCATATGCATTTTAAAGAAGGATAAACACACACACGTAATGATAATGGTCCCTAAAAGGGAAGAGAGGATGGAAAAGAGCTTCAATGATGGGGAACAGTGGGTTTTTAGGTTTGATTGAAAGCAGAGAGGGTCGGTCGCTGACGGAGGGAGAGAGGAAGTGTGTTCCAGGAGGTCGGTCCGAGACCAGCAAAAGAGCGCCGACCACATTTTGAAAGCTTATACATAGGATCTGAGAGAAATGGGGGCGAAGACTGAACTTAATGTGCGAGCTGCGCATAATGGAAATTTGTTGCAGAGGTAGATTGGAGCAGCTGATGGATATTTGTAACAAGAGCGTTCAACAGTAGGCGTAGTAGGCCTACTAGTAATACTGGCATCAGAATTGTCCAGAGGATCTGCAAATTTCAAGGATTGAGATTTCTGACAGAGGAAATTGGATGTCTTTCACTGTCGAGGTTTTGTCTTTTAAATTTTTATTTTTTATTGGTGTTGTCCTTTTCCTGCAAATCACAATTTACAAAAGAAAAAAGATTTTGCAACTGCTGGTCTGCCATTTTGGATGTTGGGAAACTGATTTCAGTGTTTGTCCTCCCTCCAACACCATCTGGTTGGGGTTCAATGTCGCTGGGCGTGGCCCGACACTCACCACGTTGATTATTTTGCCACGGAACCGGGAGGCTCACCACTCTTGCCGAGAAGAAAGGGCCTCCAGTAGGACCAGAGAAGAAATTATTGCGAGAGAGAGAGAGAGAGAGAGATGAGAGGAGAGAGAGAGAGAGAGAGAGCGAGAGAGAGAGAGGAAGCTGGTTGTCAGATGGTTAGTCTGTTGACCCCAGATTGGGGAACAACGGAGATGTAGGTGGCAGCGGTGGGTGTCCAAGCAGATGCTCCCAGAAATGAGGAGGGGGTGTTGAATCTGCATCTTTGCCCATTTTGTTGTATAAATCATGAGAACCTTTTTGCTTAATTCCTCTTGTATCGTTTAAATTTCGGACTTTCCGGAGT
>CM065707.1:38359162-38375799 GCA_017654935.2 Phymorhynchus buccinoides | reverse complement strand
CTCCTCCCTCCTCTCTCTCCCTCTCTCTCTCTCTCTCCGCTCTCTCTCGCTCTCTCTCTCTCATCTCCTCCATCTCTCTCCTCTTCAACACCCCTTACAGCCCATGATCAGGTTGTTTTTGTTGCCTTATATATCTGGCATTCATTCCGTTTTATAATTGCTCACAGCCTCATTACCATGGCAGCAGAATATGAATATCGCAATCCCTCTTCTGACAGGCAGCTGCTTAATAGTGTGAACATGAAAAAGAGTAGGCCCCTTTGGAGTCGTGTGTATACCACTGGAACCTCCCTTATAAGACCTTAAAAAATCATCCCAAATATAAGGGAGGGTGGTCTTATAAGGGAGGTAATTTTAATACTTACAAAGAAGGGCAATGCCTCAGAGAAGTAGGTCTTATGTTGGAGGAGTCTTATAAGGGAGGTTCCACTGTAAATGTATGTGTTTGTATTTTATTTTTTATTTTTATTTTTGGGGGGTATTTGGTATTTTCTAGTCACATAGAGAAACTTGTCTGTGAAATTCGAGGTTTGCTCCCACCTGGAGAGTGCGTCGCTTTTAGTACAGCGCCAACCATTTTTTGTGCATGCTATGCGAGTTTGTGTTATCCATCCCACCGGCACAACAACATGGGCCTGCTCCTACCAAAATAAAGTGGAATGGGCTTTAACGTGTGCAGCAAGATCTTTGTGCGTGCGTTCGCACACGGGACACCTCGGTTTAACCCAATGACTCCCGACCATTCGAACCGAGAATCGATCCCAGTCCCCGAGACAAGGGCATTAACTCCGAACGTCACACCAAATCTTTTCATTAAAAAAATATCACCCAGAATAAAGTCTAACTCGCATTTCATTTCTGAAAGATGCATATTGAATAGCAATGATTATATTATTATTCCAAAGCTAACACACTGTCACACAACAAACCATGAATTGGAAAGAAAAAAATCCGTAATGGCGCTCCGAGCATCGCGCCGAGTCAATACTGCGTCACGTCACGTGGAAAGAAGAAAAAAATTTGGGGTCACTTCGAAAAATCCGTTCAAAAAGACTAGTGGGTGCTTTCCCTTGCTGTAAGAACCAAAAACGGACCACTGAGAGTCAGGAAAAGGAAGCACTAACTTAGTATATTGCATTGTGGGTAGGGAGAAATGGAGTGAAACTACTAGACCTGGCATTCAGCGGGCGCAATCGGGCACCAGGGAAGGAAAAAAAAATCGGGCAGATTTCGGTTCTGCAGCCTTGAGAGGGTTAAGGTCTCATCCAAAGGAATTGGAAATAGGAGTAAAGTGTCTTTCCCAAGGACACAACGCCGCGAACGGAGCTGGGTTTGAACCAGCGCACTCGCAAACCCGTTGGGTTACGAGTGGCGACTCTTAACCAACTACACCATGGCGTCTCCTCCGCATTATTGCATTTTATTGTTTTTTTTAATATTATTATATTGCTAATAAACTGACTTCTGAATCGAAACGCCGCCTAGTGTCAAAGGTTAAATTAATTCAAGTCGTTCCGGCCATATATGTCAGGAATTAATAGATTACACTGATAGCTGTCAATTTGAGTGCATTTGCTTCATGGGAAGTAAATCTGTGTTCAAGGGCCATCTGACCTTGGTCACTTCTAAACTCGCTTCGCTCGCTTAGACCACAAATTTTGCCTCTGACTTTGCTTTTGTTGTGGGGGGAACCAATCTGTGTAGAGAGCTTTTCTATATAAAGTCTCTATAAACAAATGTCTGATCTACCACTTCTCTACCTGAAGTAAAAAATTAAACTAATCTTCTTTCATTTCTCCTTTTGTTTATGTATGTTTTTGTTTGTGTGTATGGCTGGAGTGATTTGTGAAGTTTTTTTTGAATGATTCAGAATCGTTGCGATGCCAATGAGTTAAGGATCACGACTCCACCTAAGCCGCGCAATCAATGTCTTGTCATATGATTCACCTTTTTTTCCGTTGATATGTGTAAGCATCCTGATTCGTTGCGATGCCAATGAGTTAAGGACCATGACTCCCCCTAAACCGCGCAATCAATGTCTTGTCATATGATTCACCTTTTTTTCCGTTGATATGTGTAAGCATCCTGATTCGTTGCGATGCCAATGAGTTAAGGACCATGACTCCCCCTAAACCGCGCAATCAATGTCTTGTCATATGATTCACCTTTTTTTCCGTTGATATGTGTAAGCATCCTCATTCGTCATGTTCAGCCAACAGTTTTGTTTTTTGGGTTTTTTTTCAATTGGCTTCAATCTTTGTTAGTTTTTAAAATCATGTTTCCCCCCTATGGGGATACCGGAGGATCTTTTGTACAAATAGTCCCCCCACCTTCTGGAAGTTCTGTGCTTGTAACTTCCTCCAATCTGTCACTCTCTTTGACTCTGCCTTTTCCCTTTGCTTACTGTCATCTGCTATCTTTCTGATCTTACTTGGTTCATTCTCCTGCCTTTTTTCTATAATTCTTACAAAGATTTCTTCAGCCGAAGTCGGACTTGCTGGGCCTAACTATTTCTTAGTTAGGCGCATAACGGCAGCATGACGCATCTACGCTCATGTGACTGGAAACTGAGCGAACGAAGAAGAAAAAGAAGAAAATCATGTTTGGGCTAATGTGCAGCAGAGCTTCAGATTGTTGGCGGGCCCGGGCCATTGACCCGTATTGATGGTGATTTGACCCCTCATTTTGTGCACCCAGCAGACCTGTTTACCCTTCCGGTTTTGCCAGAATTATTCCGGAAATTGCTAAAATTCTGGGTGAACGCTGAAAATTCCGGGATTTCGAAAAAACGTCTATTATTTGTTTCCGTTCGTATGAAAAGACGCAAGGGTTGACCGAAACCGAATGCAAATGGCGGCCAGGCTTTTACTGTCGATTCGAAGAGCTTTCCGGGCAGTTTTTTAATGGTAGAAGATTGTAATTAGGGCTTGAAATGAGTCAATTTAGATTATATTATCACTGGAAAATACGATGATGTGAGAATTTTGAACTTTTCAATAGAAAATGAAGTGAAAATTGATTGTGATGGCGCCGAGTTGAATCAGTGTTTTATCGCGAGTCGTGTACCAATGTGAATTCTGTGTTTTTTCTTCTCAAATTCCGGGTTTTTGTGTGGCAAATTCCAGGATTTTCATCATTAGGGTAAACAGGTCTGACCCAGGCACCATCTGACTCATGAAGTTTGTAATAAGTTTTGCTATAAGTTAATAACGGTTATTGATCTCTCTCTCTCTCTCTCTCTCTCTCTCTCTGAGTCTCTCTCTCTCTCTCTCTCTAGTCTGAGTCTCTCTCTCTGTGTTTTAAATGTGCACATTTCTAAGTTGATGTAATGAATTTTAATAATTATTTGGTTGGTATAATTTTGTTTCACACGTTTGATTAATGTTCTTTCAGTTATGTTGTATCTCTTGTCATGTTGTTGCACCTAACCTGAATTTCTCTTTTGGAGATATTAAAGTATACTTGAACTTGAACAAGTGTAATACTAGAGTGACACATTACTGGCCCATTATTCTGGATATTGGACCCATCATCTTCTGTAGTGTAAGCAGGGGGGTCACATGACTCATGCAGTTTGAAAACGACCTGAAGCTGGTGCAGATTAGCACACACCCTGTCAAAGTCTTGCTTCATTGCGTATTTTCCGTCTTGCCTTTATATTCTACTGTTAGCGAAGGCATAGTTTAACCCTTTCGCCCCAGCCATTTTTCAGAAACAAATACCATTAACCCCTTCGCTGCCCACGACGTATATATACCAGGGGTGCATGTGGGTGTGCCTGAAGCCTGAATTCAGGCAGTTTGATGCTGGTTCAGGCAGTGGTCTGCCTGAAGATGAGGCTCTTATATAAGGACTCATGATCTGGAAATGACCAACACATCAAGGGTTGTGATAGAAAGTTCAGGCGTAAACTTTGGTCACCACATGCCACCAACGTATGTATACGTCCTCTATAGCGCTTCAGTACTTGCCACCAACGTATATATACGTCCTCTATAGCGCTTCAGTACTTGCCACCGACGTATATATACGTCGTCCTCTATAGCGCTTCAGTACTTGCCACCGACGTATATATACGTCCTCCCCCCGCTTCCTCTATAGCGCTTCAGTACTTGCCACTGACGTATATATACGTCCTCTATAGCGCTTCAGTACTTGCCACACGTATATATACTTCCTCTATAGCGCTTCAGTACGTATATACGTCCTCTATAGCGCTTCAGTACTTGCCACCGACGTATATATACGTCCTCTATAGCGCTTCAGTACTTGCCACTGACGTATATATACGTCCTCTATAGCGCTTCAGTACTTGCCACCGACGTATATATACGTCCTCTATAGCGCTTCAGTACTTGCCACCGACGTATATATACGTCCTCTATAGCGCTTCAGTACTTGCCACCGACGTATATATACGTCCTCTATAGCGCTTCAGTACTTGCCACCAACGTATGTATACGTCGCCACAAAGTAGCGATATTGCCGCGTTCAAAAATCGCGTGGCAAACCGGCAGCGCATGCGCAAGTAGTAGGCGGCAGCGAAGGGGTTAAGCTTAACTGGGTAGAGAAAAAAAGTGGTCTGCTATATTGGGAATTCCTCTGTGACATGTCTAACATTAGGCCTATCCTTGCCTCCCACAATGAAGAAAATAGGGTCTTCGGATAACAGGCCCTGATTGGATGACTTTTAGTGACTTGGGTGTTAAATCGTTGTGGTGCATAAATGCGACATTGGCGGTGAAAGGGTTAATCTCTTCATTGCTGACGGCGTATATTGTATGCGTCCTGTGTAACACTTCAGTACTTGCCACCGACGTATAATATACGTCGCCGCTAAGTAGCTATTTTTCCACGTTAAAAAATCGTGCGGCAAACCAGCAGCGCATGCGCAACTAATAGGTAGCACTGAAGGTGTTGAATTGTTTATATGGATGAAAATTAACATTAAAAGTAGGAATACAAAATAGGTTTAAAGGGGCACCCTGACGGATGAGTTTTGGCAAGAAACATGTCGAGATCAGCAGGAAAACACCCTTTACAGAGATCGCAACACTCACTTTGCTCTGGTTTCCTAGAAATCAAACCGTTAAATTGGCGATTCCTCCTTGGCGGAGGTGCTGGAAGTCAAATTCTTTCAGTGAAAGATGGCCACCTGAGTTTAGACCAAAATCGTTTGCACAATACAAGCATTTTTATTTTTAAAACTTATACAGTTTACCAAAATAAATTTCTCTCACAAGGGATATAGCTCCATTTAAAAAAAAAAATGTTGCTGCACTAGAAAGAAGAAAAAGCTTCAACCACAATGAGTGGCCTCCACCCACCCCATCCAAAATGGCTTCTCTCTCGGGCATCTCCGGCAAGGAGGAATCGCCGTTTTGACGGTTTGATTTCTAGGAAACCAGAGCAAAGTGAGTGTTCCGATCCTTGAAAAAGGCTGTCCTTCTGGTGATCTCGACGTGTTTCTTGCAAAAACTCATCCGTCAGGGTCCACCTTTAAATGCTCAATCCGCAGTAAGAAAAGCAAGACTGAAAAAAAAAACCCGGAAAGAACCGAGAAATGGAGGAGAGGGTGTTGATCTGCATCTTTGCCCATTTTTGTATAAATTATGAGAACTTTTTGTTTCATTCATCTGTATCGTTTAAAATTTCGGACTTTCCGGGAGTTGCACTGCCTTCGGGCATTGCCTCCAGGATGGTTCCCACCATCTTTATATCTACTGATGTCCCATATGTGTCTGTTTCAGACCGGAGGACGTAAAAGGGATTTTCATTCATGTTTCATTGTGATTTGTTTTAATATTATGGTTATGTGTTATGATATTTGCTTAGGGACCAACTTGTTTGTTTGTTTTTGGGGCAGATGGTTGTTTGATGTGTTTTGAGTGATTTGATTCTGCAGCAAGATAGTTCTTCAATAAACTTTTTTTTATCAAGAGATCGATTTGTGAAGTTTAGGGATTTGTGTGTGTGTTTGTTTCTCTCTCTCTCTCTCTCTCTCTCTCTCTCTCTCTCTCTCTCTCTCTCTCTCTCTCTCTCTCTCTCTCTCTCTCGCTCTCACACATACACATATTCTTTTTCTTCACATTTTCTCTGTCTCACACATACTGCACACATGCATTCTCTCTCCCCCCCTCTCTCTCTCTCTCTCTCTCTCTCTCTCTCTCTCTCTCTCTCTCTCTCTCTCTCTCTCTCTCCCTCTCTCTCTCTCCAGGCATCAGAATTGTCAGAGGATTAAGAATTTCTGACAGGATTGGCTTCTCTTGTCAGAGGTTTTGCCTTTTTATTCAGTTTTATCCTGTGTTTTAAATAGCATTTTAAAGTGATTTATCACTATATTAAGCCTTTTTGGTGGTGTTGGGAACTGATTTCAGTGTTGTCCCTGTCTAGTCTAGTGCCTTGATGTCCCTTTTACCGCGATTTTCAGAGGACTGGACTTCAGACCATTCTGATGCCTGCTCTCTCTCTCTCTCTCTCTCTCTCTCTCTCTCTCTCTCTCTCTCTCTCTCTCTCTCTCTCTCTCTCTCTCTCTCTCTCTCTCTGTCTCTCTCTCTCTCTCGCATAGGCGCACTTTCTAGAAGTACTCTGTCTCTCACATTGCAAGCTGGAGATGTCTCTATCTCTCTGGCTCTCTCTCTCTCTAACAATCAAAGCAATACATTTTGTCTCAAATTTCTATTCTCTAATTCTCTCGACTCTCTCTCTCTGATAGAAGAACTTTCGTGCATTCTCTCTCTGTCTCTCAAACACCACGCATAGGCGCATAGGCGCACTTTCAAATAGAAGTACACATGTACACACACATTGCAAGCTGGAGATGTCTGTATTGATCTGGCTAGTTAGCTCGGATAACAATACAAAGCAATACATTTTGTGACAAATTTCTATTCACATAATTGCAACTACGACTAAAATAAGCACAGATTGATTGATAGAAGAACTAAGAAAGTGATTGGACAAAGCTGAAAATGAGTGAATACAATTATGACTAAATAACGATTGATTAATAGAATGATTGAGAAAATGATTGAACAAGCAAAGATGAGTGAGTCAATACAATTACAGTGGAGAAATGATAGCTCAAAAACGGATAACTCAAAAACACTGAATAACTCAAAATAATTGTTGGGTCCCAGTGTAATAATGTTGAAATGTCTTTTTAACTCAAAATATTGGCTATCTCAAAATAAAATTTCAGTCCCTTCAATTTTGACTTAAGCGATTTTTACTGTATGACTAAACAACGATTGATCGATAGAAGAATTGAGAAAATGATCGAACAAGCAAAGATGAATGAGTCAATACAATTATGATTAAATCACGATTGATCGATAGAAGAAATGAGAAAATGATTGAACGAACAAAGATGAATGAGTGAACAAATTAAATTATAAAATCAACGAATGAATAGATTTGTTAAATCTGTTAAGCAAACATTCTGGTTATATATGCGTGTGTGTGTGTGTGAGAGAGAGAGATAGAGATCGATCTTAAGACAAAAGAGATACACTGGATTCCTACTAACTCATAATTCAAAAGCACTGGGTAACTTACAATAATTTGTTGGTCCCAGTTTAGTAATCTTTATGCTAAATGGGCTATCTCAAAATGAAATTTCTGTCCCTCCAAATTTGACTTAAAGGTGGACCCTGACGGATGAGTTTTTGCAAGAAACACGTTGAGATCACCAGAAAGACGGCCTTTTCAAATATCGGAACATTCACTTTGCTCTGGTTTCCTAGAAATCAAACCGTCAAAACGGCGATTCCTCCTTGACGGAGATGCCAGAGAGAGAAGCCATTTTGGATGGGGTGGGTGGAGGTCACTCATTGTGGTTGAAGCGTTTTCTTTTGTTGTAGTGCAGTAAAAAGCAAATTGGAGCTGTTTCCTTTGTTGTGAGCGAAACTCCTTTAGATAAACTGTATAACATTATAAAAATAAAAAGGCTTGTATTGCGAAACTTTCGTGCAAACGATTTGGCGGCCATTAGAAAAGAGACGGCACACGCCTTCTCTTTGGGTGAAATAATTTGACTTCCAGCACCTCCGCCAGGGAGGAATCGCTGATTTGACGGTTTGATTTCTAGGAAACCAGAGCAAAGTGAGTGTTGCGATCTCCGTAAAGGGTGTTTTCCTGGTGATCTCGACGTGTTTCTTGCAAAAACTCATCCGTCAAGGTGCCCCTTTAAGCGATTTTCACTGTAATAACAAAACAATTTTCCAAGCGAACTGATCGTCCCAGATAGTATTAATTCCATTAATCAATTACACACTAATTTAGTTTCTACTTCTTTTTTTCTTTTTTTAAATGACAAAGGCGTCATATAACATTTGTTTTAAAAGACCAGAAAACCCAAACCATGTATAACATTTGTTTTAAAGGACCAGAAAACCCAAACCATGATTAAAGATCTAATATTACATTTATTTTAAAGGACCGAAAAACCCAGACCATGATTAAAGATCTAACATCGTGAAAGTTTAAAAAAAAAAAGGTTTAAGTTTATAAAGAAACATCTGAAAGAGGAAAGATATTAATTAACCAATGTACAACTAATAGATACATAAATCAGGATGCAAATTTCCATAACTTGGAAACCCAAACCATGATTAAAGATCTAATATTACATTTATTTTAAAGGACCGAAAAACCCAGACCATGATTAAAGATCTAACATCGTGAAAGTTTAAAAAAAAAAAGGTTTAAGTTTATAAAGAAACATCTAAAAGAGGAAATATATTAATTAACCAATGTACAACTAATAGATACATAAATCAGGATGCAAATTTCCATAACTTGGTTTTACAAAGAATTGTGTGTTACACTGTTTTCCTTCTCTCTCTCTCTGCTTCATTTTCTGTCCCCTTTCTATCCATCTTTCAGAAAATGGGTTGGCGGATTTCACCCCGGCGCGGATTGAATCTGAACCCATTCTGCCCATTTCTGTATCCATAGTCGCTATTTCTATTATCGTAAGGTCTTGAATCGTAGCCATTCTCGTCATCATGACCATGTCTATATCTGTTCCTGCTATGTCTATCTCTGAAACCAGTGCGTCTCTCTCTAAAACCGGCATCTCTCTCTCTGAAGCCGAAGCCGCCATACCTATCCTCGCGGCTATTTATAGTATCGTAGCCATTTATGTCCATGTCCATGCTGTTTTCGTGGTTCCTCATTCCGGTTTGGGTGTGTTCTGTATCGATACGGTTCTGGTACCATCTTGGGTCTTGATTGTCTTCCAGGCTTCTGAAGTCCGTCATGGTGATGGGACGACGATGACGATTATGTCGATGCCGATGAATCATGTGCCATAGGTGGTGTCCTATGCGTCTTATCCAATTGTGGTCATCATCACTTTCATCACTTTCATCACTTTCGTCACTTTCATCACTTTCGTCACTTTCGTCACTTTCATCACTTTCGTCACTTTCGTCACTTTCATCACTCACTTTCATCACTTTCATCACTTTCGTCACTTTCATCACTTTCATCACTTTCATCACTTTATCACTTTCGTCATCACTTTCATCACTTTCATCACTTTCACTATCTTCGTCATATTCGCTACTATTATCATCATCGTCACTGTCACTGTCATTGCTTCGGTTGTGAGAATAATTAGCACTGCGTCGTTTTCTGCTTAACGAGTTGGTCTGTGGTTGATCAGTTTCTTCTTCGTTGTTGTTGTCGTCTTCATCGTCAATGTGTGCGCTATCATCTTCATCATCATCATCATCGTCTTCTTCGCTCGATGTTTTTGCGTCGTCTTGGTCCTCTGTGACGTCATTAGAGACGCCATCATCGTTGTCATCAATATTGTCGTTGGTTGTCCCGTGGGTGTTCAGATAGGCTTGTTTCTGTAGCAACCACGCCCTGAAAAGAGAGAGAGAGAGAACACTAAACATTCAAACTGTTTATTGCACGTTGGCCATATTATATACCCTTACACAAACACGTACATGTACAAGGTGGGGGGGGGGGGGGGGGGGGAGTAAGGTAAAGAAAAAAAGAAGGGTAGTTGGAGGTCTTAGGAGAGAGAGAGATGTTAATTCTTCTTCTTCTGCGTTCCCAGGCCATAATGGGCAAGGTACGTATGTGTCTGGTTTTCAGTTTTCACTGGTCTCCCCACAGCATAAATTATAGCCGACACATTCCGATTTCAGAGGAGATATGTGAATTAACTGGAACTATTGTGGAACTACATTTCTTCGTCATTTCTTCTTCTTAAACCCATCAATCAATCAATCTTCTTCTTCTTCTTTTACTCCTCTACACTTCTTGTTCTACCTCCTCTTCTGTTTCTGCTTCTTCTTATTAACCTTTACCGGACTTCTGGGGTCGCCCACGACCCCTTGACACACAAAACACGTTATATCTCTAAAACTATTTAAGCAATCTTCATGAAATTTCATGACTTTGTCAAAAACGTAAATGGCTTTAAGTGTGTTAAATTTTATTAATGTGTATAAAATATAAATGACGTAATATGACGCGTAATTTTGATATACCTGTCCGGATGACGGGGTCTCCCACGACCCCTACTTTAAAGAGCACTGCAGTGCATTGAGTAGGGGTCGTGGGAGACCCCCGCCATCCGGACAGGGATTAACACATGGTGCCTCTTTGACAAGTAGGGGTCGTGGGAGACCCCCGCCATCCGGACAGGGATAAACACTTCGGAATTTGCTCTTTGCTGAGTAGGGGGTCGTGGAAGACCCCAGCCATCGTGTCCGTGTAGTCAAAAGTATGATCCGGTAAAGGTTAATAATGTATTCTTCTTCTTCTTCTTCTTCTTCTTCTTCTTCTTCTTCTTCTTCTTCTTCTTCTTCCTGTATAGAAATAGCGGTATGAGGAGGAGTTGGAAGCTGTTAGTAGTTGTAGTAGCAACAACAACATACAGCTAAATCTTGATAGAAATCAAATCGAAGCGCACACACTCGTTAAACATTCATGACGCATTTAAACAATGATAACACACACACGCTAAATCTTGATAGAAATCAAATCGAAGCGCACACACTCGTTAAACATTCATGACGCATTTAAACAAGGATAACACACACACGCTAAATCTTGATAGAAATCAAATCGAAGCGCACACACTCGTTAAACATTCATGACGCATTTAAACAAGGATAACACACACACGCTAAATCTTGATAGAAATCAAATCGAAGCGCACACACTCGTTAAACATTCATGACGCATTTAAACAAGGATAACACACACACGCTAAATCTTGATAGAAATCAAATCGAAGCGCACACACTCGTTAAACATTCATGACGCATTTAAACAAGGATAACACACACACGCTAAATCTTGATAGAAATCAAATCGAAGCGCACACACTCGTTAAGCATTCATGACGCACTTAAGCAAGGATAACACACACACACGTATGAGAAATGGTCCTAAAGGGAAGAAAGAGGAGGGAAAGAGCTTCAATGATGGGGAAACAGGTGGGTTTTTAGGTTTGATTTGAAAGCAGAGAGGGTCGGTCGCTGACGGAGGGAGAGAGGAAGTGTGTTCCAGGAGGTCGGTCCTGAGACAGCAAAAGAGCGCCGACCAACAGTTGAAAGCTTATACCTAGGGATCTGGAGAGATAGAGGGGCGGAGACTGAACGTAATGTGCGAGCTGGCGCATAAATGGAAATTTTGTTGCAGAGGTAAGATGGGAGCAGCTTGATGGATAGATTTGTAACAAAGAGTGTTTCAACAGTAGGCGTAGTAGGCCTACTTAGTAGTACTGGCATCAGAATTGTCCAGAGGATCTGCAAATTTCAGAGGATTGAAAATTTCTGACAGAGGAAATTGGATGGCTTCCACTGTCAGAGGTTTTGTCTTTTAATTTTTTTATTTTATTGAGTGTTGTCCTTTTCTGCAAAATCACATTTACAAAAGAAAAAAGATTTCGCACTGCGGGTCATGCCATTTTGGAGATGTTGTGAACTGATTTCAGTGTTGTCCGTCCCTCCACACTCTGGTTGGGGGTTCTTCGCTGTGCGTGGCCACAATCACCACGTTGATTATTTTGCCACGGAACCGGGGAGGCTCAACCACTCTTGCCGGAAGAAAGGGCCTCCAGTAGGCCAGAGAAGAAATTATTGAGAGAGAGAGAGAGAGAGAGAGAGAGAGAGAGAGAGAGAGAGAGAGGGAAGCTGGTTGTCAGATGGTTAGTCCGTTGACCCCAAAATGGGACCAACGGAGATGGAGGTGGCAGCAGGCGGGTGTCCAAGCAGATGCTCCCAGAAATGGAGGAGGGGGTGTTGATCTGCATCTTTGCCCATTTTTGTATAAATCATGAGAACTTTTTGTTTCATTCATCTGTATCGTTTAAAATTTCGGACTTTCCGGGAGTTGCACTGCCTTCGGGCATTGCCTCCAGGATGGTTCCCATCATCTTTATATCTACTGATGTCCCATATGTGTCTGTTTCAGACCGGAGGACGTAAAAGAGATTTTCATTCATGTTTCATTGTGATTTTTCTTTAATATTATGGTTATGTGTTATGATATTTGCTTAGGGACCAACTTGTTTGTTTGTTTTTGGGGCAGATGGTTGTTTGATGTGTTTTGAATTATTTGATTCTGCAGCAAGATAGTTCTTCAATAAACTTTTTTTTATCAAGAGATCGATTTGTGAAGCTTAGGGATTTGTGTGTGTGTTTGTCTCTCTCTCTCTCTCTCTCTCTCTCTCTCTCTCTCTCTCTCTCTCTCTCTCTCTCTCTCTCTCTCTCTCTCTCTCTCTCTCTCTCTCTCTCTCTCTCACATCACATATTCTTTTTCTCTCTCTCTCTTTCTCTCTCTCTCTCTCATACTCTCTCACATCACTCTCTCTCTCTCTCTCTCTCTCTCTCTCTCTCTCTCTCTCTCTCTCTCTCTCTCTCTCTCTCTCTCTCTCTCTCTCTCTCTCTCTCTCTCTTCTCAGAGGATTAAGAATTTCTCTCTCTCTCTCTCTTCTCTCTCTCAGAGGTTTTCTCTTTTTATTCTCTCTTCTATCCTCTCTCTTAAATCTCTCTCTAAAGTCTCTCTCTCTCTCTCTCTCTGGTGGTCTCTGGGAACTGATCTCAGTGTTGTCCCTCTCTAGTCTAGTGCCTTGATCTCTCTTTTACCGCGATTTTCAGAGGACTCTCTCTTCAGACCATTCTGATGCCTCTCTCTCTCTCTCTCTCTCTCTCTCTCTCTCTCTCTCTCTCTCTCTCTCTCTCTCTCTCTCTCTCTCTCTCTCTCTCTCTCTCTCTCTCTCTCTCTCTCTCTCTCTCAGGCATCAGAATTGTCAGAGGATTCTCTCTGTCTCTCAGAACTTCTCACGCATAGGCGCACTTTCAAATAGAAGTACACATGTACACACACATTGCAAGCTGGAGATGCCTGTCCACACACATTGCAAGCTGGAGATCTGTATGTTATAAAGCCATTTTATGGTGATCTGGCTAGTTAGCTCGGATAACAATACAAAGCAATACATTTTGTGACAAATTTCTATTCACATAGTTACTGGACTACGACTAAAATAAGCACAGATTGATTGATAGAAGAACTAAGAAAGTGATTGGACAAAGCTGAAAGTGAGTGAATACAATTATGACTAAATAACGATTGATTAATAGAATGATTGAGAAACGATTGAACAAGCATTCTCTCTCGAGTCAATACAATTACAGTGGAGAACTGATAACTCAAAAACACTGAATAACTCACAAATAATTTGCTGGGTTCCAGATGTCTGTATTGATCTGGCTTTTTATCTCAAAATAACAATTTCAGTCCCTTCATTTTTGACTTATTCGATAATTACTGTATGACTAAAATAAACGATTGATTGATAGAAGAATTTACAAAAACGATTGAACAATCAAAGATGAATGAGTGAGTGAATACAATTACAACTGTGACTAAATAACGATTGATTAATAGAATGATTGAGAAACGAGAACAAGCAAAGATGAATGAGTCAATACAATTACAGTGGAGAAATGATAACTCAAAAACGGATAACTCAAAAACACTGAATAACTCAAAATAATTTTTGGGTTCCAGTATAATAATGTTGAAAAGTCTTTTTAACTCAAAAATTGGCTATCTCAAAATAAAATTTCAGTCCCTTCAATTTTGACTTAAGCGATTTTTACTGTATGACTAAATAACGATTGATCGATAGAAGAATTGAAAAAATGATTGAACAAGCAAAGATGAATGAGTCAATACAATTATGATTAAATCACGATTGATCGATAGAAGAAATGAGAAAATGATTGAACGAACAAAGATGAATGAGTGATCAAATGAAATTATAAAATCAACGAATGAATAGATTTGTTAAATCTGTTAAAGAAGCATTCTGGTTATATATGCGTGTGTGTGTGTGAGAGAGAGAGAGAGAGAGAGAGAGAGAGAGAGAGAGAGAGAGAGAGAGAGAGAGAGAGAGAGAGAGAGAGAGAGAGATCTTAAGACAAAAGAGATACACTGGATTCCTGCTAACTCGAAAACGGATAATTCAAAAGCACTGGGTAACATACAATAATTTGTTGGTCCCAGTTTAATAATCTTTATGCTAAATTGGCTGTCTCAAAACGAAATTTCAGCCCCTCCAAATTTGACTTAAGCGATTTTCACTGTAATAACAAAATTTTGCAAGTGAACTGATCAGTCCCAGATAATATTAATTCCATTAATCAATTACACACTAATTTAGTTTCTACTTTTCTTTTCTTTTTAAATGACAAAGGCATAATTGTTTTAAATGACCAGAAAACCCAAACCATGATTAAAGATGTATGTATAACATTTGTTTTAATTTAAAGGACCAGAAAACCCAAACCATGTATATCATTTGTTTTAAAGGACCAGAAAACCCAAACCATGATTAAAGATCTAATATTACATTTATTTGAAAGGACCGAAAAACCCAGACCATGATTAAAGATCTAACATCGTGAAAGTTTAAAAAAAAAAGGTTTAAGTTTATAAAGAAACATCTAAAAGAGGAAAGATATTAATTAACCAATGTACAACTAATAGATACATAAATCAGGATGCAAATTTCCATAACTTGGTTCTACAAAGAATTATGTGTTACACTGTTTTCCTTCTCTCTCTCTCTCTCTCTGCTTCATTTTCTGTCCCCTTTCTATCCATCTGTCAGAAAATGGGTCGGCGCCCAATTCTGTACCCTCTCTGCCTAGGGTTGGGGTGGATTCCACCCCGGCGCGGATTGAATCTGAACCCATTCCGCCCATTTCCATAGTCGCTATTTCTATTGTTGTAAGGTCTTGAATTGTAGCCATTTAAATCCATACCCATGCTATTCTCGTCATCATGACCATGTCTATATCTGTTCCCTCTATGTCTATCTCTGAAACCAGTGCGTCTCTCTCTAAATCCGGCATCTCTCTCTCTGAAGCCGAAGCCGCCACGCCTATCCTCGTGGCTATTTATAGTATCGTAGCCATTTATGTCCATCTCCATGCTGTTTTCGTAACCATAATTGGGATCCTCATTCCGGTTTGGGTGTGTTCTGTACCGATACCGGTTCTGGTACCGTCTTGGGTCTTGATTGTCTTCCAGGCTTCTGAAGTCCGTCATGGTGATGGGACGATGATGACGATTATGTCGATGCCGACGAATCATGTGCCTTCGGTGGTGTCCTACGCGTCTTCTCCAATCGTCGTCATCGTCAATGTCATCATTTTCATCACTATCGTCATCTTCATCGCTTTGTCGATTTTCATTGCTATTGTCATACTCATCACTTTCACCATCTTCGTCATATTCGTTACTATTATCATCATCATCATTGTCACTGTCACTGTCATCGTTTTGGTAGTGAGAATAATTAGTACTGCGTCGTTTTCTGCTTAACGAGTTGGTCTGTGGTTGATCAGTTTCTTCTTCGTTGCTGTTATCGTCATCGTCAATGTGTGCTCTATCATCTTCATAATCATCATCATCGTCTTCTTCGCTCAATGTTTTTGCGTCGTCTTGGTCCTCTGTGACGTCATCAGAGACGTCATCATCGTTGTCATCAATATTGTCGCTGGTTGTCCTGTGGGTGTTCAGATAGGTTTGTTTCTGTAGCAACCACGCCCTGAAAAGAGAGAGAGAGAACACTAAACATTCAAACTGTTTATTGCACGTTGGCCATATTATATACCCTTACACGTACATGTACAAGGGGGGGGGGGGGGGGGAGTAAGGTAAAACAAAAAGGGTAGCTGGAGGTCTTAGGAGAGAGAGATGTTAATTCTTCTTCTTCTGCGTTCCCAGGCCATATGGCCATAATGGGCAAGGTACGTATGTGTCCGGTTTTCAGTTTTCACTGGTCTCCCCACAGCATAAATTATAGCCGACACATTCCGATTTCAGAGGAGATATGTGAATTAACTGGAACTATTGTGGAACTACATTTCTTCGTCATTTCTTCTTCTTAACCCATATCAATCAATCTTCTCTCCTTCTTCTTCTTTTTGCTCCTCTACACTTCTTCTTCTACCTCCTCTTCTGTTTCTGCTTCTTCTTATTAACCTTTACCGGACTTCTGGGGTCGCCCACGACCCCTTGACACACAAAACACGTTATATCTCTAAAACTATTTAAGCAATCTTCATGAAATTTCATGACTTTGTCAAAAA
>CM065707.1:38341662-38354162 GCA_017654935.2 Phymorhynchus buccinoides | reverse complement strand
CCCCCTCTCTCTCTCTCTCTCTCTCTCTTTCTTTCAGCTCCACCTTCTCCTCAGTCCACACGCCCGCCCCCCCCCCCCCCTCTCCACCCTCGGGTTTAAAAAAAAAAAGAACGGTGACGCAGCGCTCGTTGCGACGTGCTCTCCGGGTGGGAGTAGCCCGAAATTCACAGAGATAAGTGTGTGTGACTAGAATTATACCAAATAATGACACACACACACACACACACACACACACACAAATTATTATTACGATGGCTTGGAGTCAAAACGGACTATCTTTAGATAGTCCATTGGCGTATTAGGGGAAGACGGGGTAAAAAGCGCATGGGCGGGTAAGAAGCCCACCCCAATTATCTCATGAAATAAAGAATATTTCAGTCAAATTTGCCCATGAGACGAATGCTAGACATTAACGCTCGTCTCATGGGCAAAATGAGACTGAAATTTGCTTCATTTCATGAGATAATTGGGGTGGGCTTCTTACCCGCCCATGCGCTTTTTACCCCGTTTTCCCCTATTGAACATATTGTGAAAAAAACTAATAACTTGTTTCAAAAAAGACTTCAGAAATATAGACAGCCTAATCTCCATTTGATATTATTTGCAGTCTTTTTCAATACAAGTTCTTAGTTTTTGCAATAACATCAATACTAAGTCAGTGGACTATCTAAAGATATACCTATACACTTTATCTGAAGTCTTGGAAGAAGTAGTGCTCTTATTTAGTGTGAAGGCGAATGTGAAAGTGCTTTTTATAAGGTGGTCGGGGGTTGTTGGACATTAACCCTTTCACCGCCAAAATTAATGTCGCATTTTTGCACCACAATGATCTAAACACCCATGTCATTAATTTAACCCCTTGACTGCCGTATAACGCATCACGTACTGACTTGATGACATCACTGATGACGTCATCAGACGAAGAGGTATAACTGTGATATGCCGGTTTTTGGGCTCTAACACAATCAAGAGAGTTATATCCCCAGACCATTTTGCAAGATTGGCTCCATCAGTTGTCTTTTTCATGTCATGATTTGCCCAATTATTTTTTTCTTTAATTTTCTCTGGCAGTCAAGGGGTTAAAGCCCTTGAAATCAGGGTTTGCTATGCAATGATATTGTGTTCCTGAATGTGGGCAGTAAGGATTGACCCTGTTCTAAATGTGTCAGAGAGAAATCCCACAATATTGCAGACAAAAATCTGTTCAGTCTGTAGTCAAGTAAGCTCAATGGAAATTTCAGTTCTCAAAGATGGCTGGCGGTGAAAGGGTTACAAGTTTAAAGGCTGTGTCCCACACATTCAACCTCAGTCCTACGTCTGTGCAACTGTGACGACGTCTGTGATACATTAATTTGATTAGATACTTAACTACTGTCTACATAAATCTCATGAAATCCTAGCCTGCTGGTATTGAAAGGAAAGGAGGGGGAGGGGGGACCTTGCAAGATTTAATCAGAATCGTGTAAGCGTACAGATATTTCATCAGATTCGTGTAAGTACAGATATTTGATCAGATTCATGTAAGTGTACAGATATTTCGTGTAAGTGTAGATATTTCATTAGATTCGTGTAAGTACAGATATTTAATCAGATTCGTGTAGGGGAAGACGGGGTAAAAAGCGCATGGGTGGGTAAGAAGCCCACCCCAATTATCTCATGAAATGAAGCAAATTTCAGTCTCATTTTGCCCATGAGACGAGCGTTAATGTCTAGCATTCGTCTCATGGGCAAATTTGACTGAAATTTTCTTTATTTCATGAGATAATTGGGGTGGGCTTCTTACCCGCCCATGCGCTTTTTACCCCGTCTTCCCCTAAGTATAGATATTTCATCAGATTCGTGTAAGCATAGATATTTTATCAGATTCATGTAAGTACAGATATTTCATCAGATTCGTGTAAGTGTAGATATTTCATCAGATTCATGTAAGTATATATTTCATCAGGTTCGTGTAAGTGTACAGATAATTCATCAGATTCGTGTAAGTACAGATATTTCATCAGATTCGTGTAAGTACAGATATTTCGTCAGATTCGTGTAAGCATAGATATTTCATCAGAATCATGTAAGCGTACACGGTACATCTATTTCATCAGATTCGTGTAAGTACAGATATTTCATCAGATTCGTGTAAGTACAGATATTTCATCAGATTCGTGTAAGTATAGATATTTCGTTAGATTCGTGTAAGTACAGATATTTCATCAGATTCGTGTAAGTACAGATATTTCGTCAGATTCGTGTAAGCATAGATATTTCATCAGAATCATGTAAGCGTACACGGTACATCTATTTCATCAGATTCGTGTAAGTACAGATATTTCATCAGATTCGTGTAAGTACAGATATTTCATCAGATTCGTGTTGTAAGTATAGATATTTCAGATATTTCATTAGATTCGTGTAAGTACAGATATTTCGTCAGATTCGTGTAAGCATAGATATTTCATCAGAATCATGTAAGCGTACACGGTACATCTATTTCGTCAGATTCGTGTAAGTACAGATATTTCATCAGATTCGTGTAAGTACAGATATTTCATCAGATTCGTGTAAGTACAGATATTTCATCATGGCTTACATGAATGTAGTGAACGGACGTGTAGGATTTCACACAGATTCTTGTAGACGGTGTATTTCATCAGAATCATGCCTCGAGAAAGACGTCGTCACAGTATTTAGTATTCGGTATGATCCAGTCACAGAAAATGAACTGTGAAATACGGGCTGCTCTCACCCGGAGAGCGCATCGACGAAAGCGCAGCGCCACCATTGTTTTTCGGGGTGTGAGGAAGGGGTGGACTCGGGAAAACTAGCTATCAATTTGGTCATACCAGGCAGCGGGATTTCTCCCTGCTCTTACCGACTTTCAATTGCCGTGGGATTTTTACGTGCGTAAAACCGCACGGGTCAGACTAGCTTTAAAGTCCCCCATCCGATCGAAGGACTGGACGTTCAGTTCGATTTTCCCGTCCGGAACTAGAAAGAAAGGGCGAGGCTGGGATTCGAACCCGGGCCACTCTTGCTTAGAAATTGGCGGAGGAACGTCTTAACCACTCTGCCACCTTACTTTGCATAGTTGAATAGCCGTACTACTGATTTCGGATGTGTGAAGCATAACTTGAAGTACTGGATTAGTGAGAAGTAAGTAAGGATAATCATGTGATCTTCTGTTGAAAAGAAGAAAGAAACCTTTTGGTAACTCAAGTGGGGGGAATGGTTTGGATCGAGTGTGTGTGTGTGTGTGTGTGTGTGTGTGTGTGTGTGTGTGTGTGTGTGTGTGTGTGTGTGTGTGTGTGTGTGTGTGTGTGTGTGTGTGTGTGTGTGTGTGTGTGTGTGTGTGTGTGTGAGAGAGAGAGAGAGAGAGAGAGAGAGAGAGAGAGAGAGAGAGAGAGAGAGAGAGAGAGAGAGAGAGAGAGAGAGAGAGAGAGAGAGAGAGAGAGAGAGAGAGAGAGAGAGAGAGAGAGACTGTGTGTAGTGCGTGCGCAAAAATGTAAAGAAAGGCAACTCTCTATAATTAACTCCCTTCACCCAAGTTATTTTCGGCACCAAGTCGCCTAGCAGTGTGTAAGCAACAGCCACAGTGAGACAGACCAAGGTTCATCCTCAAACAAGAGGCAAAGCCTTCAAGGCTCACTCGGGGTACAAATGCAAGATTGCCAACAAATAATGACTTTGAGATGGAAGGTCGTAAACATGAGGGTGGGATGTTTAAGCCAAGCTAGCGAGGGGTTAGGAATAGGGTTAGGGATAGGGTTAGGGTCAGCAAGTCAAGTCAAATGATCTTATTTATGGAGCGTAAAGAAATAAGTATTGGACAGCTTTTTTTCCTCTCTCTCTTTCTTTCTTTCTTTCTCTCTTTCTTTCTTTCTTTCTTTCTACATCGTATGCTCATGAAGAAAAAAAAAACCCATCAGCAAACTGAAACTAGAAACCATAAAACAAGAAACACACGCAAACAGTAAAATCAAACAAAGAACAAAAGTTAACTAATGCATCAAGTTATTTACTCGTGCATCTTTTAGGCATACATGGAAAATTCACATCGTCAAAAAGGGAGAGACAGAGAGAGAGAGAGAGAGAGAGAGAGAGAGAGAGAGAGAGAGAGAGAGGAGAGAGAGAGAGAGAGAGAGAGAGAGAGAGAGGAGGTGGGGGTGGGAATCAGGGCTGAAGAAACACTTGAGAGCAGTTTTCTATCTGAAGGCCCTCTGCTGTCCCGCTCTCCGTAGAGTTTCTTTGCACTGCCAGCCAAATCTTCGGTAACTACACTTGCAACATGAACTAGTTGGGTTTTTGTTGTTGTTGTTGTTGTTGTTGTAGTATGGTTTGACCATAACTAGGGGAAGACGGGGTAAAAAGCCCATGGGCGGGTAAGAAGCCCATGCCAATTATCTCATGAAATAAAGAAAATGTCAGTCAAATTTGCCCATAACGAACACTCGTCTCATGGGCAAAACATGACTGCAGCTAATTTCTTTATTTCATGAGATAATTGGCATGGGCTTCTTACCCATCCCAGCTTTTACCCCGTCTTACAATGGGCCCTATGGTTTTGACCATAACTAATCATTTAATGCACCGTAACAGGTAAACATACAGAATGCAGAATGTGCAAGCCAAAATCGCAGCTAATGTTTTTATCCATTATCCCATTCGTTGCGCGTGCTCTGCCGTCATTGGGTGCGTGAAACAAGGCCAGTTTTTAGAAAGGCCAATCGTCATTCGACAGTTAATAATGCGCGTGCTTGGCTTTCATTGGCCTTGCCGGCTAATGTTCTGCGTAGCCAATCAGGGACACGCATGCAGCTTTGATTTTTGTTGTACTACGTTTGTTCCTACGTTGCCTGTGTAAACAAGTTCTTTCGGTTAGTAGCCAAACAACATGTCGCAGCTAATGTTCTGCATCCAACAGGCCAAACAGCAGCTAATGTTCTGCATAGAACAGGCCAAACATCGCAGCTAATGTTCTGCATAGAACAGGCCAAACATCGCAGCTAATGTTCTGCATACAACAGGCCAAACATCGCAGCTAATGTTCTGCATACAACAGGCCAAACATTGCAGCTAATGTTCTGCATACAATGGGCCAAACATCGCAGCTAATGTTCTGCATAGAACAGGCCAAACATCGCAGCTAATGTTCTGCATACAACAGGCCAAACATCGCAGCTAATGTTCTGCATACAACAGGCCAAACATCGCAGCTAATGTTCTGCATAGAACAGGCCAAACATCGCAGCTAATGTTCTGCATACAATGGGCCAAACATCGCAGCTAATGTTCTGCATACAACAGGCCAAACATCGCAGCCAAACATAATGTTCTGCATAGAACAGGCCAAACATCGCAGCTAATGTTCTGCATACAACAGGCCAAACAATGGGCCAAACATCGCAGCTAATGTTCTGCATAGAACAGGCCAAACATCGCAGCTAATGTTCTGCATACAACAGGCCAAACATCGCAGCTAATGTTCATACAACAGGCTAATGTTCTGCATAGAACAGGCCAAACATCGCAGCTAATGTTCTGCATACAACAGGGCCTAATGTTCTGCATACAACAAACATCGCAGCTAATGTTCTGCATAGAACAGGCCAAACATCGCAGCTAATGTTCTGCATAGAACAGGCCAAACATCGCAGCTAATGTTCTGCATACAACAGGCCAAACATCGCAGCTAATGTTCTGCATACAATGGGCCAAAAATCGCAGTTAATGTTCAGACTAAAATTCACAGGTAAATATTCAGACTAAAATTCACAGGTAATATTCAGACTCAGATTCACAGGTAGTATTTATGACAACAGTCCACAAATCAAAGTTAATATTCAGCATAAATGCAGACCGCAAACAACAGCTATTTCAGCATGCAACATATTTAACATCACTGGCACAGCTAGTATTCGACATACAACTGACTAAAAACCACAGCCAATATTCTGCACACAGCAGGCTAAAAATCACAGTAGTCAGCTACTTTTTAGCATATAGCAGGCTAAATATTACAATTAATAATCACCATACAACACAGCTAATATTCGGCATACAAAAGGTCGAAAATCAGTTAATATTAACCATACAGCATGCCATAAACTACGGGCAATATTCAGCATACAACAGACTGAAAATCACAGCTAATATTCAGAATGCAACAGATTGAAAATCACAGCTAATATTCAGAATGCAACAGATTGAAAATCACAGCTAATACTCAGATACAGAAGACTGAAAATCACAGCTGACATTCGGCATACAACAGACTGAAGATCACAGCTAATATTCAGAATACAACAGACTGAAGATCACAGCTAATATTCAGAATACAACAGACTGAAAATCACAGCTAATATTCAGAATACAACAGACTGAAGATCACAGCTAATATTCAGAATACAACAGACTGAAGATCACAGCTGATATTCAGAATACAATAGACTGAAAATCACAGCTAATATTCAGAATACAACAGACTGAAGATCACAGCTAATATTCAGAATACAACAGACTGAAGATCACAGCTAATATTCAGAATACAACAGACTGAAAATCACAGCTAATATTCAGAATACAACAGACTGAAGATCACAGCTAATATTCAGAATACAACAGACTGAAGATCACAGCTAATATTCAGAATACAACAGACTGAAAATCACAGCTAATATTCAGAATACAACAGAATGAAAATCACAGCTAATATTCAGAATACAACAGACTGAAGATCACAGCTAATATTCAGAATACAACAGACTGAAGATCACAGCTAATATTCAGAATACAACAGACTGAAAATCACAGCTAATATTCAGAATACAACAGACTGAAAATCACAGCTAATATTCAGAATACAACATAATGAAAATCACAGCTAATATTCAGAATACAACATAATGAAAATCACAGCTAATATTCAGAATACAACAGACTGAAAATCACAGCTAATATTCAGAATACAACAGACTGAAGATCACAGCTAATATTCAGAATACAACAGACTGAAAATCACAGCTAATATTCAGAATACAACAGACTGAAAATCACAGCTAATATTCAGAATACAACATAATGAAAATCACAGCTAATATTCAGAATACAACAGACTGAAAATCACAGCTAATATTCAGAATACAACAGACTGAAGATCACAGCTAATATTCAGAATACAACAGACTGAAAATCACAGCTAATATTCAGAATACAACAGACTGAAGATCACAGCTAATATTCAGAATACAACAGACTGAAGATCACAGCTGATATTCAGAATACAACAGACTGAAGATCACAGCTAATATTCAGAATACAACAGACTGAAGATCACAGCTGATATTCAGAATACAACAGACTGAAGATCACAGCTGATATTCAGAATACAACAGACTGAAGATCACAGCTGATATTCAGAATACAACAGACTGAAGATCACAGCTAATATTCAGAATACAACAGACTGAAGATCACAGCTAATATTCAGAATACAACAGACTGAAAATCACAGCTAATATTCAGAATACAACATAATGAAAATCACAGCTAATATTCAGAATACAACAGACTGAAGATCACAGCTGATATTCAGAATACAACAGACTGAAGATCACAGCTAATATTCAGAATACAACAGACTGAAAATCACAGCTAATATTCAGAATACAACAGACTGAAAATCACAGCTAATATTCAGAATACAACATAATGAAAATCACAGCTAATATTCAGAATACAACAGACTGAAAATCACAGCTAATATTCAGCATACAGCAGGCTGAAAATCACAGCTAATATTCAGAATACAACAGACCGAAAATCACAGCTAATATTCAGCATACAACAGACCGAAAATCACAGCTAATATTCAGAATACAACATAATGAAAATCACAGCTAATATTCAGAATGCAGGAGTTTGAAAATCACAGCTAATACTCAGAATACAATAAACTGAAAATCACAGCTAATACTCAGAATACATCAGAATGAAAATCACATGATGATGCAAATGATGTTTTACGTCTTCTCGGTCATAGACACACATGGGACATTTGTAAATACAAAGATGTTGGGAACAATACTGGCTGCAATGCACGGAGGCAGTGCAACACCAGTAAAGTCCCGAGTTTTTAACAATATAGATAGGTGTAGCGGTAACCATGCCACGGTTAAACCTCATCGGCTATGGTACCACCACATTGACGAATGAAAATCACAGCTAATATTTAGAATACAACAGACTGAAAATCACAGCTGATATTCAGAATACAACAAACTGAAGATCACAGCTAATATTCAGAATGCAGGAGTCTGAAAACCACAAGTAATTGAGAATACAACAGATTGAAAATCACATTTAATATTCAGAATATAGCAGACTGAAAATCACAGTCGTCAGTACAATCAGCATCACCGCAAACGCCCGCAAGAGAAACGAATCCATCAGTTCCGCTAACTCTTGCCACGTGAGCGGAGGAGGAAGTGTCTCGATTCCCTCCCTTGCTCCTCCACGATCCCCTTTCTCCGTGGGACCGTTCACTGTATCTCTTTTCTGCGAAGAGTTCTCGCCCGTGTCGGTAGTTATCACTTTGAATTCTCCTACTTTAAAGTCCGAAGTTTTGTGACTGTTGGAAACGTGAACAAAATCCGCAATGGGCACAATTTTCGTTTTCGTTGGTGTAGTAGAAGACCCGTGCCTGTTGTCCCTTCCGCCATGTTTGTTGGTTGGTTTCCGTTTCCGGCGGAAGCACGTGCAGTTGCGTAAGGGTATGAGGAAGCGCGTGGCTAGCGTGGCGTAGATTTTGTTGATTGGTTTGTCGCTGGGTTGGTGGTACAAATGGAGAACCCAGGTGGTCAGTAAGGTTGCTAGACAGCCCATGCACAGAATCACTGCAAGGTACACCTCTGAAAAAATAAGAGAGAGAGAGAGAGAGAGAGAGAGAGAGAGAGAGAGAGAGAGAGAGAGAGAGAGAGAGAGAGAGAGAGAGAGAGAGAGAGAGAGAGAGAGAGAGAGAGAGAGAGAGAGGAGTAGAAGTGTAAGCAGGGTTAAGAACTGATGAATAGAAAGCTAAGAAATCATACCAGAAAACATGTGAAAACACAAAGTATGCTCGCACACACACACGCACGCACACACGCATGCACGCCGCACACACATGCTCTCACACGCACACACAAACACGTACACGCGCCCACACGCACGTGCACGCTCGCAGGCATGCACACACACACACGCACGCACACGCACACGCACACGCACACGCGCACGCACGCACACGCACGCACACGCACGCACACACACACACACACACACACACACACACACACACACACACACACACACACACACACACACACACATATTTCAAGAAAAAAAATGAAAATGTACTTAATGAATAAATAATTGGCCCTTTGTGGAAATGACAAAGTTTCCTGTATATTGCGTATGTATTGTATTCAACGTAGCTATTATTGTGCTAAGCGATGTCTTGTGCATTGCACACATTAAGTTTCAGGGTCATGTCTTTTTTTCTCCACTTGAGGGTGTAATGCTACTACTAACATGTTCATTGATCATACCACCATGTCTTTCTTCCTGGCTAAAAATCATCCCTTAGTCATTGTTAATAACTATGTGATTGTTCCCCCTTCCCCCATTTTCCACGTTTTTGTTGGTGTGTGTGTATGCAAGTGTGTGTGTGTATGTGTGTGTGTGTGCGTGTGTGTGCGTGCGTGCGTGCGTGCGTGCGTGCGTGCGTGCGTGCGTGTGTGTGTGTGTGTGTGTGTACGTGCGTGCGTGTATGTACATGTTTGTGTGTGTAGTTTGTGCATTTTCATGTTCTGCTTGTTTATCATTTGATTTCTGTTTTGTTATGGATGGCTTGATGTAAAAAAGCATAATGTAATGCTTATTCGATGTCCATCTGAAAATAAAATTTTGACTTGACTTGACTTGACTTGACACAAACGCGCGCCACTCAGTCAGCCAGGAATACTAACAAACAAGCAGGAAACATGAACCAGCTTCGCTTCTCTGCTGGTGAAAACAAACAGCATAATATATAATTATGCAGCTCTTAATTAATCTTGATAGTTAATTAAATCAAAACGCGCACGCATTCATTCATTAACGTTCGTAATGCGTCATTCAAACAGAAACGCTGAAATAATCATGATGAGCAAAAAAACACAAAACGACACACACACATTTGGGAAAAGAACACACCATAGAATATGACAGATATAGACCTAAAGGCAAGATACCGAGAGGAGAAAAAGAGTGGGGAGAGAGCTTCAGTAAATATCTCAATTAATACAGGTGAACATTTTTCACTCTTTATCCATGGCAAGAACGTAATATGCTAGTCATAAAGGTCTCTGTACACGTTAACGTAATTCACAAAATATCATTATTTTCCCCATGGCAACACAGTGAGTTGTAGATCATATCATGAGTGGCCTAACACTGTGCTGCCATGGGGAAATAGACATATTTTTGTAAGTATTTATTGTTAACCTGTACAGAGACCGTAAGACAACTTGAATATCGCTGTGTTGCCATGGGGAACGAGTGAAAATGTTCGCGTGCATTGAGACCTTAACAGGAGGGAAAAGGTGGGGTTTGAGATTTGATTTGAAGGCAGAGAGGGTCGGTCGCTGATCAAGGGAGAGGGAGAGTAGAGGAAATGTTGTTCCAGTTTGCCACTCACGAACAAGTGGGTTTTGAGATTGCATTTAATTTCGGAAGGCAGAGAGGGTTGGTCGCTGACGGAGGGAGAGGGAGAGTAGGGGATATTTTGTTCCAGTTTGCCACACACGAAGAAGTGGGTTTTGAGATTGGATTGGATTTTTGAAGGCAGAGAGGGTCGGTCGCTGACAGAGGCAGAGGGAAAGTAAAGAAAAGATTGTTCTAGTTTGCCACTCACGAACAAGTGGGTTTTGAGATTGCATTTAATTTTAAAGCAGAGAGGGTCGGTCGCTGACAGAGGCAGAGGGAGAGTAGAGAAAATGTTGTTCCAGTTTGCCACACACGAACAAGTGGGTTTGGAGATTTGGATTTGATTTCGGAAGGCAGAGAGGGTTGGTCGCTGACGGAGGGAGAGGGAGAGTAGAGAAAATGTTGTTCCAGTTTGCCACTCACTAACAAGTGGGTTTGAATTGAGATTTGTTTGTTTTTTCAAGGCAGAGAGGATCGGTCGATGACGGAGGGAGAGGGAGAGTAGAGAAAATGTTGTTCGGGTTTGCCACTCGCGAACAGGTGGGTTTTTAGATTGGATTTAATTTTAAAGCAGAAAGGGTCGGTCGCTGACGGAGGGAGAGTAGAGAAAATTTTCCAGTTTGAGATTTAATTTTGAGGGTTTTGGGTTTTGAGATTTGATTTGATTTTTGAAGACAGAGAGGGTCGGTCGCTGACGGAAGGAGAGGGAAAGTAAGGGGAAAACAAAACTTTGTCCCAGTTTGCTGCCCACACTACCAACACTCACGTAGGATGGAGGTGTCGGTGGAGACGGGGGGCAGGTTCTCCGTGACCCAGGTGAGGAAGACGACGTAGGACAAGAGCACAGTGAGAGCGTAGCCCATCTTCTCCCCGGACTCTATGGGCAGCAGGAACACCGCGTTCATCAGCACGGAGTTCAGCACGATGGGCATCAGCTGAAACCACAGTCATTGTCATCGTCATCACGGACTCTATGGGCAGCAGGAACACCGCGTTCATCAGCACGGAGTTCAGCACGATGGGCATCAGCTGAAACCACAGTCATTGTCATCGTTATCGTTGTCGTCGTCGTCGTCGTCATCATTATCATCATCATCATCATCATCATCATCATCATCATCGTCATCACGGACTCTATGGGCAGCAGGAACACCGCGTTCATCAGCACGGAGTTCAGCACGATGGGCATCAGCTGAAACCACAGTCATCATCATCGTTATCGTCGTCGTCGTCATCATTATCATCGTCATCGTCATCGTCATCATCATTATCATAATCGTCGTTTCTGTTGTCATCATCATCGTCGACGTCGTCGGCGTTAACATCATCATCGTCGTCGTCGTCGTCGTCGTTGTCAACATCATCATCGGCGTGGTCGCTGTCACTATGATCATCGTCAACATCATCATCAACGTCATCATCATCATCATCATCGTCGTCGTCGTTAACATCATCATCATCGTCGTCTTCGTCTTTGTTGTCAAAATCATCGTCGTCGTCGTCGTTTTCAACATCATCATCAGCGTGGTCGTTGTCACTACGATGATCATCGTTAACATCATCATCATTATCAACGTCATCATCATCATCATCGTCGTCGTCGTTGTTGTCGTTGTCATTCTCCTCCTCCTCCTCTTTCGTCCTCCTCCTCCTCCTCCTCCTCCTCATCATCATAATCATCAATAACATTGTCATTGTCGTCGTCGTCGTCGTTATCATCATTATTACCATCGTCATCATCATCATCATCATCATCATCATCATCATCATCATCATCATCATCATCATCA
>CM065707.1:38319162-38331662 GCA_017654935.2 Phymorhynchus buccinoides | reverse complement strand
TGAAATTTGCTTCATTTCATGAGAATAATTGGCATGGGCTTCTTACCCGCCCATGGGCTTTTTACCCCGTCTTCCCCTAGCTATATGGATCAACGAACTCCATTAGAGGAACAATAGACTTATTAACACTGCCGGAAACTTGCCATAATGCGTGTTTAAGTAGGCCCCACATGTATGCGTAAGTCCAAATCTGCTCCATTGCATGCCAGATTATAATAATTGGAATCAGGGGCGGATCAATCGATTCGCAAGGGGGGGTCTCCGCTGGGAGGTCCAGGGAGCTGCATAGGTTCCGGGTTAACCCTTTCAACGCCAGCCATTTTCAGCCCAAACTTTCCATTAAACTTACCTGGGTAGAGAACAGATTTCGTCTGCAGTATTTGGGATTCCTTTGTGACATCCATAAAATAGGGTCTCTTCTTACCTCCCAAAGTTAAGAACATATTAAGGTCACTGGTTACCAGACCCTCATTTGATGCCTTTCAGTGACATGGGTGTTCAATCATTGTGGTGCCAAGAGGCGACAGTGGTAATGAAAGGGTTTTAAGGGGTAATGCCTTTTTTGGGTGGGTGGGGGTGGGCGGGGGGTGGGCAGGAGGCAAAGCCCCCAGAAAATTTTGCAATTTAGAAATTTATAAAAACAAAAAATTCGAGCCATTTTCTTTCTATTGACCCTTGTATAAGGTACATGCTTGGGGCAGAAGGGGGGTTTCCAGACCCCCTGGACCCCCCCCCCCTCAGATCCGCCTCTGGGAATAGTGCAAGGCGTGTTCAGAAAAAAAATTATGATCTCTCTGCTATGCTACTTTCTCCTTTCCATTTAAAAAGTGTTCTTCCTCCCCCCCCCCCCCCCCCTTATCTTTGGTTAATTATTTGTCTTCTTATTTTTCTCTCCTCCCCCCCCCCCCCCCCCCCCTTAAGCCTTTCACTCCCAAGAGCGAGTTTCGACGCGCTTAGGGGGTATAACCTACTCAGTAGCCCAGATCTTAAAAGACTGAGTTATTTCCCTTTCCTCTAGTTGACATTACTTGAGAAGGGTCTGAACTTGTTTATTTCTCAGGAAGTTTTGGGTCGATTTTGATGCGGTTAATGACGACACCAGTGAAAATCAAGGATTCAATCAATCAATCAATCAATCAATATTTTTATTGTCCATTTTACAGGAAATTCTTTTTTGCAGCGATAAAACAATCAACAAAAAACACAATAAAGACAGAGACATAGTATGTAGAAAAAAAAGAAAAAAGAAAATATGCAACTATTTTAAACACCGTGCGCACATACAATTCTTGGTCACACACACCCACAACCAGCGCGCACGCACACACACACACACACACACACACACACACACATAATTATATACACACACACACATCATGCCCATGCGTACAACCATTTATCTACCCATCCATCTAACTTATACATAATGCACATTATGATTACACATACATACAAACATGTGTAATCAAGGATTCAATCAATCAATTCAATGTCATATTGAGGCATGTGGAAGTATAGTGCTTAATGTTTTGTAGCTATCTTGATTGCTATACACACACAAAAAAAACCACCTTCGGGACTTTCCTGGTATTGCAGTACATCCAAGATAGTCCCACCCCACCATCTTTACAGTTATTAATTGTCCCATATATACAAGCGCCTGTTCCGGGCCGGAGGACGTTAAACGAATTTTCATCAAGTAGTGCTTAATTTTGTTGAAAGGAGAGCTTGTGGTTTAGCCACCCAGCAAAATGAGCAGCTTAGGGCGCCAATTTCACCGCCAGGGGGCAATCAAACCAGTAGGGGCTTAGCGTGTGATATTCTTAGTTGGGGGGTAGAGAGAAAGAGAGAGAGGGAGATGAGTCCCTCTCTCTCTCTCTCTCTCTCTCTCTCTCTCTCTCTCTCTCTCTCTCTCTCTCTCTCTCTCTCTCTCTCTCTCTCTCTCTCTCTCTCTCTCTTTCTTCCCTCAACTAAAAATAACACGCGCTAAGCCCCTACTGGTTTGATTGCCGCCTGGCGGTGAAATGGGCGTCATAAGCTGACCATTGACCACAGATCATGCCTAGTAGATGATGTAGTTTCGTTTGAGCATCTCCATTCACTTCTGCCGGGCATCCTCAAAATTCTTTACCTCGCAATAATTAACGCCAATATTGACGCGCGTACACACGCACGCACGCACACACACACACACACACACAGACACACACACATACACACACACACACACACACACACACACACACACACACACACACACACACACACACACACACACACACACACACACACACACACACACACACACACACACACACACACACACACACACACACACACACACACACACACACACACACACACACACACACATGTACGCACACGCACACACACACACACACACACACACACACACGCACACACACACACACACACGCGCACACACACACACACACACACGCGCACGCGCACACGCACACACACACACACACACACACACACACACACACACACACACACACACACACACACACACACACACACACACACACACACACACACACACACACACACACACACACACACACACACACACACACACACATGTACGCACGCGCGCGCACGCACACACACACGCGCACACGCGCGCGCGCGCACACGCGCGCGCACACACACACACACCACACACACACACACACACACACACACGCGCGGTAAAAGGTCTGAAGTGCTAATGGCATACTCGTAATTCGTCCGGAATAAGTTAAGTTGTACTGGTTATGAATCGATGGTGCCGAGTTGTTAGTACGTTTGGCATTCTGCATCTGCATCTATAGTTGATAGGGCCACATCGTGGCATATTCATCAACGAAACTAGGTGAGAGCACACCCTTTTTTTTCCTTTTTTCTTCCCAGGCATTATCTTCAAAACAAAATGGGTTCAATCAAGCAATCATTCAATCAATATTTTAATTGTCCATTTGACAGGGAATTATTTTTGCAGCGACAAAGCAATCAACAAAACAACACAATAAAGACTGAGACATAGTATGTAGTTCTGCAGATCTTTTTTTATTTTTATTTTTAATTTTTGACAAAAAAAGAAAAAAAAAAAAGAAGATTGTTTATTTTTTTATTTTTTTTTATTAGTTTTTTTTAATGAAGCTTTCGAGCTTTATTTATCTTCTTTCAGCAATGATAAAAACTGACTGATGCCAAACACTTTATAGGCACATCTTTAAGGAAAAAAAAGATAAGAAATGAAAATAGAATAAGGGTGAGCGCAATTCAATATGACAAAAAAAGGAGAAAAAAAAGATGTTTTTTGTTTTTTTTGTTTTAAACTCTCTTTACTTTACACAACACATTGATAAACTGATCTCTCTCTTTACTTTACACAACACATTGATAAACTAATCTCTCTCTTTACTTTACACAAAACACATTGATAAACTGATCTCTCTCTTTACTTTACACACAACACACAAAACACATTGATAAACTGATCTCTACTTTACACAAAACACATTGATAAACTGATCTCTCTCTTTACTTTACACAACACTTTACTTTACATTGATAAACTGATCTCTCTCTTTACTACACACAACACATTGATAAACTACTTTACACAAAACACATTGATAAACTGATCTCTCTCTTTACTTTACACACAACACATTGATCTTTACTTTGATCTCTCTCTTTACACAACACATTGATAAACTGATCTCTCTCTTTACTTTACACAAAACACATTGATAAACTGATCTCTCTCTTTACTTTACACAACAACACAAAACACATTGATAAACTGATCTCTCTCTTTACTTTACACAACACATTGATAAACTGATCTCTCTCTTTACTTTACACAACACATTGATAAACTGATCTCTCTCTTTACTTTACACAACACATTGATAAACTGATCTCTCTCTTTACTTTACACAACACATTGATAAACTGATCTCTCTCTTTACTTTACACAACACATTGATAAAGTTCTGCAGATCTATCTAAACAGACACAGATAGTTCTGCAGATCTATCTAAACAGACAGGTGGAGAGAAAACTGTTACCCCCCAACATTTTTTGACTAGACCAGGCACTATAATTGTGAGTGCGTCTTAAAAGCCAGTCAATACCGGTAGCAACATGTATCATATTTTTTCGGGCTATACAGGCGCACCTGATTATAAGGCGCCCCCCACCCCCACCCCCACCCCCACCCACACATCACCCCATTTTGCACCAAATTTAGATTTTACTGTTATAGTTTCTTACTATATTACCAGTCACATTCTTCTTCTTCTGCGTTCCCAGGCCATATGGCCATAATGGGTAAGGTACGTATATGTCTGTTTTTCAGTCTTCAAGCTGCGTACAGCCGACACATTCTGATTTCGGAGGAGCTCAAAGGAGAAACATTATTGGGAAGAATTTTTTTTTAAAGGCAGGAGAATGGGGCCATTACGTCAGAAATATAGTAGATGATAGAAAGCAAAGGGAAAAGGCAGAGTCAAAGAGAATGGCAGATTAGAGGAAGTTACAAGCACAGAACTTCCAGAAGGTTGGTGAACTATTTTTACGAAAGACCCCCTGGTATCCCCACAGGGAGAGACTCGTGGAGGGGGCGGGGTCGTCCAGCTCCCCGTATGGAGGCACGAGGCATCCACCCACTGCCCCAAGTCACATTCATTATAAAGTGCAGAGGTCTCAGTGGGAGAAGAAAAAAAAGTATCGCCTTCTAGTCCGAAAAATATGGTCAATTAGCGTAAACGGCCAATCGTATTGGTAGTTTCTTCTAATTTACATGTTACTACTTGTGCTAAGTGTTTAAGACGCACTCGTGGTTATCTAACCACAATGAGATTCAACCCACCATTGTTGATGAAAAGGTGATTTTTGCTGTTCGTTGTTGTGGTGGTTGTTTACGAGTAATTTATTACACACGCCATCCATTCACCACTGTCAGTGTTAGTTTGTTACGTCTTCACCTCGACAAACTCTTTTTCAAGGCGAAAATTTGGTTTATTTTGTTTTGTTTCGACTCGTTATCTCTTCTAACGCCATGAGTCTTTTTTTGACGTTCTTAGTTGTCCGTTGCATCTCAAACGACAGAGAGAGAGGTGTGTGTGTGTGTGGGGGTGGGGGGGGGGGGGGGGGGGTGTAACTATTTTTTTGAGTGCGCATGCGTTGCTTTAACTGAAAAAAACCATCACTGACATAAGCTCTGAAAATAGACAAACACACGGCAGGGTGCTTGGCAGTGAATGTCTTTGCATTTGGTGGGAGTGAAGTGTGATGTACCGGGCGAATACATTCACCCATGGGGCTGGAAGAGTTGATAGTATTTTGTGCATTTCAATCTAGTGGCGTTGTGGTGTTTTGAGTTCAATCATAAACAGACATCAGAACAGTCTGAGGTCCAATCCTCTGAAAACCGCGGTAAAACAAAAAGGGCCACAAGGCCCCAGACTGTAGAGGGACAACACTGAAACGAGTTCCCAACACCACAAAAAAGGCTGAATATAGTGATAAATCACTTTAACATGCTATTTGACAGAAAAGCTAACACTGAATAAACAGGCAAAACCTCTGACAAGAGAAGCCAATCCTCTGTCAGAAAATTCTTAATCCTCTGAAATTTGCAGATCCTCTGACAATTCTGATGCTTGATTACTACAGTAATTTGTTGTTTTCTCACAAATAGGGGAAGACGGGGTAAAAAGCGCTTGGGCGGGTAAGAAGCCCACCCCAATTATCTCATGAAATGAAGCAAATTTCAGTCTCATTTTGCCCATGAGACGAGCGTTAATGTCTAGCATTCGTCCCATAGGCAAATTTGACTGACATTTTCTTTATTTCATGAGATAATTGGGGTGGGCTTCTTTCCCGCCCATGCACTTTTTACCCCGTCTTCCCCTACAGTACCGTAAGTTTTGTCTTACAAAGACGCAAATTCTTATTTCACTTTCCCTGCGCCCTATTAGCTGATAGCGTCTCATCTATTCCCAAAATAGAAACAACAGTACTGAGCGGCAAACGCCTAAACTCATTCAAGTCGTTCCGGCCATATATGTCCAGAATTAATAGACAGCTGTCAATTTGATGCATTTGCTTCAAAGGAAATACATCTGTGTGCACATCTTACCTTGGTCACTCCTAAACTCGCTTCGCTCCCTTAGACTACAATTTTGCCTCTGACTTTGCTTTTGTAGTGGTTTGTTGTGTTTTTAAACATTTCCTTCTTATTATTCGTTTTTGGGTGTCTTTATTGAATGATTTATTTACTGCTTAGTTTATTCCTTGATCATCTGTCTGTCTTTATGAAGTTAAAAAAGAAGAAGGAATCGATGTATGCTAAATGTAAAATGCATTTATATGTTTGCTTATGTTTGATTCATTCATTCATTAAAAAGGTTTGAAACAACAGAAAATAGAAAACTATGTTTTGGTGAGAGAGAGAGAGAGAGAGAGAGAGAGAGGAGAGAGAGAGAGAGAGAGAGAGAGAGAGAGAGAGAGTCTTTCATAAGAGAGATTGAGAAAGATGAGGGGGGGGGTCATTTGGGCGTAGATACACTGAGGGGAAATACACGCACGCTCACGCACACAAACACACGCGCTTACACGCGCACGCACGCACGCACACACACACACACACACACACACACACAACACACACACACACAAGTGCAGACACACTTCCACACAGAGGCGCAAGACAGAGATTAGAGGTAAGAGAGAGTAAAGAGAGAGAGAGAGAGAGAGAGAGAGTCGTGGAGAGAGAGAGAAGAGAAAGAGAGAGAGTCAAATTAGAGAATTTTAGAGAGAGAATTAGAGAGAGAGAGAGAGAGAGAGAGAGATTATTGGATTTATTAGAGAGAGAGAGAGAGAGAAAGGAGAGAGAGAGAGAGAGAGAGAGAGAGAGAGAGAGAGAGAGAGAGAGATGGAGAGAGAGAGAGAGAGAGAGAGCGAGACTTTTACGAACGAACGAACGAAATTTTGTTTAATCAGGGTTATAAGATAAGCATACAATTTGCTTTTTTACACTCAGCCCTGAGGCTAAGCAAAGGTTAACCACAAAAAATATATACTTGCATAACAAATAATAATAATACAAAGCATTCAAGAAAAGTAAATATGTATTTTTTATTTACTCACAAATCTGCATAAGATTATGCAGAAATAACATAACACAGCACTATATACATCATCAATGTACAAGACAAATACAGGAAGAAGGTGATGGGGAGAGGGCTTGGAGGCGGGAAAAGGTACAATGATTGATTTAGATGGCACATGGGTAATGTTTAGGCCTATGCCACAATCTTCTGTATATAATAAGGCACACATAATTCAAATCACCAAGTAGAATAGCCAAATCATGCATGGTTTATGCTTTTATACCAGGAATAGAGGGACAAAATAAACTTATGATATTAAAGATTCGGTAAAGTTAAAGATGCGCCCCCTCTCTTCCATTTCTCGGTTGTTTCCATTTTTCCGTTCTTGCCTTTCTTACTGCAGATTGAGTACTTCATCCTCTATCGTTTGCTATATTTAACACTAATTTTCATCCATTTACATAATGAAACACATGCATTCAATAATATTTTACCAAAGATTCCTTTGGTATTCATGACCTTGCCCTGGCCTGGTTTGAGAGCTATTTATCCGACCGCACCTAGATTGTCTGTGTTGGTGGCATGTACTCAGAGCCTTCTGCTCTCAAGTATGGTGTACCACAGGGTTCTGTTCTGGGACCTATTCTTTCCGTGCTCTATGTTGCTCCTGTGTCCGATGTTGTCAGTCAACATTCCTTGTCACATGAGAGTTTTGCTGACGATACAGAAGTGTATCATTCGGCCTCTCTTGCTGAAGTTAGTGGGCTGATATCGCGGACACAGGAGTGCATAGCTGACCTAAAAACATGGATGACACACAACAACATACAGCCTAACGAGGATAAAACTGAACTTATGTTAGCATGTCCTACTAAAAAAACTGCTCAATGATTCTTCCCTTCCAGTCTCTGTCACAATCGACAACACCACTATCTCATTTGCCTCTTCTGTTCGCAGTCTTGGTGTCACCTTAGATCAAAGCCTCTCCCTTCAGCAGCATGTGTCTAATATCTGCAGATCAATATACATTGATAAATAGAAAGATGGCAGAGCGACCGCACATGGAATGATAATCCCGAACAACAGTGCTCAATTTTCACTCTTTATTTACTACACTAAAATTGAAACTCACTGACGGTGTATAAATGGGTAGCTACCTTTTCGCCCTGTTTTATTTTCGCCCTGTGAGGGCGAAACGAAAGTTCATTAACCCCTCAGTGGCAGTGCCGTTTCGCCCTGTCAATCCATGTCGTATCGCCCTGTCGCCTTTCGCCCTGTTCCCATTCTGCCCTGTCTCTCGCGTTCACTGTGAATTGTCATCTATCTCTCGTGGAAATAAGCTAAACAGTTTGATTTTCGATCCCAATTTTTTCACGTGTTATTTTTCTCTTCTTCCAATCATGTTCATCTGCTGTAAATGGCAATTGTTGACATGTACTGGGGTTAAAACAATTTAGCTGCTTGGGGAAAACCCAATAATGTTGGCATTGATGAACTCATGTGAAACCATTCTCTATGAGCACAGAGCGATATTGCTCACTTTGTTTAAAGCTCTTTTGTGAACATTAAATTTTTTGAAACCATACATTTTAATAATAAATTTTAAAATTGATAACCTCTGTTGAACTGTGTGGAATCGTAGAGAGAGAAGCAGGGCAACATGAGAACAGGGCGAAACGAAACAGGGACTGCCGATCTTGGGGCGAAAGTCCGCAGTCTTGGGGCGAAACGAAACAGGGCGAAAAAGACTGCCGTAATCATTTTGGGGCACAGGGCGAAAAAGACTGCCGTAATCTTTGGGGCGAAACGAAACAGGGCGAAACAGACTGCCGTAATCTTTGGGGCGAAACGAAACAGGGCGAAACAGACTGCCGTAATCTTTGGGGCGAAAGGGGAACAGGGCGAAAAAGACTGCCGTAATCTTTGGGGCCAAAGGGGAACAGGGCGAAACAGACTGCCGTAATCTTTGGGGCGAAAGGGGAACACGTTAAAACAAGACTGCGTAAATTTGGGGCGAAAGGGGAACAGGGCGAAGACGAGACTGCCGTAATCTTTGGGGCCAAAGGGGAACAGGGCGAAAAAGACTGCCGTAATCTTTGGGGCGAAAGGGGAACAGGGCGAAAAAGACTGCCGTAATCTTTGGGGCGAAAGGGGAACAGGGCGAAAAAGACTGCCGTAATCTTTGGGGCGAAAGGGGAACAGGGCGAAAAAGACTGCCGTAATCTTTGGGGCCAAAGGGGAACAGGGCGAAAAAGAACAGGGCAAAAGGGAAATCCCTGCACAACTAACTATAATTGTAATAGTAGGTTATAACGCTGCATCAAACGCTTTTTTTTATATTTGAAGAATAGTCGATTAGATATCGGTTCATACTCATAAGAAGAATAAGGCTTACATGTTAATAAATATTTCATGTGCGAAACGAGTTTTGTACAGAAAAGGGGTGCAATTAAATGCAATGATTTGTTTTATTTAAAGACAATACAAATGATTAAGTTGATCACTATCGCATGCCCGAAGAAAACTATAGGTAGCTTATTCACAAGAAGGCAGCTACAGTAGAATGTTAACATTTGAACATGATCATGTTGCTATGGGGCTAACTGCAAAACACAGTTTCAGTTCAAACCATGTTCTCTCCCCTTCTTCTACCCCCCCATTTCTCCCCATTCCTTTGTCAATCTGGTTAAATTGCTGTGCAAATGACATGATTTGAATCCACACTTTCGCTTACAAACATGCTGAAAGCTTTCTGACTGTTCTCCCGAGAAAAATAACCTGATATTAAAAAAAAAAAAGAATACAGCAATTCTGGACATGTTCTTTTGATTCAACAAATTGAAAAATAAATATTGTAAAATAAATCAGAATTATAATATTTTAAACTGATACGAATATGTTGGCAAACATATCCACTATTATTTGACTAAGGCTGCTCTGCTTTGTGTTAATGATGAAAATGGTCAGATTTAACGTGGTGACAGCCCTAACATGGCCTTTGTCGTCGAAGGGGCTATAATTTTAATCTTAATCTTTAAAATGATGAAAATGTACAATATTCACTGAACTATTTAGATGGATATGTGATTCTCATTTACAATACTTGTAGTACAGTTTAAAAAAACACACCATTTCCTACAATTCTATTACTATCAACCTAGTGGCTAAATAATTATAACATTACAAAATCTTAGTTTTGAAATTTCTTTGAAAAGTTGATTCAATGTTTGAATTAGAATTTTTTTGGGATAAAAAAATGTTTTTCAAAAACCTACAAAACTAAGAAAATGAACGTATAAAGAGAAAGTAAAGATATTTTGTAATAATTATTGACAAAGATTGATAATTCAACTGTGTGTATTTCTTTGGAAAGTCCGCCCCCGGGGCAGGTCCGTCATTTTGTTTTTATTGCTAAGCACTTTGCTCTAGAATCATTTAGAACATGTGATGGCCACACACTGTCCTCTCGCCATGTTCTGTGTAAGTTTGGAGGGTGTGCATCAATTTGAGAAAAGTTGAGTGCAAAAAATGTGACTTTTGCCAGTTTTTGTAACATAGGAAACCATGATTTATTTTCAGTTTTCATGGTTTTTGTAATATGAAGATAAATTTTAGATTGTAGCATCGAAAGGATGCTTAGTAATTGAAGATTATGTGTGAGTCTGGATTTTAGCATGCATAGCTATGTGACGACGCGTTTTGAAATAACGACGCTTTTGAAGCCTAAGGTATTTCAAACCCCGCCTCGAGTTTATTTCAAAACTACGTTGGGGTGTGTCGACACGTTTTGAAATAAAAACGCGATTTGAAATACATTTTGTGTTTTCTGACTCTTTAGTATGTCTACGTCTGTCAACGCATTCTGCTCTATGTGTCTATCAAAAATGAAACCTCTTTTTGATGCGGTTGACCAGTGGTCAATGTTACTGCATTTTCCTAATATTGGCCTATTTTGACTGTTTGAGCCTCAAATTCAGTGAGTATATAGGGGAAGACGGGGTAAAAATTTTTGGATGGGTTGAACAGTGGTCAGTATCTCATGACCAGAAGCAAATTTTGGCCTATTTTCACCATTTGATTGCAAATGTCTAGCATTAGGATGTTCAAATGAACTGAAATTTTTTGATGTTCATGACCAATGGTCAGTGTCACTGACCAGTGGTCCCATTGGCCTTTTTACCACTGTTTCCCCTACAAATTAGTGTATTAGGATTCAAATGACTATGGGTTTTGATGTCGTTGACCAGTGGTCAGTGTCATTGACCATGTTGTGCATTTTGGCCTATTTTCACTGTTTGTCTGCAAAATTAGCCTCTATTAGGAGTTCAAGGGGAACGGGGTAAATTTTTGCATGGGTGGTTGACCACCCCAATTAGTCATGAAATGAACCAGTGGTCATTTGGCTCATTTTCACTGTTTGACTGCAGATTAGTAATATTAGGAGTCGTCAAATGAACAAATTTTGAAATTTTGACCAGTTTCATGTGATCATTGACCAGTGGGCTTCTTGGCCTATTTTGCACTGTTTGACCCCAAATTAGTGTACGTTGTTGTCCACAAAGCACCTAACTATTGGAAGGACAAAATTGAGCCTCTACTTCACAAAGCTTGCTATTTACGCAGAAAAGCTGAAAACCCAGACGGACAAGCCCCGTTCTCCCCAATAGGATATTTCCATAAGGCAAAATTGAGCATCAGAGCGGTTCAAGTGAGTAACAAGTGTGGTTGTTGGCATCCAAGGTCGAGCCGTCAGCACACAGACACTGGTAGCCAAGGCCAGATGTGGGCATACAAAAGTGGGCACACCCACCCATGTTGTCACCGCAGCCGTTGGGTCCTGACAAACATAATGAGTAACAACTATGTTAATGAGAAAGGTAGGAAACTACTGACACAGGGCAAACCTAGTCCCATGGCTAAAGTGCTTAATGCAATAACAGCTGTCGTTAGGTCCTGAAACCCCCCCGTAGGAAACTACTGACACAGGGCAAACCTAGTCCTCTACTAAAGTGCTTATACAATAACAGCTATGTTAGGTGCACGCCCGTAGGAAACTACTGACACAGGGCAAACCTAGTCCCATGGCTTCAGTGCTTATACACGTATGCTGTCGTTAGGTCATGAAACCCCTAACGTATGGGTACTGAAACAGGGCAAATTGAGCCTCTGGCTTCAGTGAGTATACACGTATGTTGTGCACGCATTTTCCTAACTATGGGTCTAAACAAAATTGAGCCTCTACTTCAGTGAGTATAACGTATGTTGTGCACGCATTTTTCCTAACTAGGGGTCTACTGACAAAATTGAGCCTCTACTTCAGTGAGTATATACGTATGTTGTGCACGCATTTTCCTAACTATAGGTCTA
>CM065707.1:38314162-38316662 GCA_017654935.2 Phymorhynchus buccinoides | reverse complement strand
CTGTGTTTCTCTGAAGGACGAAGGCCTAAATGGATAATCCATTCATTCATTCAATTTGATTGACTGATTAATTGATTCATTCATTCGTTGTTATTTCATTCTCTCTCTCTCTCTCTCTCTCTCTCTCTCTCTCTCTCTCTCTCTCTCTCTCTCTCTCTCTCTCTCTCTCTCTCTCTCTCTCTCTCTCTCTCTCTCTCTCTCTCTCTCTCTCTCTCTCTCTCTCTCTCTCTCTCTCTCTCTCTCTCTCTCTCTCTCTCTCTCCCTCCCGTTATTTTGTTCTGTTCTTTTGCCTGAGGGCAAGGTGTAAAAAAGCTGAATCAGGTTGTCCAGTTTCCTTCAATAAAAATGTTCGTATTCGTATTCGTACAGTCTCTCTGTCTCTGCCTGTCTGTCTCTCTCTCTGGGCTACAAAATCAAATTAACAATCTTCAAAAAGCTTCGGATAAACTAGGTCTTAAAGTAAAAACAAAACTAAAATAATGTTTTTTAGAAAGGGTGGGCATCTTAGCAAAAACGAAAACTGGTTTTAGAAAGGGATACAAATTGAAGTAGTAAATAGCTACACGTACTTAGGTTTCACGCTAACAACAAGGTTGTCATTCGTAACTGCATTAGGGGAGCATGCGAGAAGAGCTAGGTGTAGAGTTTTAGAATTAATAACACCACGAGTCCTTAAAGAACAGGCTGTAGAATTGGCACCTGCACTCACTGCAATCTTCCGGTCGTCACTTGCTACGGGCTCTGTACCAGATGACTGGAGATCGGCATATCTTCAAAAAGGGGGAACAATACGACCCAGCCAACTATCGGCCAATCTCCCTTACCAGCGTCGTGTGTAAACTGCTCGAACACATCATCGTTGGAGCAGCGATGGGGCACTTTGAGAAGCATCACATCCTGAACGAGAACCAACATGGATTCAGGAAAGGGAGATCCTGTGAAACCCAACTCCTTGAATTCACAGAACTGACAGCCAATTTGGAGAGCAGCAAGCAGACGGACGTCCTCATTATGGACTTTTCGAAAGCGTTCGACAAAGTGAACCACAGTTTGCTGCTGCACAAACTCCAACGCTACGGTGTCAAGGGTTCCATCCACGCATGGATCTCCTGCTTCCTCAGGGATCGCTGCCAAGCAGTCCTGGTAGAAGGCTCAAGATCTGCCTTTGTTGATGTCACGTCAGGAGTTCCCCAGGGGTCAGTGCTAGGACCATGTTTATTCCTGGCCTACATTAATGACCTGCCAGACCGACTGACATCAACTGCTAGACTGTTTGCTGATGACACCGCAGCCTATAGGATGATCTCCTCCATCCCAGACCAGGACCAGCTACAAGAAGACCTCCACTGCCTTGCGGTTTGGGAGAAGAGCTGGAGCATGGAGTTTCATCCTGCCAAGTGCCAGGCCATCCAAGTCACCAGGAGCAGGAGCCTCCTTGATTTGTCATTCTGCATGGACATACCCTTGAGGATGTGAGGGAGGTCAAGTATCTCGGAGTCAGTATCAACAGCGAGATCACCTGGGACTCACATGTCAACAACATCAGTACCAAGGCCAACAAGACCCTAGGATTCCTAAGACGCAATCTGAAGATCAGCAGCAGCAGTATCAAGGAACGGGTTTACAAAGCCTTCGTACGTCCCTTGCTTGAATATGCGTGTGCTGTCTGGGATCCGTACACAGAGGAGAGCATTGGCAAGCTGGAAGCGGTCCAGCCCAGGGCAGCTCGCTTTGTGCTGAACCAGTATAGGCCGACGTCTAGTGTGACCAGCATGCTGGACAAGCTGGGCTGGGAAACGTTGGAAAGCAGACGGCAGAGGACCAGGCTCTCCATGCTGTACAAAATCAGCTCTGGCGCTGTCCACTGCCCCGGCCTACATGCAAAGCTCGTGACACTTCCACATCGGCAACGGCATGGACACCATCTCCAGTTCCAACGCACCCAGTGCCGCACCAAATATCGGTCAAACTCTTTTCTCCCAAGGACCATCAGGGAGTGGAACGATCTGCGGCGGGACACCCTCGACACCTTCACTGCTGACGCCCCCTATGTGTCAATAGTGCAGGACCAACAATAAACCATCAAGCGCCCCTTCCCTCTCCCTCCCCCCCTCCTTTCAGCTTCCCCTCCACCCTCTGTCCCTTCAATATTAGTTAAGCAGGCATGTCCTCAGTAAAGAACAGACCGGCCCCCCATTTTTCAGTCTTTTGTTTCTGCAAAGGAGCCAGAATGGTCAACATACTGACCGTGGGCCCTGAAGAGAAGAAGAAGAAGAATGAAAACTACGTGGAGTTTAGGAAATATGGACATGACTGTATTTTTTTAAATTGTTTGACGCCCAGGTAAAACCTATGCTTCTGTATGCAGCGGAAATTTGGGATATGACTAAGTAAATTAATCGAATCAGTACAATTATTTGCCTGCAACATATCAATTTTCAAACTCACTGCATATGATGTATCAGTGAAGGAACTACACAAATTAGGCCAAAATAAAAAG
>CM065707.1:38291662-38309162 GCA_017654935.2 Phymorhynchus buccinoides | reverse complement strand
AAATTGTGGCTTCTAGTTTGTGGAGTGCCATAAATTGTGGTTTGTGGAGTGCCACAAATTGTGGCTTGTGGTTTGTGGAGTGCTTGTGGTTTGTGGAGTGCTTGTGGTTTGTGGAGTGCCACAAATTGTGGCTTCTGGTTTGTGGAGTGCCACAAATTGTGGCTTGTGGTTTGTGGAGTGCCACAAATTGTGACTTGTGGTTTGTGGAGTGCCACAAATTGTGGCTTGTGGTTTGTGGAGTGCCACAAATTGTGACTTGTGGTTTGTGGAGTGCCACAAATTGTGGCTTGTGGTTTGTGGAGTGCCACAAATTGTGACTTGTGGTTTGTGGAGTGCCATAAATTGTGGCTTGTGGAGTGCCAAACATTGTGGCTTCCAGTTTGTGGGGTGCCAACAATTGTGGCTTCCAGTTTGTGGAGTACCAAAGCAAATTGTAGCTTCTGGCTTGTGGAATGCCAAGATTTGGCTTCCGGCTTATGGACTGACAAAACTTGTGGCTTCCGGTTTGTGGGGAGTGCCGACATTGTGGCTTTGGGTTTTGGAGTTAAGTGTGGTTAACAAAAAAGGAAATAAAAATCAGACATGAATTTTGTGCTCAAACTCCAATAGTTTTTATGCAAAAAGTGACAAAAGCGACGTAAAAAGAAGCGGAGGAGGAGAAGGAGGAGGAGAACGAGGAGGAAGAGGAAGATGATGATGACGGTGATGATGATGATGATGATGACGGTGATGATGATGATACCTGCTATGTCCAGGGCCAGACCTTGGGCGTAATGGCCAGACAGAATGGTTTCAGATTCAGACCCATTGTAGTTAGTTCGCGTTACCGTTTTTGTCTGTCTCTCAGTCCAGAACATCACCCTGCAAACACGCACACGTGCAAAGGTCAAGGTAAAATATCACTCCAGGGTGACCACAATAACCTTCATCTTCAAATCCAAACACTCTACCCCTGTGTTGCATCTCAACTCCATAAATTACACACACCTTTACTTACATCCATGTTTCGCGGATCTTTGGCATCCACAGATTTACTACTTGTTGCCATTTTGCAATATTTCATACAAGCAGAGTGTAAGCCATACAATTTGTGTCTTTTGCCTCGTGATAGTCTAACATTGCTTTAGATGGGTGTTCTTACTTACTGCCCCCCCCCCCCTCCCCCCGTACACATACACCTTGTCCCTTAATTAAACAAAAGACATTCACAGAGAGAATGGTCTCTCTGTTCATTGTTCTTTAGTCCAGTAGACAGTAATGCGTGTTGAGAATGGTCACTGTTGATGATCGTTTTCTAGTTACAGTAAAGTGTGTTGATAATGGTCACTGTTGATTGTTCTGTCACCTAATATACTAACAGTAATGTGTGTTGATAATGGTCACTGTTGATTGTTCTGTCACCTAATATACTAACAGTAACGTGTGTTCATAATTGTCACTGTTGATTGTTCTGTCACCTAATATACTAACAGTAACGTGTGTTCATAATGGTCACTGTTGATTGTTCTGTCACCTAATATACTAACAGTAACGTGTGTTCATAATGGTCACTGTTGATTGTTCTTTTCCCTAATATACTAACAGTAAAGTGTGTTCATAATGGTCACTGTTGATTGTTCTGTCACCTAATATACTAACAGTAACGTGTGTTGAGAATGGTCAATGTTGATTGTTCTTTTACCTAATATACTAACAGTAACGTGTGTGGAGAATGGTCATTGTTGATTGTTCTGTCACCTAATATACTAACAGTAATGTGTGTGGAGAATGGTCAATGTTGATTGTTCTTTTCCCTAATATACTAACAGTAAAGTGTGTTGAGAATGGTCACTGTTGATTGTTCTGTCACCTAATATACTAACAGTAACGTGTGTTCATAATTGTCACTGTTGATTGTTCTGTCACCTAATATACTAACAGTAAAGTGTGTTGAGAATGGTCACTGTTGATTGTTCTGTCACCTAATATACTAACAGTAACGTGTGTTCATAATGGTCAATGTTGATTGTTCTGTCACCTAATATACTAACAGTAAATGGTGTTGAGAATGGTCACTGTTGATTGTTCTGTCACCTAATATACTAACAGTAAAGTGTGTTGAGAATGGTCACTGTTGATTGTTCTGTCACCTAATATACTAACAGTAAAGTGTGTTGAGAATGGTCACTGTTGATTGTTCTTTTACCTAATATACTAACAGTAATGTGTGTTGAGAATGGTCACTGTTGATTGTTCTGTCACCTAATATACTAACAGTAATGTGTGTTGATAATGGTCACTGTTGATTGTTCTGTCACCTAATATACTAACAGTAATGTGTGTTGAGAATGGTCACTGTTGATTATGTCACCTAATATACTAACAGTAAAGTGTGTTGAGAATGGTCACTGTTGATTGTTCTTTCTTCCAGTAACAGTAAAATGTGTTGAGAATGGTCACTGTTGATTGTTCTTTTCCCTAATATACTAACAGTAAAGTGTGTTGATAATGGTCACTGTTGATTGTTCTTTCTTCCAGTAACAGTAAAGTGTGTTCAGAATGGTCACTGTTGATTGTTCTTTTACCTAATATACTAACAGTAAAGTGTGTTCATAATGGTCACTGTTGATTGTTCTGTCACCTAATATACTAACAGTAAAGTGTGTTCATAATGGTCACTGTTGATTGTTCTGTCACCTAATATACTAACAGCAAAGTGTGTTGAGAATGGTCACTGTTGATTGTTCTTTTACCTAATATACTAACAGTAAAGTGTGTTGAGAATGGTCACTGTTGATTGTTCTTTTACCTAATATACTAACAGTAACGTGTGTTGAGAATGGTCAATGTTGGTTGTCCTTTTTCTAGTTACAGTAAAGCGTGCAGAGATTTTTTTTTTTTAATCAGAGACCTTGTGTCAAATTACTATCCTACGTATTTTTTCGGGAAATAGTTGTCACGACCTAGTAGATGAATCAATCTCACAACCAAATTAAGAAAATAAATCTAAGCTCACTGTGTCATTAAAGGGGTGTTGGAATATTCGATATCCATTTGTTCTTTCTTTTTCTTAAATTACTTTCGAAGTTATCTATTCAATAAAAAATAAAAATCATATGGATGCTACTAGATTCGAAGTTATCTATTCAATAAAACAAAATTATATTATATAAATGCTACTAGATTCGAAGTTATCTATTCAATAAAACAAAATGATATCATATAAATGCTAATATTTATAATTTGATGAGAAGTTATGTATTCAATAAATTAAAAAACCCATTATATCATATAAATGCTACTATTTATAATTTGACTAAATATTAAAGACAGAATATGACAATGTTAAGATATCATTGACAAGATTTATTCAAATAAAGCACATACAGCAGCACATAATTTAAATGAGTAGAGCACAACAAGCTTAGAGCTTATACAAGGCACTCCAACATTTTTCAATTACATAGTATTGGCTGCCACAAGAAATGGAAATAAACAGCACAACATCAATATTAGTGTACAATGGGAAGAAACACAAATAAAACAATAATTTACCAACAAAAACAACATGAATCAAAACAACAGAATAGAAAACGTATTATAATCACATACAACTCTCCAATCAAATTTGGCCTTTAGGTTGTAGGGGCAAGACTGAGATGCGCACCAGCTGCAAACTGCATCAAATCAATAATTTCATCACGAAAACAATACCAACCAGGGCTTAAATGTAACGAATCACAATAAGGACACACATTAGAGACAGTTATTCTGCCAAAAATCTGTTTGACAGTTGGATGAAATTACTAACAGACTCAAGTATTGTTCTATTTTCATTTTGGTTTTTATCACAGCTACCGAACAAAAGCAATGATACATTTGTTTTGACATCGTCAGGTAATAAGTCGATAGTCTGTCTACGGGCCTGTTGGAAAAGGGGACAGAGAAAGAGAAAGTGACATGCATCTTCTACAGGTGCGTTGCAAATACAAGCTGGGTTGTTCAAAATATGTCGTTGGAATAAATCATTACGTAGATCACTCATTTGGAGTCTTAATTTACAAATAATTATTTAAGACAGTCGATCTTGTAAGGGGGAACTGTGCTATCTTCGCTGCTGAGAAAACGCTTTAAGACACTGAGAGAATCGCACTGCTTGATATTCTCTGGAAGGCTATTCCAAAGGACAGTAGTGGATGGAAAATAAGAGGATTTATAAAGTTCTAATCTACATCTAGGCACTTGTCTCTCTAGGGGATATCGTCTATGGTAGGGATTGACTGATGCAATTAGTTGGGGGAGGCGATTGATTAAATACATAGGTACAGAACCGTTGACAATTTTGTAATGCAAAATTATTTTATGACGACACCGCCTTTCTTTTAAAGATGTGAATCCTGCTTCAGTATACAGCTTTTGATGGCTAGTCCCTCGGACTGAGCCAGTAATTGTTCAGAGTGCATCCAGATGTATTTGTTCAAGATCTTCTGCTTGTTTTTGCGTGCAGTTGTCCCATACTACATCTGAAAAGTCTAAATGGGGCAAAATAAACGATGTATGCATTGTTAAAAGCACTGTACGACTTAGTCGGTATTTGTATGACCGCAGGCAAGCAACAAGTGTGCGACACTTAGATAGAATAGATTTGATATGGAGATTCCACTTGCAATTATTTTGAATGATGACTCCTAGATGTTTGTGGTTGTTTGTCTCTTGAAGTACTACATCGTTAAATTTTAATGGTTGTGTGTGAGAAAGTGCTTGGAAGAGATTGTCATCAATTCAGTTTTTTTGTTTTTTTTGTTTTTTCCGTGTTCCAGTGTGTACTTTATTCATACAGTTCCACACCCAACAATCCAACGTATTCATACATAGAGCACATTAAGTTGGATTAGTTTTGTGTTACAGACAAGATTCCAGATTCATTTGTGTGTTCATCACAATCCAACGCATTCATACATAGAGCACATTAAGTTGGATTACTTCTGTTTTACCGACAAGAATCCAGATTCATTTGTGTGTTCATCACAATCCAATGCATTCATACATAGAACACATTAAGTTGGATTATTTCTGTGTTACAGACAAGAATCCAGATTAATTTGTGTGTTCATCACAATCCAATGCATTCATACATAGAACACATTAAGTTGGATTATTTCTGTGTTACAGACAAGAATCCAGATTCATTTGTGTGTTCACCACAATCCAATGCATTCATACATAGAACACATTAAGTTGGATTATTTCTGTGTTACAGACAAGAATCCAGATTAATTTGTGTGTTCATCACAATCCAATGCATTCATACATAGAACACATTAAGTTGGATTATTTCTGTGTTACAGACAAGAATCCAGATTCATTTGTGTGTTCATCACAATCCAATGCATTCATACATAGAACACATTAAGTTGGATTATTTCTGTGTTACAGACAAGAATCCAGATTAATTTGTGTGTTCATCACAATCCAATGCATTCATACATAGAACACATTAAGTTGGATTATTTCTGTGTTACAGACAAGAATCCAGATTCATTTGTGTGTTCACCACAATCCAATGCATTCATACATCAAACACATGATTATTTTCTTTACCGCCAGGACAAAGAATTCTGATTCGGTTGTGTATTCATTTAGTCAGCTGCATTTATACCTTTAAAAGAGGCAAAGTTGAAATGATGTTCTCCCCAAGAACACAAAGAATGCAGATTCATTTGCACACAAATTTGATACGAGTGTGTACATAATTTATTGCTGTTTTTAGTAAGATAGTACAAGTTGAATACAGCTATTAATAACATCCACCATCTGAAGCATTCAGTAATGCTTTCATCTGTATTACAATTTAAAAAATAGTATAAATAAAAAGAAAGAAAAACACACTTCAGTTTTCATAAATCAGTTTTTTAGCAATTGAATACAATGGACTTTTAGCACAAAAGATTAAAATGATAAAAGAAAATAAGAACAAACAAAATTAAAAGCAGTATGATGTGGTCTTCTTTTTTTAATTTTTATATAACATTTTTTATCAATTCAGTTTTGGTTTGATTAAATTTAACTTTCCACGTTGATGTCCATCTGCTAATCTTTTCTAAATCCGAATTTAAAATTTCTGTTCGTATGTCAGTATTTGCAAGGCCTAAATACATACTAGTATCATCAGCAAAAAGCTTGATGATAGATTCAATGTCATTTACAATATCGTTAAAATAGACAAGAAAGAGTAGAGGTCCGAGGACAGAACCTTGAGGGACGCCCACCGACACAGGGAGATAAGGAGATTTACTATCTTTAAGAACAACTGCTTGCGTGCGCTCCCTTAAATAGTTGGCAAACCACTCAAGCAACTGTCCACGAATACCAAGTGCAAAGAGTTTGCACAGCAAAGCTTGGTGCCACACTTTGTCAAGCGCCTTAGATATGTCAAAGAAAATTACCTGCCCTGTTGTCTTAGAATCTAAAATTCTGCAAAAGTCGTCATAAATACCTAACAATTGATAGACGGTGGAGTCGTTGGGGATAAATCCAGATTGTGCTGTGGTTAAAAGGTTATTGTCGGTAAGGTATTTGAACATATTTTTGCACACATTTTTTCATAACTTTGCCTATGCCACTCAATAAAGATATGGGACGGTAGTTTTCACACTTTTGTTTATCTCCCTTTTTGAATATGGGAGTGACATGGGCCACCTTCCAAACAGATGGAAATTTGCCTTCTGTTAACGAACGATTAAACAGGCGTGTCAGGGGCTCACAAATAACAGCAGCAGCAGCTATTAGTATTTTATTATGAATTAAGTCAGGGCCCACAGCTTTACCAGGGTCGAGATTTTTCAATGCATCAAGAACGGCATCTGGTGTAAGAACTAATTGGTTTATGGAGCCTTGAAATTCGTTAAGTCTAGGAAATGTTTCATCTGGATTATCCATGGAACATTGAGCAGAAAAATATTTATTGAATGCATTAGCCTTTTCCTTAGGAGTGTAACAGGTTGTGTTATTATCTTGAATTGGAGGAATTTCATCTTGTGGCATGTTTTTATTTGAAATGAATGTTTTTACAAGCTTCCACCAATCCTTAGAGCCAAAACGATTTGGGGAAGGAATACGGTTATCTAAATCCGATATATAGTCAACCTTTCTTATTCTAATTTTATCTGTAAGGTCGTTACGGACACGACGAAACAGAGCCCAGGTCCTGTCAAAATTTAAAAGTTTTGCAAGTTTGTGGATTGTGTTTTTCTTTTTAATTAGTTTTTTAATTTCTATCGTGATCCACGGAGCATCTCGCTCATCTATTTTAACCTCTTTCACTGGCATACAGGTTTTTGCTATAGTCATTAGTTGGTCTGAGAATTTTTCAGCAACTTCATCAATTGATTCAATTGATAATATTTCTTCCCAGGCAACATTCGTTAGTTCTGTTATCAGTTTTTGGACATCTAAATAAAATTATTTGGAATAGTTAAATATTGTGCGTTTTTAACTGGTTCTACGTGTATTTTGGTGTTTGAGAACAACATATGGGCATGAATGATCGCTACAAATTGGAGGTAATACATCTTTAGCTTGGGTCAAGTCAGGACATGGTGTTAATATAAGGTCAATTATTGTAGATGTATGTTCAGTGGTGCGGGTTGGCTTGTTGACTAACTAGAATAAGTTATTAGTAAAAATGATGTGCTGAAGAGGAGGCGGGGGCTGGTTGGTACAATCAGCATTAAAATCTCCAAGAATTATGTATGGATGAGGAGTGTTTCCTGCGAGTTGGACTGATTGGTCAACTAAATTCCAGTAGTTTACAGCTGCATCAGGTGGCCTATAGAATGTTCCTAACAGTAAAGTGTCTTGGTCCAACTTAGTCTCCACCCACACTGCCTCTAGGTCTGGCACACACAGGTCAGGTCTAGGTTTACAAACTAAATTAGATTTCAAGTACACTGCGACACCGCCGTGTTGGTCACCAGGCCTGTCACGCCTAATAGGGGGTTGGAAACCAGGGATTAGTATTTGGTTATCTGGAGTAGCTTCTGAAAACCAGGTTTCAGATACAGTTATTATATCAAAGCAGCTTGCTTCGCATTGGACTAATGGGATCTTTCTAGTTAGACTACGTGCATTGATATGAATCGCAGATAATCCTTCTAATTTGATGTCAACTGGACCTGGATTGGGATGGAAATTCCCCGACAGTTGCAGTAGTTACTGAATAACCAACATCACAAAGAAATAGACTGTCGGGCTGTTAAGTCCACCATGCACAGGGGTACTAGTCACACTAAATGAAGTTGAAGTTAAACAATTACTATACGACTGTTTGTATTTACTCAGTGTTATGCTAGGAATGAGATTATAAAAAGAAACAATGCAAAGGTCAGTGCCGAATGCCCGTGCATTACTAACAGAAGGACAGAGTTTGCATTTCCAATAGTAATAATGGACAGTTTATGTGTTGACAGTTTGAGAGCCCTGGAGTTAAACACTCCGATTCCAGCTCTGAACTGTACTAAACAACAAGTCATGTCACGGCTCGAAGCAAAAAATCAAGCCATTCAGATGCTGGAATCGGAGTGTTGTCGCTTGTGATGCCTAACACTATGTTGACATGACTGATGCACAACAGTCTCATCTTGTCTGCCCCTAAAAAAACACATCGGAGAAAAACAGGCAAAAGATAATAACAAGAAAAATACCGAAAAATGTCTAGGTACGGATCCATAACAAGTGTGACCGGGAGGAACAAAAATACAATGTGTAAATGTGGGCATCCATGGTAAAAGAAGGAACATATTTAGAATAATAAACACAAGTTTTAGGGGGGGGGGGGGGGGGGGGGGGACAACGGCTACTAAACTGGCTAACAAACACAGCTGTCTATTAAAAGCGTAAAGCTATCATTCCCAAAGGAGCAAGTTAGTATTTGACTGCACATCAATAATAATAATAATAATAATAATAATAATATTACTCTGACATTGACTTGTGTGTGTGTGTGCGTGTGCATGCATGCATGCATGTGCGCGCGCGCGCGCGCGCGCGCGCGCGCGCGCGCGCGCGCGCGCGTGTGTGTGTGTGTGTGTTGCAAGTGCACCCAAATTACAAGGACCATATTATGTATACTATATTTACCCCTCCATAACATCCAAGACAATAGCTTCTGGATGGCGCAGGCCTTCCACAACTTTCCGATGATGGTCGCCAGAAGGGGAGAGGAGGCCGATGTAGCCGCTACTGTACTGCGTGTACAGGACGGACTTCGACAGATAATCCACAGCAATATGGGTTGCGGAATTACCTGAGAAATGAAATGCCCAGTCCATGAATGATGGTGGTGGTGGTTGGTTGATGGTTCGTCTCACAAGTGCTCTTTCAGCCAAGCGGACGCTAAACCCAGCTTTCATTCATGCCCAATCCACACAAGGACATTTCGAGGGGTGCCTGCCAGAACGGTCTATCTCAAAAGGAATAAAGAACACAGACAGGCAGTTCTGGCATTCACCCCTATTTTCTTGTCTCTACAGACTTCTGTTATTGATTTTAGCGAATCCCTCTGCTTATCTACTCCTCATCAGCTCTTTAAAAACTCACTTTTTTCTGCTCACACACACACACACACACACACACACACACACACACACGCACGCACACACACACACACACACACACACACACACACACACACACACACACACACACACACACATACACACACACGCACGCGTACACACACACACATACACACATTTGCGCGCGTGCCAAACATGCACACACGTTTGCGTGCATGACATACAGAGAGAGAGAGAGAGAGAGAGAGAGAGAGAGAGAGAGAGAGAGAGAGAGAGAGAGAGAGAGAGAGAGAGAGAGAGAGAGAGAGAGAGAGAGAGTGTGTGTGTGTGTGTGTGTGTGAGAGAGAGAGAGAGAGAGAGAGAGAGAGAGAGAGAGAGAGAGAGAGAGAGAGAGAGAGAGAGAGAGAGAGAGAGAGAGAGAATATTTTTTATTGATGGAAAAGAATAAGCAGAAAGCTTTGTTTTTCATCTTGCCACCAGAAAAGAAGAAGAAGAAGAAAATAAGAAAATGCAAGCACAGATCGTCAGAAAAAACAACAACAACATAAACAAAACAAGAAAATATGCGTGTTAATGTGATTTTCAAAAGGTTTAGACAAGGTAGAAACAATAGAAATTGGCCTGTAATTGGATGGATCTGAATGATCGCCAGATTTGTAAATAGGGGTGACTTTAGCGACTTTGAAAGCTTTAGGGAATTGACTATTATAAATAAACAAATTATAAACATAGGTTAGTGGTTCGGAAATAACTGAAGTAGACAGGTCTAAAATGTTAGTATCAATATCATCAAGTCCTCTAGCACTAGTTGTTTTTAAATGCATTAGTGCATTATAAACCTCAAAAGTGGCCAAAATGGGTATGCTTAGCTCTGATAGAATTTATTGCAACTGCTTAAGATCATTTTCTGATGATTTGTCTGAACTAATAATGGAACTAGCTATTTTCGAGAAATGTGTATTACGGTCATCAGGGGACAAAATACTTTATTACACTTTTTTTAAATAACATTTGCATGCTTATTAACTAACTGATTTATGGCTGTCTGTATGGATTTGCTGTCAGATTTTGAACAAACTAAATGTTGAAAATATTCCTTTTTATGCCCTTTTTAAGGTGGTTACAAAATGTTATTTACGGGCATTTTCTAAGTCCCCGTTAGCAAAAAGCGACTCTCTCAAATCGATCGCTTCTTGAACACTTTGAGTTAACCAGGTTTGGGGCTATCTCTAACACGTATTATTTTGAAAGGTGGCGTGTTTGTTATAAATGTTTAAAAAGGTGTGATAAAAGATTAAAAAGGCTTCATCAGGGTTAGAAAATTGGTAAGCTAGAGAAAGGTAAAAACAAAGAAGCAGTCCAGGTTAAAGAGGGTGAGGTTTCTGTATCTGACAAACGTGTGCACATTATTAGGAACTTTGACTCATTTTTTAGACCATGTAAAACAAACAGGATAATGGTCACTACAGTAGAGGATTGGTGAAAATATGTCCACTAGATTAGTAGGTTGTGTTGTGTAGATGTGGCCAATCAATGTCTGAGAGGTTGCAGGTATCCTTGTCGGTTTATCTATTACCTGGGTAAGAAGCATTGATTCAAAACATCAGGACCATGTTTCCGTCACCAAGTAAGCATGTTTTATTTGAATCTAACAAGATTTTGTCCACAGAGAGAGGGAGAACACTGAACATTGAACGATTTTAATGATTTTAATGCCCATGTCATAGGCCGTTACAAAATACTTCAAGGACCATTGTTTTGGATTTATGGACGCATGCACATGCATACATATAAATACAAAACAGTATACGGTTACTCTACAAAACTTGCACACGGACACGCACATAATTTCACACAAGCGTATATAAATAACGAACCTGAAACGCTTTGTCTAAAAACACAGCTAAACGCAAAACTATAGATTTGTTTTCGCATGCAAATAGCATAGTCAGTCTAAACAAGGATGGGTTGTTGTAATATTTTGCGGGGATATATTGTTGCCTTTGATCATTATGCATGGGACAAGTGAATACAAAATGAATCTCTGTTTCTATTTGGGATCTACTGAATGGGCATGCTAGATCGTTCTCTGTTGCATTACATCTGAACCTTAATCTGTGAATTTTGAGTTTGACACACCGAGTCGAAACCGTATCAGACTAATTCTAGCTTGAATGTGTTTGAAATCTAGTAAGTATTGTGAAAGAATGCGGTCACTTTTAACCCTTTCGCCGCCAGCCATTTTTTGCCCCCAAAATACCAATAAACTTAACTGGGTAGAGAAAAAAAAATCTTCAATATTGGGAATTCCTCTGTGACATGTATGACATTAGGACTATACTTACCTCCCAAAATTAAGAAAATAGGGTCTTCAGGTAACAGGCCCTGACTTGATGCGTTTTAATGACATGGGTGTTAAACCATTGTGGTGCATAAATGCGACATTGGCGGTGAAAGGGTTAAATGTTTGATATAAAGAAAAACGCTCGCTATCTTGCAGTTATGAAGACCACTGTTCTTTAAATTCATTAATCAGTCTTGAACGGAAAAGTGCAAGAAAACTCTTTTGATTTCCGACTCCTTGATTATCCCATAGTTCCTGTATGTAATATAAAGCAAATAGATGTGGCCCATGTATTTCGATTTTGGTGATGAAGGAAAAGTATAATTCTGTAAGCTTTCAGGGGTAGCCTATGATCTGACATTCTGTAAAATTTTAGCCAATATTTTATTGATATTAAATAGAAAAAAATATATGTACAAAGGAAATATACCCAACTCGCCGTATATCATTGCATTGGACGTCCTAATGCTCACATTTAATAACGCTTTCGTGAAAATAAGTGGACTTTCTGTATATTAGCTATAATAGCCCATATTTCAGCACCATAACTTAACATAGGTTGTATTTGTGCATCAAACATTTTGAAAAATGTCTTTGGAGATCTGTCACCAATCGAGTTTAACAATTTGAAAATATTAATTACTCCTTTCTTTGCACAACTAACCATATAATTTAACAACAAATTAAAACAGAGTCGAAATTGAAACCCAACATAAAAGGCCCAAAGCAATCCCATCCACCCCTGCGCTGTTTACATCCCCGAACCCTGTCACTTCCGGATTATGTAGCACAGGCGAGTCCCGCTTCATTTCATTACTCCCCCCGGTTTTATGATGAAAGTCAGCGATAAATTATGGGTTTCAATGAGAGACTTAGTGCGATTTTTCTCACGCCAGAGGGCATGACGCCCGTGTGGGGCTAATCCTCTCTCTATTATTATTTGGGGATAAAGAAAGAGAGAGAGAGACAGTGAGTGGTCCTACCATCACTCTCTCTCTCACTACGCCCAAGTAAGAAAATCGCGTGATAAGCCCCTAGTGCATTGACTGCCCTCTGGCGTGAAACATATCGCCATAGGTTGACCATTTCGACTCTGTTTTAATTTGTTGTGAATTTTATTGAACCCAGCAGTTATCTTCGTTTCTTCATATGATTTAACGTATGAGAGAATCTCATCTGGTTGATAAAATAACTCCTAAATATTTATACATATTAACAACAGTCATTTTATTTTGTCCATAGAACCAATTTTCTGTTGCTGATAGATGACCACCATTTCTAAACACTAGGATGTTGGATTTATCAAGGATTACAGTCATCCCAAGTCTTTTTGACGTCTCATACAAAACATTCAACTGATTTTGTAACCCAATAACAGAGTCGGATATTAAGATTATGTCATCGGCAAACATAAGGATTAATATTTCTAATAAATCAGGAATAAGTTGAAGACCATGCTTTCCCTTATTAATGATTTTACAAGCCAGCTCATTAATAAAGAGTGAGAATAGTACAGGACTGCATATTTCACCTTGTTTAAGTCCAAGGGGGCACATAAAAGCATAACATAATTCACTGCCTGCTCTTACCCTTGCCTTGACAACATTATAAATACTAGTAATAGCATTACATATTCTTCCCCTGATACCCCTTTTCTTAAAGTAGCGACGTGAATTAAAAAAAATTGTAAGCAATTCTCAGAGTAATTGCTATGAAATGAGATAAAAATAGTTAACTTACTGTAAAAATGAGTTTTCTGTCAATAACTGGCGTGATTTATCAAAACATTGGTCTATTTCTTCATACAATGCCGATACAAGGCTGAAGAGACATTTTTGCTGCAAATTCCTTCCAAGAATCAAGATGATTGAAAGTTCCACAAAACTCGATTAATTTACAGAAAAATAAGCATTCAAAAGTCGAGTACTGCCTGTAGAAACTATGCATATGTTTTTATAAGAAAAAACACTCAAATATTTGGATTTTCATGATACTGGTATTTGAATCGGACAGAAACTATTTTCGCTTTAGTAATGGCGTCTTTCCATGACGTCATCTCGCGAGACAGGCTCGCGCAGTAGCAGACATTTTTGTTCCCCAACGATTTTCAAAAACTTTAAAACCACAAAAAATTATTGTGTGCAACATCGTAAGCTTAAATTTATGGCGTCGAAGCAAACATTAGTGATTTCCTGATAAAGTTAGTAGTGTGGAGCAAAGCATTGTTAGATTCAGCGTTTGACGATCGTTTCCACTTCGCAAGGGAAGCCACTCCTTTTGTAAGAAAACGAGGCAAAATGTCGCCAAATCGGTACGACGGTAGGCTTACTGGGGTGGATGTAGGACAAAAATGGCACGGTAAATGTTTTTTAAAACCTTTGAGAACATCACTATAAGGCTTCATCTTGTGTCCGCCACTGTTCATTAGCACGGGGTGGACTTAAATAGCGAGCGGACAACTGATTCTGTCAACGCCTTTCAACTCGGTAAACTCCGCACCGCCGATCAGTGATCTGTCTGAAAGATGAAATTTTCAGCTTGAAAGCAAGGAAACTGAATCCTCTGTACACCCGTCACGACTTCTTTTAAAGTAGAAATAATGCAGCAACAAGAAGAAATTCTTCTTTTTCCATATTGGCCCACTTGCAAACTCGAAAAGTTTATTATTATATAAAGACAAAAAGTTAAAATATTCAATGCAAATTCAAGCTCAAGCATTTAAGATGAAAGGTTTAATAAAATAGGTATCAGGAATTCAATATTCTCTATACACGTTAGCTTAGGAAAAAACAAACACATAGCTTATTTTACCACAGCAGTGCAAAAGTTGAAAAAGTATAGTTGATACATTAAAATCACATACTCAAGGTCAAAGGTCAAGGTCAATAAGGTATACTAAGGGGCTCATCAGCTTCATTAAAATAGTAGCACACAAAATTTGAAGTGATCCTCTGACATTGTTCTTAAGATAATTGCCAGGCAAATGAAAGGACACAAAATCGTGATAGCCCTCTCCACAGAGTGGCTGGGGGCTAATAAGTACAACAATAGGATATAGTTCACATAGTTTGAATCATTTCAGCAAACTATGCTATTTATCTTACAAATAAAAGCATTAGATACAACATAATTACGGTAAGTGCATGTTTTAACAGTTCTTTAGAGTCCCATAGTGGCCATTTTGAATATTTCGTCATAGCTCAAAAAAAAAAACTTTTACAACTTGGCCTCCAATGGATTTAGATTCAGCACCCTCAAATCATGTTAGATAGACACCTAATATACATCACAAAAGAAGGTCAAGCTCAATTTCGCCTGGACTACTACTAAACTAGGCCTACTGACTACCCTTAACTGCGTCATTTGAGCTAATTACCCCTAGACGAGATTTCAAGATAGCAGAGTACACAGAAGAAAAAAGGTCAGCGCATTTTTGCTAACTTTGAGCTAACAGTATGATTGCGTTCAGTTTTATGCTTGTCTGTGACTTTGAATTATGTCAGAGTTTACAATCCAGATCGATTTTGTATCATTCTGCACGTTATTTACGAGAAGCGTATGGGCCTTTAAGAACATTCCATAAATTTGCATGCACAATCGAATCGAAAGCCTTTTGAAAATCTATAAAACCAACATATAACTTTTTATGTAAAACACCAGTTACCTTATGATGGGATAATTGTGTCTGAACCAATGCAAAAAGGGTAATAACATGATCGACTGTAGTGTATTTCTTTCTAAAATCAGCTTGACTTTCATTAATAACATTATTTACTTCAATAATAATAATAATAATAATAATAATAATAATAACAATAATAACTAGATGGCTTATATTTGTCTTTAAGACAAACATGACAGGATTCTCCCTTTTCATCAACCATCTTTACATCATCTTCAATCAAGTACCTCCCCCCCCCCCCCCCCCCCCTCTCTCTCTCTCTCTCTCTTTCTGTGGCGATATTGTTGTGGCCTATCGCATTTTCCAATTTCATAAGCTACTATGCGTCACAGCTTACCTCAAGACATCAATGACGTCAGTGTCGCTTTGCGTCATTGTAACACTACTACGACATACTCTAAATAGCATTCTATGCATTTTGTCGAAGGGTTTTGGAGCAAATAAATTTGAAAATGTTTGTCCCCACTTCCAGTCGGCACTTCTGGCTCATTTTAATATCGGAAGTGTTGCAAAGAGTTATTCCAGATTGAATATTGGCCGAATTTGGCAATTTTTAGCCCAGAGAGAGAAACAGAGACAGAGACAGAAACAGAAAGACATAGAGACAAAGAAAGAGCGGCACGATCACCTTGACGAACTATCCTGTAGTTGTAATCATTCAGATCCAAACTGCGGATTTCAGCTGCGTCACAGTCACTCCAGAACACAGTTTCCTCCTTGGGGTCGTAGGCTACGGTGGAGGAGGCCTCGTCAGTCAGGCCAGGGATGATGCTGAACTCTTGGGAAAACAGATCCATGTTGATGTTCCCGATGACTTGGTTCGTTTTGTCAGGGATCAAGAGAAAGACGCTCGGAAGTTCTTTAGGCGGTCCCAAATATGTATATGTAGAGAGAAGAGAGAGAGAGAGAGAGAGAGAGAGAGAGAGAGAGTCAAAATTTGAAAAAAAACATAGCAATTAAATCAAAGCCTTTTATCAAATGTACCAGTAACAAGTGGCATTCCACAAGGCAGCGTGTTGACCCCCTCGGTTTGTCATCTACATTAATTAACGATCTACTGCAACATGTTAAGGCCCATGACCGTATCTTTGCTGATGACACCAAGCTATTCCTGCAAAGCAGCCAGAAGGAATCGAGAGACTCCCTACAGGATGACTTAGACAACCTTCAGGGATGGTCCACAGACTGACTTCTCACATTTCACAATGATGATATCTATGATTGCTGATTTTGATATAATATGTGATAACATATTTGTTTGATACTTTTGTATGATATAACTTAATTTGTTTATTACTATCATATTATTAATAGTGTTATTCTTAGCTGATTTTATGTTTGCATGATGTGACAATTTTTTTTTTTTTTTTTTGTGTCTGTACTTTAAATTCCAAAATGTCCCCATCCTTATCCCCCTCTGTGCCTCTTCCCCGCTCCTCCCTCCCTTTTCTTCTCATTTCTGCATGTACATATAGTTTATTATTTAGCTTTCTTGTTTGATTTACTTTATTTCCCCCCAGGGCTGGGTGGAAAAAAAGCATGTAACTTGCTTATCGCATGTTCCATGGTTAAATAAAATTTCGTTTTCGTTTTCGTCTCTCTCTCTCTCTCTCTCTCTCTCTCTCTCTCTCTCTCTTTATAAGATAGTCAACGGACTCGCTCCATCATACCTGTGTGAAAAGTTGTGTGTGACCCAAATACGAAATAAAAATAGAATACAACTGCCCCGTCCGAGAACTGATCTATATATGACATCTTTGATATACTCGGGCGGTAAACTATGGAACGAAATTCTGGACTATATTAAAACAAAAAGTATCTTGGCATCATTCAAAAGCTGTTATCATGACTATTTATTCAAACAATTGTAATAGTTGTTTATCTTGTTTCTTGTTTCAACAGTATGTTATTAACAGTATG
>CM065707.1:38271662-38284162 GCA_017654935.2 Phymorhynchus buccinoides | reverse complement strand
AAACATTATTTGGAAGTTTGTTTTTTAAAGGCAGGAGAATGGGCCAAAAAGTCAGAAAGATAGGAGATGATAGAAGGCAAAGAGAAAAGGAAAAGGCGGAGTCAAAGAGAGTGGCAAATTAAAAGAAGCTACAAGCACAGAAGGTGGGGGAACTATTTTTAGGAAAGACCCCTTCGGTATCCACACGGGGAGAGACTCATGGAGGGAGCGTGGTCGTCCAGCTCCCCGTATGGAGGCATGAGGCTTCCACCCACTGCCCCAGTGGATGTGGCAAGGGCACAAACTTAGGGTACTCCAAAATGATGCGCCTCAAGAAGTCCACAAAACAAAACTTATCATTGCACCTAAAAACTGACACCTAAACTAATTATAATCTTATGCTCTCCCATTGGGATACCATCGGTCTTTCGTACAAATAGTTTCCCCACCTACTGGAAGTTCTGTGCTTGTACTCGGTCTCTTTGACTGCCTTTATAATTTGCTGACCTTTGTCCTTTATCCTCATCTACTATCTTTCTGCCTTACTGGTCCATTCTCCTGCTTTAGAGTTTCTATAAAGTGTTATCTACAAAGATGTTCTCCAGCCAGGTCCATCAGTCTCTCCTCCTTTATCCCGCCTTCTATTGCCATGTGAACCTTTTGCTTCTATCCTGTTTCTACTCCCTGCCCCTCTCTCTTGGCTACATCCCTCACCACTCCCCACCGTTGCGGCCAGATTCTCACCGGTCTGTGATAATTGGTGGAGATGCGGGGTAACGATCCCTGTACCTTCGCAGGCTCTCCACCAATTATCACAGACTAGCTGAGAATCCGTCCGCAACGGTGAGCACAGGTGAGGGATGTAGCCAAGGTATTAACTCTGTAAGAAACAGATAACATCGCATCAATCACCATCTCTTTCGTTTGTTTGTACATTAAGAGCCAGGTAATTATCAGCACACCAAGTGACAAAGGCATTCACATGTTGAAAGTAAATTTAGTCAGAATTTGATAGATCTTGAAGAACAGAGTCGTCAGAGTATTTAATAAGAGGAGTAGTGTTAGCGCCAGTGCAGTCGTTTGTGTACAGAGTGAATAGAACAGGAGATAGGACAGTGCCTTGGGGAGAGCCAGTGGAAGTGTATTTAACTGAGGAGAGAGCCTTTTCAAAGCGGACAGATTGAGATCTATGGACGAGAAAACTCATGATCCATTTCACAAGTCGGGGGTCTACCTGATAGGAGAGAAGTTTTGTGGCCATTAGATGAGGTTGGATAGTGTTAAATGCAGAAGAGAAATCTATAAACAGAATGCGTACAAAGGATCCATGCTTTTCAAGATGTGTGTACACGTTGTGGAGTAGAGTGGGTGTTGCATCATCATAGCCCATGTCTCATTTACATTATCATAATTGATGAGTGACCAATCCATCTTATTTAATTCTTCTCTCATTTCCCCCAAATGTCCCTTTCCCAAGTCATACCTATATTGTGTTTCATTACTTAAATCCTGTTTTGAGATATGTAGTTGAAAATATAACAGATCATGGTCACTTTTCCCTAGAGGGGCTAAGTGTTCTATATCTGACGTAAGATTAGAATCACTGACCAGTGCCCAGTCTAAAAGGCTGGGCACATCTCCTTTCCTCCTGCGTGTGGGTCTTTGTACTTTCTGAACCAAAAATGCATCCTGTAACTTTCCTTTATTTTATCATTATTACTTTGATTGCTCCCATCTGATTTTTGGAAAGTTGAAATCGCCCATAATACAGATTTTGTCAAATGAGTTTACCTTTTTACTTTTTAAAAGATCAAAAAGTCTATTTGTGTTTTCCTCTGTGTCGTGTTTTCTATATATACATCCTACCAAAGTCTTCTCATTGTTTCTAGTGATAGAGCACCAAACACTTTCCTCATAATCAGAATGACCTAAATCAGGACATTCCACAGCATTTAAAGTTTGTTTAATATATAACATTGCTCCTCTGTATGGGGTTTTACTATTATAAAGCATCATATCCTGGTATATTGTATTCTTCTAATGATATTTCTTTTCCTATTTTAGTGAAGTGCCTACACAATTTTTTTATATATAAAAAAAATGGGGGGGGGGGGGGGGCAGGGTGGCAGGGTGAAGAGGGGGGGGGGGGCACATTTGTCGTTGTCACTTTGTTCGTGTTTGTCATTTTCTGTTTTGCAACATTTGCCGCTGTCAGTTTGTTTGCGTTTGCGACTTTCATGTTCTTCACGTTTGTCACTGTATGTTGGTTTGAGTTTGTCGTTGTCAGTTTGTTTGCTTTTGTCGTTTTCGGTTTTGTCACGTGTGCTACTTTCACCTTGTTTGTGTTTGTTGTTGTCGGCTTGGTCCTGATCGTCATCATCAGTTTTGTCATCGTAGTCGCTGACGTCCCTATCCTGATCGATTGTTACTGTCAATGGTGTCTAGTCGGTCGCTGTTGACCGGTGATTCAGGTGTGCCAGATAGGGTCAATTCGCTGCGGACATGGTCAGCGGGTAGTGGCTCCTCAGCATGGTGGGTCAGGGCCGGCAAGGCTGGTGGTGGCTCCTCAGCATGGTGGGTCAGGGCCGGCAAGGCTGGTGGTGGCTCCTCAGCATGGTGGGTCAGGGCCGGCAAGGCTGGTGGTGGCTCCTCAGCATGGTGGGTCAGGGCCGGCAAGGCTGGTGGTGGCTCCTCAACATATGGTGGGTCAGGGCCGGCAAGGCTGGTGGTGGCTCCTCAGCATGGTGTGTCAGGGCCGGCAAGGCTGGTGGTGGCTCCTCAGCATGGTGGGTCAGGGCCGGCAAGGCTGGTGGTGGCTCCTCAACATATGGTGGGTCAGGGCCGGCAAGGCTGGTGGTGGCTCCTCAGCATGGTGTGTCAGGGCCGGCAAGGCTGGTGGTGGCTCCTCAACATATGGTGGGTCAGGGCCGGCAAGGCTGGTGGTGGCTCCTCAACATGGTGGGTCAGGGCCGGCAAGGCTGGTGGTGGCTCCTCAGCATGGTGTGTCAGGGCCGGCAAGGCTGGTGGTGGCTCCTCAACATGGTGGGTCAGGGCCGGCAAGGCTGGTGGTGGCTCCTCAGCATGGTGTGTCAGGGCCGGCAAGGCTGGTGGTGGCTCCTCAGCATGGTGTGTCAGGGCCGGCAAGGCTGGTGGTGGCTCCTCAGCATGGTGGGTCAGGGCCGGCAAGGCTGGTGGTGGCTCCTCAGCATGGTGTGTCAGGGCCGGCAAGGCTGGTGGTGGCTCCTCAACAGCATGGTGGGTCAGGGCCGGCAAGGCTGGTGGTGGCTCCTCAGCATGGTGTGTCAGGGCCGGCAAGGGTGGTGGTGGCTCCTCAGCATGGTGTGTCAGGGCCGGCAAGGGTGGTGGTGGCTCCTCAGCATGGTGTGTCAGGGCCGGCAAGGGTGGTGGTGGCTCCTCAGCATGGTGTGTCAGGGCCGGCAAGGGTGGTGGTGGCTCCTCAGCATGGTGTGTCAGGGCCGGCAAGGGTGGTGGTGGCTCCTCAGCATGGTGGGTCAGGGCCGGCAAGGGTGGTGGTGGCTCCTCAGCATGGTGGGTCAGGGCCGGCAAGGCTGGTGGTGGCTCCTCAGCATGGTGGGTCAGGGCCGGCAAGGCTGGTGGTGGCTCCTCAGCATGGTGGGTCAGGGCCGGCAAGGGTGGTGGTGGCTCCTCAGCATGGTGGGTCAGGCCCGGCAAGGGTGGTGATGACGCACACGCAGCGAGGGCGTTCAGTTCGCTGTGTACGGTGTGTACTTCCATGTCAGAGTCGAGCAGTTGGCTGACCATGACACACAACATGTCGAACTCCTGCTTGGCCCATGCTTGGCAGTAGTTGCCCTGGATCAGGCATGATCCAGTCCTTTTCTTCCTTGACGGCCTCTTTGGAAAGTAAAGGGTTATGCTGATGCACTTTTCAGTGGCCTCTTTGTATACTTGTATGAAAGTCTTAGAAAGGTTGTAGTCTTGGGGTTGATCAATGTTCAGAGGAACTATTATGATTTTATCTTGGGGGTCCCTGTCTTCCCACCGAACTGTAAAGTTTATATGAGGGTCGGGATTGTTGTACTATCTTAAAGCTAATGCACCCCGCCACTTTCTTAATGTGTTTTCTTGAAAACACCTGAAAGTTTTCTGTCGTGGATCTAGAGTGTCTGTCAGTACAGGCAGCACCGACTGGCCTGCCTGCACACTAATAATGTGTTTTTGGGCATAGTTTTACAATAAAGTTTCTGTGGATGATTATGGTAAAGAAAGGAAGGAAATTAAAATTTGCTAGAGGGCCTAGCAATATAAAAGTAAGCTATGAACAAGTTCAGTTGATAGAACGAAAATGTAATATAAGGGGGGCTTAGAGTTGGTAGGTTATATGTGTACAAGCCAGTCTCCTTATCTCCGACAATGAACACAAACAGCTGGCCGCCACACACACTGCCTCGGGGCTGGATGTTGACTTCCACTATAGATCATCAACAACGCAGAGGGCGGAGGAGTGAAGTGGAGTACAGTCTCTCAGCTAGACAGAATGGCGGGTGAGGCTTACACTCACGCTAATACACTATGAGATGGGTTGGAACTCATATATACTAAAACAAAACAAAAAATATATAAAATCACACAATTCACTGATGCAATACATTTTTTTTTTTACCAGCAGTTCCAGCACATCATTAGGATTCTTCAGTATTCATTATCGACACAAACCACCGCACAATGCTGAAATAATTGACTTAAAATAAACGTGGAGACAACAACAAATTACGGCCGTACTGGACGGTGGTGAGAGCCGGAAAGGCTTAATGACACAAAGAGAGAGAGAGAGAGAGAGAGAGAGAGAGAGATACAGACAGACAGACAGACAGAGAGAGAGAGATACAGACAGACAGACAGACAGAGAGAGAGAGAGAGACAGAGAGAGAGAGATACAGACAGACAGACAGACAGACAGAGAGAGAGAGAGACACAGAGAGAGAGAGAGAGAGAGAGAGAGAGAGAGAGAGAGAGAGAGAGAGAGAGAGAGAGAGAGAGAGAGACAGACAGACAGACAGACAGACAGACAGAGAGAAACAGAGAGAGACAGAGACAGAGAAAAAAAAAAGAGAGACTCAGAAAATGACAGAGAGAGGGGGAGAGTAAAAGAAAAAGAGAGAGAGAGACTCTACTCAAATGACTCAAGTGTTTAATGACGAAAGCCAAACAAGCTCATATCACCACAGTGACGAAAAGCACAATTGCATGCACATGATAACACTCCGGCCCAATCCGAACAAATACAATAAAATAAGGGGCAGATTAACATTGGGATAGAATATTTAGATACTAAGGGGCATACAGGGAAACCATACAAATAATACAATAAACACAAAGCCAACTATATAAACCTGATAACAGATCTATGTTGCATATTCACACAGTACTTTAAATATCAAGCATAAATACATAAGATATCCAAAATTGCGCATGCGCTTAGGTACCTGCACCCCCCCCCCCCCCCCACCACCCCGCACACACACACACGCACACACACTCCTTACAACAGACCTATACACAGAGAGAGAGAGAGAGAGAGAGAGAGGAGAGAGAGAGAGAGAGAGAGAGAGAGAGAGAGAGAGAGAGAGAGAGAGGACAGGGGGGAGAGAGGGGGGGGGAGAAAGAAAGAGAGAGGGAGAGAAAAAGGGTGTGTGTTGTCTAACTCGGCTTTGATTCTTTACCGTTGCCTTTTCCCTCACCTGCTGTTTGTACATGGAATTCCGGTAAAGGTCAAGATGTGCCCCCCCCCCCCCCCCCCCCCCCCCTGCAATTCTCGGTTAATTCTATTTTTCCGTTTTTGCCTTTCTTACCAAACATAAAGCTGTATTTTATTAACCTTTTCAGCTAATTATCTTTTTGAATACTAACCCTAACCCTAACAATAACCCTACCCACCCCCCCACCCCCTATGTAGTGCAGTACACTGCAGTCACAGTCGTGGTTCATTACATTTTTCCGTCTTATATGGGGGGGGGGGGGTGGGGGGGGGGGGGGGTGGGGGGGGGGGGTAGGGGTAGGTTTATGGTTAGGGTTAGGGTTAGGGTTAATATTCCAAAAAGATAATTAGCTGAAAAGGTTCTTAAAATACAGCTTTATGTTTGGTAAGAAAGGCAAAAAACAGGAAAATGGAATTAACCGAGAAATGGGGGGGGGGGGGGGGGGGGGGGGGGGGGGGGGGGGGGGGGGGGGGGGGGCACATCTTGACCTATACCGTTTTTACCTCCCTACTTTTAGTCTGGGAAGCGAAAAGAACAGAAAATGCATTGTCGCCTTCGTCTTGGTATGAGTGATTTTAAAAAAACCGATTTGTTTAATAGCCATTTGATTGATGATCCTATGTGCACGTGTGGTACAGGCTCTGAGACAGCTGAACACTATTTATTGTCATGTCCTTTATTCAATGAGGTCCGTTCAAGTACTATGCATGATGATTTTCCATTGGATTATATTCAAATTCAAATTCTTCTGAACGGTAAAGCAGATCTGCCTATCCATTCAAACTTTATGTTATTTGACGCTGTCCACAAATTTATTTCCGAAAGCGGTAGTTTTCAGATTAGCATCATTATTTTTAATGTTCATATCTTGTTCCATTGTTAAATATTGTATTCCAAAGTGTAAGCATGTAGATTGTTTAATGCTGTGTAGTTATAATCTCCGTGTATCTCTTCAAATTCTGTTTCACTTCATTTTTTTAAAAATTTCTGTTCCTTTGCATTTATTTAAATGTATATGTATGTACAGTCGAATACGCTTAAGTCGACGTGTCAGCGGCAATTGATTTTATGTCGAGTTATGCGTCAGTCGACTTATCCTCAGTCGGATATCTCGACTTCACAGACGTTTTCACACAAAAATTCGACTTATCCGTCAGTCGGATATCTCGACTTTATAGACGTTTTCAGAAAAGAATGTCGACTTATCCGTCAGTCGGATATCTCGACTTCACAGACACTTTCAGAAGATAATGTTGACTTATACCCTTTGTGTGTGTGTTCGTGCGTGCGTGTGTGTAGGGGGTAGGTAGGTAGGTGTTTTTATACCAGGAATAGAGAGAGAGAGAGAGAGAGAGAGAGAGAGAGAGAGAGAGAGAGAGAGAGAGAGAGAGAGAGAGAGAATATATACAGTATATACGTTTCTTAAAGTGGATGAAATTTTGCCAGACGTATGAAAAATGCTCTCTTTTCCATGGCAAAACAGCGAGAATGCAAGTTATGCTATGACTGGCCATCAGTGTTGAGTTGAGCCATGGTAAACTGAAAGAGTCTAAAAGAAAAGATCGTTTAACTATGTACTGTAAAATACCGAGTATTAGCCCATCTAGTAGTATAAGCCCACCCCCCATTTGGAGGTAAACACTATACAAAGGGTGAAATACTTTGTAAAAGGGTGAAATTCCTTGTAAAAGGGTGAAATACCTTGGGCTGCAGCACTAGAAAAGACAACCTAATCCCTGTATCTGCAGCACTAGAAAAGACAACATAATCCCTTTGGCTGCAGCACAAGGAAAGACTGTGCAACCTAATCCCTTTGGCTGCAGCACTAGAAAGACAACTTAATCCCTTGGGCTGCAGCACTAGAAAAGACAACCTAATCCCTGTATCTGCAGCACTAGAAAAGACGACATAATCCCTTTGGCTGCAGCACAAGGAAAGACTGTGCAACCTAATCCCTTTGGCTGCAGCACTAGAAAAGACAACTTAATCCCTTTGGCTGCAGCACTAGAAAAGACAACCTAATCCCTTTATCTGCAGCACTAGAAAAGACGACATAATCCCTTTGGCTGCAGCACAAGGAAAGACTGTGCAACCTAATCCCTTTGGCTGCAGCACTAGAAAGACAACTTAATCCCTTTGGCTGCAGCACTAGAAAAGACAACCTAATCCCTTTGGCTGCAGCACTAGAAAAGACGACATAATCCCTTTGGCTGCAGCACAAGGAAAGACTGTGCAACCTAATCCCTTTGGCTGCAGCACTAGAAAAGACAACCTAATCCCTTTGGCTGCAGCACTAGAAAAGACAACCTAATCCCTGTATCTGCAGCACTAGAAAAGACGACATAATCCCTTTGGCTGCAGCACAAGGAAAGACAGTGCAACCTAATCCCTTTGGCTGCAGCACTAGAAAGACAACTTAATCCCTTTGGCTGCAGTACTAGAAAAGACAGTGCAACCTAATCCCTTTGGCTGCAGCACTAGAAAAGACAACCTAATCCATTTGGCTGCAGCACTAGAAAAGACAGTACAACCTAATCCCTTGGCTGCAGCACTAGAAAAGACAGTGCAACCTAATCCCTTTGGCTGCAGCACTAGAAAAGACAGTGCAACCTAATCCCTTTGGCTGCAGCACTAGAAAACAGACAACCTAATCCATTTGGCTGCAGCACTAGAAAAGACAGTACAACCTAATCCCTTTGGCTGCAGCACTAGAAAAGACAACCTAATCCATTTGGCTGCAGCACTAGAAAAGACAGAACAACCTAATCCCTTTGGCTGCAGCACTAGAAAAGACAACCTAATCCCTTTGGCTGCAGCACTAGAAAAGACACAACCTAATCCCTTTGGCTGCAGCACTAGAACAGACAACCTAATCCATTTGGCTGCAGCACTAGAAAAGACAGAACAACCTAATCCCTTGGCTGCAGTACTAGAAAAGACAACCTAATCCATTTGGCTGCAGCACTAGAAAAGACAGAACAACCTAATCCCTTTGCTTTGTCTTTCTTCTCGTACAACTGAAACAATATGTTGATTCTAATGTGTACTGGATTCCATTTTCTACTGGCTGTCAGTACAAATCGGAATTCCGATTCGTACTAGTAGAAATCAGAATTCCAATTTGTACTAGTAGGATTCTGAATCCTACTGGATTACCATTTCTACTGTGACATAATTATGCATGTGTGTGTATGTGTGCGTACGTGCGTGCGTGCGTGCGTGTGTGTGTGTGTGTGTGTGTGTGCGTGTGCGTGCGTATGCGCGCGCGTGCCTGCATGAATGGATTCACCGGGCATTGGGGATGTAACATGTAGTGTAGCAGGCCCTTAAGGGTAAAACAAAATCCGCAGCACCCTGTAACAGGCTGTGTATCTTTCCTTTTACAATTATGTTTCGAGCACAAGGGCAAATACTGTGTATAAGCCCACCCCCTTTTGGGGGCCTCAAACTGTGCAAAGGATGGTGGGGGTGGGGGCTTAAACTTGGTATTTTACTGTATGCGAACGTCCCTATTTTCTCCCACCGGAAATTGTTGACGTCACACGACAATAAATTGTTGACGTCACACGACAATAAAACTGTCAAGCATAATTGCAAACGTCACACACACGCACACGCACGCACACGCACACACACACACACGCACACACACACACACACACACACACACACACACACACACACATGTGCGCGTGCACACACACACACACACACACACACACACACACACACACACACACACACACACACATTCACGGCACGCGCGCGCACACATTAAAAAAGAGACAGGTCAAAATAGAACAAGACTGGTGTGACTTAAGTCAGGGGGAAAAAACAAAAGTCAGGAAGTCAGGAAGTCGACTTATCCGTTTGACGTTTAGAAAAAAATCTCGTCGACATAGACGAACGTCGAGTTATACGTTGTCGAGGTATCCGTTGTTATCAAAGTCTTTTAAAGAGCACTTTTGGCCGGGAAATGATAAATCCGTCGACTTACGCAAAAGTCGACTTAAGCATGTGTCGACTTATAAGTATCCAGCTGTATGTATGTATGTATGTATGTATGTATGTATGTATGTATTTATATATGTATGTATGTATGTATTTGTATGTATGTATGTATGTATGTATGTATGTATGTATGTATGTATGTATGTATGTATGTATGTATGTATGTATGTATGTATGTATGTATGTATGTATGTATGTATGTATGTATGTATGTATGTATGTATGTATGTATGTATGTATGTATATATGTATGTATGTATGTATGTATACTTTCTTCAATGCAGCCGTCAAGTTAGATGTGTAATGTGCATCTTAATGAGCACACTATACGCTTTAAGCTTGTTGCTGCTCAAACGGAACTTATTGTATTTGTTGTTACTTGACATTTAATTTTTTAAACAAACTTGTTTAAACCACCTGCTGTTTTATCTACGTCTGTTCAAAATAGTATCACAATAAAACCAAACCGAGAACTTATTTTACGCGGCTCATCTGTAATGGATAGTAATCTAGAACTATCGGATATTAGTCCAGAACTATCGGACAATAAATTGCTTCCTACCAAAGATGTTCAACAGAAACGATTCTTTAGCAATGGAAATGAAGTGCTGATTTGGAGAAATGCCTTACTATATCGTTATTCCGCAATCGATAACAAAGCTGTTTTGGTGGACAAATGTGATTATGACCATGCAGAAACCCCCCTATCCCTCCCCGTGTGGATCAGCGGAGCCGTTCCCCCTGAGCTGTCCAAGACGGTGGTGCGGGTGTTCTACAGGCAGTCCAAGCGAGTGACAGTGACACTGTACTTCACACGACAAGGTGCTGGGACCCTCCTGTGCCAGGGAAAGGACTGCATTGCTTGGGATAAGGAAGAATGCGAAAGTCTAAAGGACTACATATCGGAATGTTATGAAACGGCAGACATAAAAACATTGGAAAAGGTGTTGACAGACATTCCGCTGACATTCTTGACTGACGATGACGATGACACTCCCATGCCCCTATCAGCTCCACAGTGCAACATCAACTCCACACCACCTTCTACCCCTCCCCCACATCCCCACACACACACCACTAACAGCACTGCTGACATAGAGGATGTGTGTAGGGAAGCTAGTGATTTTGAGCCTTCTCCTATGTCTGAGAATGCTTTGTTGCTCACAAACGTTGACATCAACGCTGCACTTGAGGCGTCAAATGTATCTACACAAACAAACGCGAACTCTATGCATGAAGAAGAGAAAGAGACAAAAGCGTCCAGTACAAAAAACACACCCAAATCGCGCAAACTTGGCCGTGGCAGACGACTTCGTAGGAAAACTATCTCTCCGGTCATATATGCGGACAATGATTTACCTGCCAAGCTCCATAACATTGAAGCGGTTCTTGACATTGCACTCGAAAATCAATTAAAGCAATACACGGATCTGTTGTCAAGGCTCGAGGACACTAAAGTAGGAATAAAAAATGATCTAAAAATTCATTTTGACCGCAAAATCGATTCCTTGCAACAGACTATTGACGACCTCAAAACAGTTGTTTCTAAAGTTGATACTTCAGTTGTTTCTTTGATTAAAGAAAACAGTTCCCTAAAAACCCATCATGTTCTCTCAAGTCCGAACTCAAACACGTTAAAAGGAAGAGTGAGGACAATGATTTTCATACATCTTACTCTGAGCACTGTGCCAAAGTACAAAACAGCATCGACAATCTAAAGACGGCTTTAACTCTTGGTTTTCTGTCCTGCTCTCTCAGATGAGAGCAAGTACTAAAGATGGAAAGTGGGTTCTGTTCTGACCAAACAACGACATACAAAGACTGAGTACATGCCCACAGTTTGACAGTGCCGCTGCCGTGTTGTTTCGTGCTTCTTGAAAAGGAAACAACAGAATATATTGCTAAAGACCTGTACTCAGCCCCCCTACCCACGGAACTCCCGACAAACGATAACAATGAGCGCCGTAGAACAGCCTGGTGGCAAAAAGAAGGTCCAAGCGATGCGCACCCCAGTGGTCTGCTTCCCTGGGTGAAGGGAGAGTGTTCTTGTCAGTCCACTTTTCCCTTACAAAACCGCTTTGCGCGCTGTCAAACTTAGAAGAGGACCAGATTCCCAGGTGACAAACCTGTGTCAAACGTCCCTCCCTCAATATCGAAATCTGCCAAAGATAATATACCCCAAATTCAAGACCAAGAGCATCGTCAACAGAAAATCCCCACTAGAGGTGTTGAACGAAAGCGCCCGCCATTCCTGAAAAAACTCCTCACTTAGCCTAGGGACTCTGTTGTCAGAACATACACCCTAAAAGACTTGGCACCCGCAAAGATCATCTCTTTAAGGTATGTGTCCCAGGCCTGACCTTAAATGACCTCACCGGAAATGGCTGTCCAAAACTAGGAATACATGACTGATAAAACGGTCATAATCCATGGGGGGGTCAATGATCTGCCCTGCAGGACAAATCCCCCACGCAAACATGGCACGAGGTTCATAGCTCCATCCAGACCCGTTTTCCTTCAGCCGATTGTGTGCTTCAGTTCTATGTGCCGCTAAAGGTAGTCACACACTGAATAAACTCGATCGTCCCTTCAATCCAACAGGAACCTTTACCAGGCATGCACAACAACCCAAGTAGGACCTGATTAACAATAAGAAACTTTACTGGCTAAAAAGGTGGTTTCCCCCGTAAGGCCCTTATAGGGACGATATAACTACCAGCATGAAGGGTGTGATACAAAGCTCTGGCCCGAATTTCAAGAAAATCTAAA
>CM065707.1:38269158-38271162 GCA_017654935.2 Phymorhynchus buccinoides | reverse complement strand
AAAAATAACCTGATATTAAAAAAAATTAAAAAAATACAGCAATTCTGGACATGTTCTTTTGATTCAACAAATTGAAAAATAAATATTGTAATAAATCAGAATTGTAATTTTTTAAACTGATACGAATATGTTGGCAAACATATCCACTATTATTTGACTAAGGCTGCTCTGCTTTGTGTTAATGATGAAAATGGTCAGATTTAACGTGGTGACAGCCCTGGCATGGCCTTTGTTGTCGACGGGGCAATAATTTTAATCTTAATCTTTAAAATGATGAAAATGTACAATATTCACTGAACTATTTAGATGGATATGTGATTCTCATTTACAATACTTGTAGTACAGTTTAAAAAACCACACCATTTCCTACAATTCTATTACTATCAACCTAGTGGCTAAATAATTATAACATTACAAAATCTTGTTTTGAAATTTCTTTGAAAAGTTGATTCAATGTTTGAATTAGAATTTTTTTGGGATAAAAAAATGTTTTTCAAAAACCTACAAAACTAAGAAAATGAACGTATAAAGAGAAAGTAAAGATATTTTGTAATAATTATTGAAAAAGATTGATAATTCAACTGTGTGTATTTCTTTGGAAAGTCCACCCCCGGGGCAGGTCCGTCATTTTGTTTTTATTGCTAAGCACTTTGCTCTAGAATCATTTAGAACATGTGATGGCCACATACTATCCTCCCGCCATGTTCTGTGTAAGTTTGGAGGGTGTGCATCAATTTGAGAAAAGTTGAGTGCAAAAAATGTGACTTTTGCCAGTTTTTGTAACAAAGGAAACCATGATTTATTTTCAGTTTTCATGGTTTTTGTAATATGAAGATAAATTTTAGATTGTAGCATCGAAAGGATGCTTAGTAATTGAAGATTATGTGTGAGTCTGGATTTTAGCATGCATTAGCTAGGCATAAGCATGAAGCCCCTACAGGGGGGGGGGGGGGGGGGGGGGGCAGCCTTTTCCCAGCCTGTAGGCGGACTTACCCCGCCTTGGGGCAAGTAGCCTACACCTACGTAAGGGTGGGTGGGTGCACTTCATGCAGCATGAAAAAAACACATTTTGTGTTTTAGCTGAAATGTAGTATACACGTACGTTGTCCACGCATTTTGCTAACTATGGGTCTATACAAAATTGAGCCTCTACTTCAGTGAGTATACACGTATGTTGTGCACGCATTTTCCTAACTATTGGTCTAAACAAAATTGAGCCTCTACTTCAGTGAGTATATAGGGGAAGACGGGGTAAAAAGCGCATGGGCGGGTAAGAAGCCCACCCCAATTATCTCATGAAATGAAGCAAATTTCAGTCTCATTTTGCCCATGAGACGAGCGTTAATGTCTAGCATTCGTCTCATGGGCAAATTTGACTGAAATTTTCTTTATTTCATGAGATAATTGGGGTGGGGCTTCTTACCCGCCCATGCGCTTTTTACCCCGTCTTCCCCTACGTATGTTTGTGCACGCATTTTCCTAACTATGGGTCTATACAAAATTGAGCCTCTACTTCATAGGAAATATGTCTACTTCAGTGAGTATACACGTATGTTGTGCACGCAAATTTTCCTAACTATTGGTCTAAACAAAATTGAGCCTCTACTTCAGTGAGTATATAGGGGAAGACGGGGTAAAAAGCGCATTGGCGGGTAAGAAGCCCACCCCAATTAAATCTCATGAAATGAAGCAAATTTTTCAGTCTCATTTTGCCCATGAGACGAGGTTAATGTCTAGCATTCGTCTCATGGGCAAATTTGACTGAAATTTTCTTTATTTCATGAGATAATTGGGGTGGGCTTCTTACCCGCCCATGCGCTTTTTACCCCGTCTTCCCCTACGTATGTTGTCCACGCATTTTCCTAACTATTGGTCTAAACAAAATTGAGCCTCTACTTCAATGAGCTTGCCATTTATAACGAGAAAAGCTGAAAAGTAGACGGACTAGCCCCGTTCTCCCCAATAGGATATTTCCATAAGGCAGGCGTGGCATCAGAGCGGTTC
>CM065707.1:38244158-38261658 GCA_017654935.2 Phymorhynchus buccinoides | reverse complement strand
TTGTGGCTTCTAGTTTGTTTGAGTGCCATAAATTGTGGCTTCTAGGTTGTTTGAGTGCCATAAATTGTGGCTTGTGGTTTGTGGAGTGCCATAAATTGTGGCTTCTAGTTTGTTTGGAGTGCCATAAATTGTGGCTTCTTGTTTGTGGAGTGCCATAAATTGTGGCTTCCATAAATTGTGGCTTCTTGTTTGTGGAGTGCCATAAATTGTGGCTTCTAGTTTGTTTGGAGTGCCATAAATTGTGGCTTCTAGTTTGTTTGAGTGCCATAAATTGTGGCTTCTTGTTTGTGGAGTGCCATAAATTGTGGCTTGTGGTTTGTGGAGTGCCACAAATTGTGGCTTGTGGTTTGTGGAGTGCCATAAATTGTGGCTTCTTGTTTGTGGAGTGCCATAAATTGTGGCTTCTAGTTTGTTTGAGTGCCATAAATTGTGGCTTCTTGTTTGTGGAGTGCCATAAATTGTGGCTTGTGGTTTGTGGAGTGCCAAAACTTGTGGCTTGTGGAGTGCCACAAATTGTGGCTTGTGGTTTGTGGAGTGCCATAAATTGTGTGGTTTGTTGTGGTTTGTGGAGTGCCACAAATTGTGGCTTGTGGTTTGTGGAGTGCCATAAATTGTGGTTTGTGGAGTGCCACAAATTGTGGCTTGTGGTTTGTGTAGTGCTTGTGGTTTGTGGAGTGCTTGTGGTTTGTGGAGTGCCACAAATTGTGACTTGTGGTTTGTGGAGTGCCACAAATTGTGGCTTGTGGTTTGTGGAGTGCCACAAATTGTGACTTGTGGTTTGTGGAGTGCCATAAATTGTGGCTTGTGGAGTGCCAAACATTGTGGCTTCCAGTTTGTGGGGTGCCAACAATTGTGGCTTCCAGTTTGTGGAGTACCAAAGCAAATTGTAGCTTCTGGCTTGTGGAGTGCCAAGATTTGGCTTCCGGTTTATGGACTGACAAAACTTGTGGCTTCCGGTTTGTGGGGAGTGCCGACATTGTGGCTTTGGGTTTTGGAGTTAAGTGTGGTTAACAAAAAAGGAAATAAAAATCAGACATGAATTTTGTGCTCAAACTCCAATAGTTTTGATGCAAAAAGTGACAAAAGCGACGTAAAAAGAAGCGGAGGAGGAGAAGGAGGAGGAGAACGAGGAGGAAGATGATGATGACGGTGATGATGATGATGATGACGGTGATGATGATGATACCTGCTATGTCCAGGGCCAGACCTTGGGCGTAATGGCCAGACAGAATGGTTTCAGATTCAGACCCATTGTAGTTAGTTCGCGTTACCGTTTTTGTCTGTCTCTCAGTCCAGAACATCACCCTGCAAACACGCACACGTGCAAAGGTCAAGGTAAAATATCACTCCAGGGTGACCACAATAACCTTCATCTTCAAATCCAAACACTCTACCCCTGTGTTGCATCTCAACTCCATAAATTACACACACCTTTACTTACATCCATGTTTCGCGGATCTTTGGCATCCACAGATTTACTACTTGTTGCCATTTTGCAATATTTCATACAAGCAGAGTGTAAGCCATACAATTTGTGTCTTTTGCCTCGTGATAGTCTAACATTGCTTTAGATGGGTGTTCTTACTTACTGCCCCCCCCCCCCTCCCCCCGTACACATACACCTTGTCCCTTAATTAAACAAAAGACATTCACAGAGAGAATGGTCTCTCTGTTCATTGTTCTTTAGTCCAGTAGACAGTAATGTGTGTTGAGAATGGTCACTGTTGATGATCGTTTTCTAGTTACAGTAAAGTGTGTTGATAATGGTCACTGTTGATTGTTCTGTCACCTAATATACTAACAGTAAAGTGTGTTGATAATGGTCACTGTTGATTGTTCTGTCACCTAATATACTAACAGTAACGTGTGTTGATAATGGTCACTGTTGATTGTTCTGTCACCTAATATACTAACAGTAACGTGTGTTCATAATGGTCACTGTTGATTGTTCTGTCACCTAATATACTAACAGTAACGTGTGTTCATAATGGTCACTGTTGATTGTTCTTTTCCCTAATATACTAACAGTAAAGTGTGTTCATAATGGTCACTGTTGATTGTTCTGTCACCTAATATACTAACAGTAACGTGTGTTGAGAATGGTCAATGTTGATTGTTCTTTTACCTAATATACTAACAGTAACGTGTGTTGAGAATGGTCATTGTTGATTGTTCTGTCACCTAATATACTAACAGTAATGTGTGTTGAGAATGGTCAATGTTGATTGTTCTTTTACCTAATATACTAACAGTAAATGGTGTTGAGAATGGTCACTGTTGATTGTTCTTTTACCTAATATACTAACAGTAACGTGTGTTCATAATGGTCACTGTTGATTGTTCTGTCACCTAATATACTAACAGTAAAGTGTGTTGAGAATGGTCACTGTTGATTGTTCTGTCACCTAATATACTAACAGTAACGTGTGTTCATAATGGTCACTGTTGATTGTTCTGTCACCTAATATACTAACAGTAAATGGTGTTGAGAATGGTCACTGTTGATTGTTCTGTCACCTAATATACTAACATAAAGTGTGTTGAGAATGGTCACTGTTGATTGTTCTGTCACCTAATATACTAACAGTAAAGTGTGTTGAGAATGGTCACTGTTGATTGTTCTTTTACCTAATATACTAACAGTAAAGTGTGTTGAGAATGGTCACTGTTGATTGTTCTGTCACCTAATATACTAACAGTAAATGTGTGTTGAGAATGGTCACTGTTGATTGTTCTGTCACCTAATATACTAACAGTAATGTGTGTTGAGAATGGTCACTGTTGATTATGTCACCTAATATACTAACAGTAAAGTGTGTTGAGAATGGTCACTGTTGATTGTTCTTTCTTCCAGTAACAGTAAAATGTGTTGAGAATGGTCACTGTTGATTGTTCTTTTCCCTAATATACTAACAGTAAAGTGTGTTGATAATGGTCACTGTTGATTGTTCTTTCTTCCAGTAACAGTAAAGTGTGTTCAGAATGGTCACTGTTGATTGTTCTTTTACCTAATATACTACAGTAAAGTGTGTTCATAATGGTCACTGTTGATTGTTCTGTCACCTAATATACTAACAGTAAAGTGTGTTGAGAATGGTCACTGTTGATTGTTCTGTCACCTAATATACTAACAGTAAAGTGTGTTGAGAATGGTCACTGTTGATTGTTCTTTTACCTAATATACTAACAGTAAAGTGTGTTGAGAATGGTCACTGTTGATTGTTCTTTTACCTAATATACTAACAGTAACGTGTGTTGAGAATGGTCAATGTTGGTTGTCCTTTTTCTAGTTACAGTAAAGCGTGCAGAGATTTTTTTTTTTTAATCAGAGACCTTGTGTCAAATTACTATCCTACGTATTTTTTCGGGAAATAGTTGTCACGACCTAGTAGATGAATCAATCTCACAACCAAATTAAGAAAATAAATCTAAGCTCACTGTGTCATTAAAGGGGTGTTGGAATATTCGATATCCATTTGTTCTTTCTTTTTCTTAAATTACTTTCGAAGTTATCTATTCAATAAAAAATAAAAATCATATGGATGCTACTAGATTCGAAGTTATCTATTCAATAAAACAAAATTATATTATATAAATGCTACTAGATTCGAAGTTATCTATTCAATAAAACAAAATGATATCATATAAATGCTAATATTTATAATTTGATGAGAAGTTATGTATTCAATAAATTAAAAAACCCATTATATCATATAAATGCTACTATTTATAATTTGACTAAATATTAAAGACAGAATATGACAATGTTAAGATATCATTGACAAGATTTATTCAAATAAAGCACATACAGCAGCACATAATTTAAATAAGTAGAGCACAACAAGCTTAGAGCTTATACAAGGCACTCCAACATTTTTCAATTACATAGTATTGGCTGCCACAAGCATGGAAATAAACAGCACAACATCAATATTAGTGTACAATGGGAAGAAAAACAAATAAAACAATAATTTACCAACAAAAACATGAATCAAAACAACAGATTAGAAAACGTATTATAATCACATACAACTCTCCAATCAAATTTTGCCTTTAGGTTGTAGGGGCAAGACTGAGATGCGCACCAGCTGCAAACTGCATCAAATCAATAATTTCATCACGAAAACTATACCAACCAGGGCTTAAATGTAACGAGTCACAATAAGGACACACATTAGAGACAGTTATTCTGCCAAAAATCTGTTTGACAGTTGGATGAAATTACTAACAGACTCAAGTATTGTTCTATTTTCATTTTGGTTTTTATCACAGCTACCGAACAAAAGCAATGATACATTTGTTTTGACATCGTCAGGTAATAAGTCGATAGTCTGTCTACGGGCCTGTTGGAAAAGGGGACAGAGAAAGAGAAAGTGACATGCATCTTCTACAGGTGCGTTGCAAATACAAGCTGGGTTGTTCAAAATATGTCGTTGGAATAAATCATTACGTAGATCACTCATTTGGAGTCTTAATTTACAAATAATTATTTAAGACAGTCGATCTTGTAAGTAGGGTTGGAACTGTGCTATCTTCGCTACTGAGAAAACGCTTTAAGACACTGAGAGAATCGCACTGCTTGATATTCTCCGGAAGGCTATTCCAAAGGACAGTAGTGGATGGAAAATAAGAGGATTTATAAAGTTCTAATCTACATCTAGGCACTTGTCTCTCTAGGGGATATCGTCTATGGTAGGGATTGACTGATGCAATTAGTTGGGGGAGGCGATTGATTAAATACATAGGTACAGAACCGTTGACAATTTTGTAATGCAAAATTATTTTATGACGACACCGCCTTTCTTTTAAAGATGTGAATCCTGCTTCAGTATACAGCTTTTGATGGCTAGTCCCTCGGACTGAGCCAGTAATTGTTCTGAGTGCATCCAGATGTATTTGTTCAAGATCTTCTGCTTGTTTTTGCGTGCAGTTGTCCCATACTACATCTGAAAAGTCTAAATGGGGCAAAATAAACGATGTATGCATTGTTAAAAGCACTGTACGACTTAGTCGGTATTTGTATGACCGCAGGCAAGCAACAAGTGTGCGACACTTAGATAGAATAGATTTGATATGGAGATTCCACTTGCAATTATTTTGAATGATGACTCCTAGATGTTTGTGGTTGTTTGTCTCTTGAAGTACTACATCGTTAAATTTTAATGGTTGTGTGTGAGAAAGTGCTTGGAAGAGATTGTCATCAATTCAGTTTTTTTGTTTTTTTTGTTTTTTCCGTGTTCCAGTGTGTACTTTATTCATACAGTTCCACACCCAACAATCCAACGTATTCATACATAGAGCACATTAAGTTGGATTAGTTTTGTGTTACAGACAAGATTCCAGATTCATTTGTGTGTTCATCACAATCCAACACATTCATACATAGAGCACATTAAGTTGGATTACTTCTGTTTTACCGACAAGAATCCAGATTCATTTGTGTGTTCATCACAATCCAATGCATTCATACATAGAACACATTAAGTTGGATTATTTCTGTGTTACAGACAAGAATCCAGATTAATTTGTGTGTTCATCACAATCCAATGCATTCATACATAGAACACATTAAGTTGGATTATTTCTGTGTTACAGACAAGAATCCAGATTCATTTGTGTGTTCACCACAATCCAATGCATTCATACATAGAACACATTAAGTTGGATTATTTCTGTGTTACAGACAAGAATCCAGATTAATTTGTGTGTTCATCACAATCCAATGCATTCATACATAGAACACATTAAGTTGGATTATTTCTGTGTTACAGACAAGAATCCAGATTCATTTGTGTGTTCACCACAATCCAATGCATTCATACATAGAACACATTAAGTTGGATTATTTCTGTGTTACAGACAAGAATCCAGATTCATTTGTGTGTTCATCCACAATCCAATGCATTCATACATAGAACACATTAAGTTGGATTATTTCTGTGTTACAGACAAGAATCCAGATTCATTTGTGTGTTCACCACAATCCAATGCATTCATACATCAAACACATGATTATTTTCTTTACCGCCAGGACAAAGAATTCTGATTCGGTTGTGTATTCATTTAGTCAGCTGCATTTATACCTTTAAAAGAGGCAAAGTTGAAATGATGTTCTCCCCAAGAACACAAAGAATGCAGATTCATTTGCACACAAATTTGATACGAGTGTGTACATAATTTATTGCTGTTTTTAGTAAGATAGTACAAGTTGAATACAGCTATTAATAACATCCACCATCTGAAGCATTCAGTAATGCTTTCATCTGTATTACAATTTAAAAAATAGTATAAATAAAAAGAAAGAAAAACACACTTCAGTTTTCATAAATCAGTTTTTTAGCAATTGAATACAATGGACTTTTAGCACAAAAGATTAAAATGATAAAAGAAAATAAGAACAAACAAAATTAAAAGCAGTATGATGTGGTCTTCTTTTTTTAATTTTTATATAACATTTTTTATCAATTCAGTTTTGGTTTGATTAAATTTAACTTTCAACGTTGATGCCCATCTGTTAATCTTTTCACTAAATCCGAATTTAAAATTTCTGTTCGTATGTCAGTATTTGCAAGGCCTAAATACATACTAGTATCATCAGCAAAAAGCTTGATGATAGATTCAATGTCATTTACAATATCGTTAAAATAGACAAGAAAGAGTAGAGGTCCGAGGACAGAACCTTGAGGGACGCCTGCCGACACAGGGAGATAAGGGGATTTACTACCTTTTAGAACAACTGCTTGCGTGCGCTCCCTTAAATAGTCAGCAAACCACTCAAGCAACTGTCCACGAATACCAAGTGCAAAGAGTTTGCACAGCAAAGCTTGGTGCCACACTTTGTCAAACGCCTTAGATATGTCAAAGAAAATTACCTGCCCTGTTGTCTTAGAATCTAAAATTCTGCAAAAGTCGTCATAAATACCTAACAATTGATAGACGGTGGAGTCGTTGGGGATAAATCCAGATTGTGCTGTGGTTAAAAGGTTATTGTCGGTAAGGTATTTGAAGACATGTTTTTGCACACATTTTTCCATAACTTTGCCTATGCAACTCAATAAAGATATGGGACGGTAGTTTTCACACTTTTGTTTATCTCCCTTTTTGAATATGGGAGTGACATGGGCCACCTTCCAAACAGATGGAAATTTGCCTTCTGTTAACGAACGATTAAACAGGCGTGTCAGGGGCTCACAAATAACATCATCAGCAGCTATTAGTATTTTATTATGAATTAAGTCAGGGCCCACAGCTTTACCAGGGTCGAGATTTTTCAATGCATCAAGAACGGCATCTGGTGTAAGAACTAATTGGTTTATGGAGCCTTGAAATTCGTTAAGTCTAGGAAATGTTTCATCTGTATTATCCATGGAGCATTGAGCAGAAAAATATTTATTGAATGCATTAGCCTTTTCCTTAGGAGTGTAACAGGTTGCGTTATTATCTTGAATTGGAGGAATTTCATCTTGTGGCATGTTTTTATTTGAAATGAATGTTTTTACAAGCTTCCACCAATCCTTAGAGCCAAAACAATTTGGGGAAGGAATACGGTTATCTAAATCCGATATATACTCAACTTTTCTTATTCTAATTTTATCTGTAAGGTCGTTACGGACACGACGAAACAGAGCCCAGGTCCTGTCAAAATTTAAAAGTTTTGCAAGTTTGTGGATTGTGTTTTTCTTTTTAATTAGTTTTTTAATTTCTATCGTGATCCACGGAGCATCTCGCTCATCTATTTTAACCTCTTTCACTGGCATACAGGTTTTTGCTATAGTCATTAGTTGGTCTGAGAATTTTTCAGCAACTTCATCAATTGATTCAATTGATAATATTTCTTCCCAGGCAACATTCGTTAGTTCTGTTATCAGTTTTTGGACATCTAAATAAAATTATTTGGAATAGTTAAATATTGTGCGTTTTTAACTGGTTCTACGTGTATTTTGGTGTTTGAGAACAACATATAGGCATGAATGATCGCTACAAATTGGAGGTAATACATCTTTAGCTTGGGTCAAGTCAGGACATGGTGTTAATATAAGGTCAATTATTGTAGATGTATGTTCAGTGGTGCGGGTTGGCTTGTTGACTAACTAGAATAAGTTATTAGTAAAAATGATGTGCTGAAGAGGAGGCGGGGGCTGGTTGGTACAATCAGCATTAAAATCTCCAAGAATTATGTATGGATGAGGAGTGTTTCCTGCGAGTTGGACTGATTGGTCAACTAAATTCCAGTAGTTTACAGCTGCATCAGGTGGCCTATAGAATGTTCCTAACAGTAAAGTGTCTTGGTCCAACTTAGTCTCCACCCACACTGCCTCTAGGTCTGGCACACACAGGTCAGGTCTAGGTTTACAAACTAAATTAAATTTCAAGTACACTGCGACACCGCCGTGTTGGTCACCAGGCCTGTCACGCCTAATAGGGGGTTGGAAACCAGGGATTAGTATTTGGTTATCTGGAGTAGCTTCTGAAAACCAGGTTTCAGATACAGTTATTATATCAAAGCAGCTTGCTTCGCATTGGACTAATGGGATCTTTCTAGTTAGACTACGTGCATTGATATGAATCGCAGATAATCCTTCTAATTTGATGTCAACTGGACCTGGATTGGGATGGAAATTCCCCGACAGTTGCAGTAGTTACTGAATAACCAACATCACAAAGAAATAGACTGTCGGGCTGTTAAGTCCACCATGCACAGGGGTACTAGTCACACTAAATGAAGTTGAAGTTAAACAATTACTATACGACTGTTTGTATTTACTCAGTGTTATGCTAGGAATGAGATTATAAAAAGAAACAATGCAAAGGTCAGTGCCGAATGCCCGTGCATTACTAACAGAAGGACAGAGTTTACATTTCCAATAGTAATAAAGGACAGTTTATGTGTTGACAGTTTGAGAGCCCTGGAGTTAAACACTCCGATTCCAGCTCTGAACTGTACTAAACAACAAGTCATGTCACGGCTCGAAGCAAAAAATCAAGCCATTCAGATGCTGGAATCGGAGTGTTGTCGCTTGTGATGCCTAACACTATGTTGACATGACTGATGCACAACAGTCTCATCTTGTCTGCCCCTAAAAAAACACATCGGAGAAAAACAGGCAAAAGATAATAACAAGAAAAATACCGAAAAATGTCTAGGTACGGATCCATAACAAGTGTGACCGGGAGGAACAAAAATACAATGTGTAAATGTGGGCATCCATGGTAAGAGAAGGAACATATTTAGAATAATAAACACAAGTTTTAGTGGGGGGCGGGGGGGGGGGGACAACGGCTACTAAACTGGCTAACAAACACAGCTGTCTATTAAAAGCGTAAAGCTATCATTCCCAAAGGAGCAAGTTAGTATTTGACTGCACATCAATAATAATAATAATAATAATAATAATAATATTACTCTGACATTGACTTGTGTGTGTGTGTGCGTGTGCATGCATGCATGCATGTGCGCGCGCGCGCACGCGCGCGTGTGTGTGTGTGTGTGTGTTGCAAGTGCACCCAAATTACAAGGACCATATTATGTATACTATATTTACCCCTCCATAACATCCAAGACAATAGCTTCTGGATGGCGCAGGCCTTCCACAACTTTCCGATGATGGTCGCCAGAAGGGGAGAGGAGGCCGATGTAGCCGCTACTGTACTGCGTGTACAGGACGGACTTCGACAGATAATCCACAGCAATATGGGTTGCGGAATTACCTGAGAAATGAAATGCCCAGTCCATGAATGATGGTGGTTGGTGGTTGGTTGATGGTTCGTCTCACAAAGTGCTCTTTCCAGCCAAGCGGACGCTAAACCCAGCTTTCATTCATGCCCAATCCACACAAGGACATTTCGAGGGGTGCCTGCCAGAACGGTCTATCTCAAAAGGAATAAAGAACACAGACAGGCAGTTCTGGCATTCACCCCTATTTTCTTGTCTCTACAGACTTCTGTTATTGATTTTAGCGAATCCCTCTGCTTATCTACTCCTCATCAGCTCTTTAAAAACTCACTTTTTTCTGCTCACACACACACACACACACACCACACAACACACACACACGCACGCACGCACACACACACACACACACACACACACACACACACACACACACACACACACACACACACACAGACACAGACACACACATACACACACACACATACACACATGCGCGCGCGTACAAACATGCACACACGTTTGCGTGCATGCCACACACATACACGAGAGAGAGAGAGAGAGAGAGAGAGAGAGAGAGAGAGAGAGAGAGAGAGAGATGATTGAGAGAGAGAGAGAGAGAGAGAGAGAGAGAGAGTGTGTGTGTGTGTGTGTGTGTGAGAGAGAGAGAGAGAGAGAGAGAGAGAGAGAGAGAGAGAGAGAGAGAGAGAGAGAGAGAGAGAGAGAGAATATTTTTTATTGATGGAAAAGAATAAGCAGAAAGCTTTGTTTTTCATCTTGCCACCAGAAAAGAAGAAGAAGAAGAAAATAAGAAAATGCAAGCACAGATCGTCAGAAAAAACAACAACAACATAAACAAAACAAGAAAATATGCGTGTTAATGTGATTTTCAAAAGGTTTAGACAAGGTAGAAACAATAGAAATTGGCCTGTAATTGGATGGATCTGAATGATCGCCAGATTTGTAAATAGGGGTGACTTTAGCGACTTTGAAAGCTTTAGGGAATTGACTATTATAAATAAACAAATTATAAACATAGGTTAGTGGTTCGGAAATAACTGAAGTAGACAGGTCTAAAATGTTAGTATCAATATCATCAAGTCCTCTAGCACTAGTTGTTTTTAAATGCATTAGTGCATTATAAACCTCAAAAGTGGCCAAAATGGGTATGCTTAGCTCTGATAGAATTTCTTGCAACTACTTAAGATCATTTTCTGATGATTTGTCTGAACTAATAATGGAACTAGCTATTTTCGAGAAATGTGTATTACGGTCATCAGGGGACAAAATACTTTATTACACTTTTTTTAAAATAACATTTGCATGCTTATTAACTAACTGATTTATGGCTGTCTGTATGGATTTGCTGTCAGATTTTGAACAAACTAAATGTTGAAAATATTCCTTTTTATGCCCTTTTTAAGGTGGTTACAAAATGTTATTTACGGGCATTTTCTAAGTCCCCGTTAGCAAAAAGCGACTCTCTCAAATCGATCGCTTCTTGAACACTTTGAGTTAACCAGGTTTGGGGCTATCTCTAACACGTATTATTTTGAAAGGTGGCGTGTTTGTTATAAATGTTTAAAAAGGTGTGATAAAAGATTAAAAAGGCTTCATCAGGGTTAGAAAATTGGTAAGCTAGAGAAAGGTAAAAACAAAGAAGCAGTCCAGGTTAAAGAGGGTGAGGTTTCTGTATCTGACAAACGTGTGCACATTATTAGGAACTTTGACTCATTTTTTAGACCATGTAAAACAAACAGGATAGTGGTCACTACAGTAGAGGATTGGTGAAAATATGTCCACTAGATTAGTAGGTTGTGTTGTGTAGATGTGGCCAATCAATGTCTGAGAGGTTGCAGGTATCCTTGTCGGTTTATCTATTACCTGGGTAAGAAGCATTGATTCAAAACATCAGGACCATGTTTCCGTCACCAAGTAAGCATGTTTTATTTGAATCTAACAAGATTTTGTCCACAGAGAGAGGGAGAACACTGAACATTGAACGATTTTAATGAATAGGCCGTACTTCAAGGACCATTGTTTTGGATTTATGGACGCATGCACATGCATACATATAAATACAAAACAGTATACGGTTACTCTACAAAACTTGCACACGGACACGCACATAATTTCACACAAGCGTATATAAATAACGAACCTGAAACGCTTTGTCTAAAAACACAGCTAAACGCAAAACTATAGATTTGTTTTCGCATGCAAATAGCATAGTCAGTCTAAACAAGGAAGGGTTGTTGTAATATTTTGCGAGGATATATTGTTGCCTTAGATCATTATACATGGGACAAGTGAATACAAAATGAATCTCTGTTTCTATTTGTTTTTCCTATTTGGATCTACTGAATGGGCATGCTAGATCGTTCTCTGTTGCATTACATCTGAACCTTAATCTGTGAATTTTGAGTTTGACACACCGAGTCGAAACCGTATCAGACTAATTCTAGCTTGAATGTGTTTTAAATCTAGTAAGTATTGTGAAAGAATGCGGTCACTTTTTAACCCCTTTCGCCGCCAGCCATTTTTTGTTGCCCCCAAAATACCATTAAGCTTAACTGGGTAGAGAAAAAAAAATATCTGCAATATTGGGAATTCCTCTGTGACATGTATGACATTAGGCCTATCCTTACCTCCCAAAATTAAGAAAATAGGGTATTTCAGGTAACAGGCCCTGATTTGATGCTTTTTTTTAATGACATGGGTGTTAAACCATTGTGGTGCATAAATGCGGACATTGGCGGTGAAAGGGTTAAATGTTTGATATAAAGAAAAACGCTCGCTATCTTGCAGTTATGAAGACCACTGTTCTTTAAATTCATTAATCAGTCTTGAACGGAAAAGAGCAAGAAAACTCTTTTGATTTCCGACTCCTTGATTATCCCATAGTTCCTGTATGTAATATAAAGCAAATAGATGTGGCCCATGTATTTCGATTTTGGTGATGAAGGAAAAGTATAATTCTGTAAGCTTTCAGGGGTAGCCTATGATCTGACATTCTGTAAAATTTTAGCCAATATTTTATTGATATTAAATAGAAAATAATATATGTACAAAGGAAATATACCCAACTCGCCGTATATCATTGCATTGGGCGTCCTAATGCTCACATTTAATAACGCTTTCGTGAAAATAAGTGGACTTTCTGTATATTAGCTATAATAGCCCATATTTCAGCACCATAACTTAACATAGGTTGTATTTGTGCATCAAACATTTTGAAAAATGTCTTTGGAGATCCTGTCACACAATCGAGTTTAACAATTTGAAAATATTAATTACTCCTTTCTTTGCACAACTAACCATAATAATTTAACAACAAATTAAAACAGAGTCGAAATTGAAACCCAACATAAAAGGCCCAAAGCAATCCCATCCACCCCTGCGCTGTTTACATCCCCGAACCCTGTCACTTCCGGATTATGTAGCACAGGCGAGTCCCGCTTCATTTCATTACTCCCCCCGGTTTTATGATGAAAGTCAGCGATAAATTATGGGTTTCAATGAGACTTAGTGCGATTTTTCTCACGCCAGAGGGCATGACGCCCGTGTGGGGCTAATCCTCTCCATATTATTAGTTTGGGATAAAGAAAGAGAGAGAGAGACAGTGAGTGGTCCTACCATCACTCTCTCGCTCACTACGCCCAAGTAAGAAAATCGCGTGATAAGCCCCTAGTGCACTGACTGCCCTCTGGCGTGAAACATATCGCCATAGGTTGACCATTTCGACTCTGTTTAATTTGTTGTGAAGTTCATTGAACCCAGCAGTTATCTTCGTTTCTTCATATGATTTAACGTATGAGAGAATCTCATCTGGTTGATAAAATAACTCCTAAATATTTATACATATTAACAACAGTCATTTTATTGTGTCCATAGAACCAATTTTCTGTTGCTGATAGATGACCACTATTTCTAAACACTACGATGTTGGAGTTATCAAGATTTACAGTCACTCCAAGTCTTTTTGACGTATCATACGAAACATTCAACTGATTTTGTAATCCAATAACATAGTCGGATATTAAGATTATGTCATCAGCAAACATAAGGATTAATATTTATAATAAATCAGGAATAAGTTGAAGACCATGCTTTCCCTTATTAATGATTTTACAAGCCAGCTCATTAATAAAGAGTGAGAATAGTACAGGACTGCATATTTCACCTTGTTTAAGTCCAAGGGGGCACATAAAAGCATAACATAATTCACTGCCTGCTCTTACCCTTGCCTTGACAACATTATAAATACTAGTAATAGCATTACATATTCTTCCCCTTGATACCCCTTTTATTAAGTGAATTTAAAAAAAAATGTAAGCAATTCTCAGAGTAATTACTATGAAATGAGATAAAAAAAATAGTTAACTTACTGTAAAAATGAGTTTTCTGTCAATAACTGGCGTGATTTATCAAAACATTGGTCTATTTCTTCATACAATGCTGATACAAGGCTGAAGAAACATTTTTTGTGGTAAATTTCTTCCAAGAATCAAGATGATTGAAAGTTCCACAAAACTCGATTAATTTACAGAAAAATAAGCATTCAAATAGTCGAGTACTGCCTGTAGAAACTATGCATATGTTTTTATAAGAAAAAAACACTTAAATATTTGGATTTTCATGATACTGGTATTTGAATCGAACAGAAACTATTTTCGCTTTAGTAATGGCGTCTTTCCATGACGTCCACTCTCGCGAGACAGGCTCGCGCAGTAGCAGACATTTTTGTTCCCAAACGATTTTCAAAAAAAAAAAAAAAAAAAAATAAAAAAACAAAAAAAAAAAAAAAAATCTTTTAAAACCACAAAAAAATTATTATGTGCAACATCGTAAGCTTAAAGTTATAGCGTCGAAGCAAACATTAGTGATTTCCAAATAAAGTTAGTGGTGTGGAGCAAAGCATTGTTAGATTCAACGTTTGACGATCGTTTCCACTTCGCAAGGGAAGCCACTCCTTTTGTAAGAAAACGAGGCAAAATGTCGCCAAATCGGTACGACGGTAGGCTTACTGGGGTGGATGTAGGACAAAAATGGCACGGTAAATGTTTTTTAAAACCTTTGAGAACATCACTATAAGGCTTCATCTTGTGTCCGCCACTGTTCATTAGCACGGGGTGGACTTAAATAGCGAGCGGACAACTGATTCTGTCAACGCCTTTCAACTCGGTAAACTCCGCACCGCCAATCAGTGATCTGTCTGAAAGATGAAAATTTCAGCTTGAAAGCAAGGAAACTGAATCCTCTGTACACCCGTCACGACTTCTTTTAAGGTAGAAAATAATGCAGCGACAAGGAGAAATTCTTCTTTTTCCATATTGGCCCACTTGCAAACTCGAAAAGTTTATTATTATATAAAGACAAAAAGTTAAAATATTAAATGCAAATTCAAGGTCAAGCATTTAAAATGAAATGTTTAGACATAAAATAGGTATCAGTAAATTAAATATCCTCTATACACCTTAGCTTAGAAAAAAAACAACCACATAGCTTATTTTACGACAGCAGTGCAAAAGTTGAAAAAGTATATTTGATACAATAAAATCACATTCTCAAGGCCAAAGGCCAAGGTCGACAATGCATACTTAGGGGCACATCAGTTTCATTAAAATATTAGCACACAAAATTTGAAGTGATCCTGCGACATTGTTCTTAAGATTATTGCCAGGCAAATGAAAGGACACAAAATCGTGATAGCCCTCTCCGCAGAGTAGACTGGGGGCTAATAAGTACAAAAATAAGAAATATAGTTCACATAGTTTGAATCATTTCAGCAAACTATGCTATTTATCTTACAAATAAAAGCATTAGATACAACAAAATTACGGTAAGTGCATGTTTTAACAGTTCTTTAGAGTCCCATGGTGGCCATTTTGAATATTTCGTCATAGCTACAAAATGCCCAACTTTTACAACTTGGCCTCCAATGGATTTAGATTCAGCACCCTCAAATCATGTTAGATAGACACCTAATATACATCACAAAAGAAGGTCAAGCTCAATTTCGCCTGGACTACTACTAAACTAGGCCTACTGACTACCCTTAACTGCGTCATTTGAGTTAATTACCCCTAGACGAGATTTCAAGATAGCAGAGTACACAGAAGAAAAAAGGTCAGCGCATTTTTGCTAACTTTGAGCAAACAGTATGATTGCGTTCAGTTTTATTCTTGTCTGTGACTTTGAATTATGTCAGAGTTTACAATCCAGATCGATTTTGTATCATTCTGCACATTATTTACGAGAAACGTATGGGCCTTTAAAAACATTCCATAAATTTGCATGTCACAATCCGAATCGAAAGCCTTTTGAAATCTAATAAAACCAACACTATTAACTTTTTTGTGAAAACACCAGTTACCTTATGCTGGGATAATTGTGTCTTGAACCCAAGCCAAAAAGGGTACTAACATGATCGAATTGTAGTGTATTTCTTTCTAAAATCAGCTTGACTTTCATTAATAACTTAGTACTTCAATAATAATAATATAATAATAATAATAATAATAATAATCATAATAACTAGCATGGTTTGATATTTGTCTTTAAGACAAACATGTACAGGATTCTCCCTTTCCATCAACCATCTTTAACATCATCTTCAATTCAAGTACCTCCCCCCCCCACTCCCCCTCTCTCTCTCTCTCTCTCTTCTGTGGCGATATTGTTGTGGCCTATCGCATTTTCCAATTTCATAAAGCTACTAATGCGTCACAGCTTACCTCAAAGACAATTCACAATGACGTCAGTGTCACTTTGCGTCACTTGTAACTCTGCTATGGCTACGACTTACTCTAATTATCATTCTATGCATTTTGTCGAAGGGTTTTGGAGCAAATAAATTTGAAAATGTTTGTCCCCAATTCCAGTTGGCACTTCTGGCTCATTTTCATATCGGAAGTGTTGCAAAGAGTTATTCCAGATTGAATATTGGCCGAATTTGGGCAATTTTTAGCCCAAGAAGAGAGAGAATGAGAGACAGAGACAGAAACAGAAAGACATAGAGACAAAGAAAGAGCGGCACGATCACCTTGACGAACTATCCTGTAGTTGTAATCATTCAGATCCAAACTGCGGATTTCAGCTGCGTCACAGTCACTCCAGAACACAGTTTCCTCCTTGGGGTCGTAGGCTACGGTGGAGGAGGCCTCGTCAGTCAGGCCAGGGATGATGCTGAACTCTTGGGAAAACAGATCCATGTTGATGTTCCCGATGACTTGGTTCGTTTTGTCAGGGATCAAGAGAAAGACGCTCGGGAAGTTCTTTTAGGCGGTCCCAAAGATGTAGAATAAGAGAGACGAGAGAGAGAGAGAGAGAGATGAGAGTCGTCAAAATTTGAAAAAAAAAACATAGCAATTAAATCAAAAGCCTTTTATCAAATGTACCAGTAACAAGTGGCATTCCACAAGGCAGCGTGTATGAGGACCCCTCGGTTTGTCATCTACATTAATTAACGATCTACATGCAACATGTTAAGGCCCATGACCGTATCTTTGCTGATGACACCAAGCTATTCCTGCAAAAAAAAGCAAAAGGGGGGGGGGCCAGAAGGAATCGAGGAGATCCAACAGGATGGAATAAGAAACCTTCAGGGCGGTCCACCAGGGAGACTTATCACATTTCACAAGATGATATTATGATGCTGATTTGATATAATAATGTGATAGATAACATATTGTGAACTTGTATGATATAAATAATTTTGTTATACTATCATATTAATGTAGTTTATCCTTATCTGATTTTATGTTTTCATGATTGAATTTTCTCTTTTTGTCTGTACTTTAAATTCCAAAAGTCCCCATCCCTATCCCC
>CM065707.1:38236471-38243658 GCA_017654935.2 Phymorhynchus buccinoides | reverse complement strand
CCCACCCACAATACGATCAACCATACCCCTACCCCCACCAACCCCTAACCCCCCGCGCACACACCACACACACCTTCTGGGGGAAACATCCTCAGAGAGTATGGGTTGGACAGGGGGGACAAATCAGCCTATAGATGGCAGCACGCCCCCACAGCCACGCAGCCAAAGGAAAGAAGAAGAAAAGAAAGAACAACAGGAGAAAAAATGTCACGGAATTTGTGTTTTTCTTCAAAAAATACAAAGAGAAGGCATTTTGCTATGGTTTGCTGCAGTTTGAGTGTGCGTGTGAGTGTGTGTAATGGGAGGAGAAAAGAGGAGGGAGGTTGTGTGTGCGTCTCCGTGTCTGTGTAACAGTTTGGGTCTGTGTGTTGTGTGTGTGTGTGTCAAGTTCAAAAGTCAAAATGATATGTATGAATGGTAAAGAGTAAGCTTGGACAAAGCCTTTGTATGCATGTGTGGAGAGCTGTGGTAGCGTGTGTGTTGTGTATGTGTGTGTCTATTGAATGTGCCAATTCATGCAGGTTTTTTTCCCCAAACAGCAGGAGTAGAATATGTAAAACAATCCTCAGCTTTCTTCTCTTGTAGTGTGCTTGGTGTAGTGCTTGTATGTGTCTTGTTGAATGTGTGTGTTGTGTGGTGCGTGCGTACGTGGTGCATGTGACTGCCCACAATGTATTTGTCATGCAGTTGTTTTCTTCACATGCATAGAAGAAAAAAATAACAAACCTCAACACGAAAGTTAGGCAATAACAACTTTTACAATCCACAAAGCCTAGAAACTTCCAATCATATGAGGAATCAACGGAATAGAAGTATATAAGAAAAAAACATGCATACACAAGTGTATCACACACACACACACAAAACACACACAGAGACACACCCACAGACACCAGTGTTTTCCAATGAGGCCTAAATATAGGAGGTTCAAGATGACTCCCCTGTTCCAAATCTGGGTGTCACTTAACATTTTTTTTAAGGGTCAAATCATAACGATAAGCTTTCTACAAAAAAACCTTAGTAAAAGAAACACACAACCTCCATACCGCAAGATGAGTCAAAACATTAAAAACCAATCCAATCCCGAAAATACTTTCCTGCTGAGTTCTTTTTGGCTCTTCACGACCATTTGCGTCTGATTCATCGTGAGGTCTGAGAAACAGATTCTGTTCCTTTCAACCACATGTGAAGCGCCAATTAGTCGTGAACGTCTCATGCGTGCACAAACAGAAAAGAGTTTGGAAAGGGAAAGCAACTCTCAATAAAATAGTCGCAGAAGTAACTGTTGTAAAAATCGTCTGCTATGCCCTGGCTGCTAGACCACGGACACTTTGGTAACGTTAGTTGTCCATGCTCCTAGCGATCGAAGTCGTGAGGACAGCGAAAACGTGTCAGGGCCAGAAAGAAACCTGCGCGTCACAATGACGCACAGATCCGAAAATTCTGCGTCATTTTTTGGCGTAAATTACGCGCTACAATGCGCTATGGGAAACACTGCACACACACACACACATTTGCCGCTCTCTCTCTCTCTCTCTCTCTCATGACCATGCATAAATTACAAAGACACAAAAACTTGATTTTTGTGTTATTTTTTTTTAGCAAAGCTGGCAAAATTATCAGTTACAAACAGGAAACAAACTTTGCAAAGACACAAGTACATGAAATTGGTAATTCATTAGATGAAACAAAAAAAAAAAAAAAAGACACAATAGAGAGCAAGATCAAGCTAGCAAGCTTACACTAACAAAAAAAAAAAAGAAGAAAAGAAAGTTAGTTGAAAACATTCTCAATGGCGTTCAAAATAGTAAAGGAAAATAGGTAACAACACTACTGCCATATAAGCTACATGGAGATGAATGCTATAACCCCCCTCCCTCTCCTCTCCCCTAACCCCCAACACACACACACACACACACATACATAAGTCTTTCGGATGAGACGATAAACCGAGGTCCCGTGTGTGTGCCCATGCATTTAGCATGCGTTAAACCCAGTGGCAACAAAAAAAAGTTGTCATTTGGTCACAAATTTACCCCCACCCCACCCCCTTTCCTTCCTCATCAGTCACACAAAAAATCGCATGCCAAAATATTATTTTTAAATTGGGAGACGTGCTCTCCAGGAGGGAGCAACCCGAATTTCACAGAGACGCCTCTGTGACTATAAAGTACCTAATACCTAATAAGTGTAAGGCGCAGTAAATGGTGCGTTGATCAAAACCCTGACAGTAGGGGGCGACACTTCACTGCGTTACTGCTGGCATAAGAACAAAACAGTCTTAGAACATTTAGCTCCAAACGGTTACAGTAAATTATGACCAAAATTCGCCCCATCAGAGCTGATTCTAGGATTTTGAAAAAGTGGGGGCATTCCCCCCCTAAGAATGAAAAAAGGGGGGCAGGTCCAATGGATACGAGGGGAAGGAGGGGGGAGGGGAGGCGGCCGATTCAATCTTCGCTAGCCATGGCCACTTCTTCAGCCACTCGTCTTGGAACCGGTGTTCCCTCGCACTAGTGCCGTTATCTTCAGGCTGCTTCTCCAAGACTGTTGATGCAGTAACTGTTTCTGCAACATTCTTCTGCACACTCGTTTGGCAGAGGATTTCTTTTTTTTACTTTGCCGTCACAAAAATCAAAGTCGAAGAGCGTCGTTGTCCGCTTCATTTTGAAGAAAATTCAACATGGCGGGTAGGACTCTCGCAACTTCTTGTCGGTAAAACGAGATGAATGCGATTGGTTGATTCACACTAACATTGTAAAGGAACCAATGAAATGTCGAGAAATCGTTCATTCCTGCTCGATGCTTTCGGTTTGTGCAGACGACGGATTTAGCAGACGACGAAGGAATTCCCGCAGCGATCGGTAAAAAGTGCGGGCAGTTCTGCAAATATGCGGGCGTCGGCCTGCGCTTAGACCCGATTATTGCGGGAAGGAACAGATTTTGGGGGGATTGTACTAATCCCGCACCCTAGAATCAGCTCTGCCCATTATCGTTTTCGCACCATTATTGTTTTTGCCCCATTATTGTTTTCGCCCCCAAACTGACTGTGTTAGACTTGTATGAAAGCCCCACTTGCTATGCTTTACGTACACACACACATGTGTACGTATGTGTGTGAAACTAAAAAAAAGGAATGGTGAAACCCACATTGGGGTGATTTGATAGGAAGTTGACAGCACCTTATTTGTGGTCTCTGGACTCTGTTTAAGACCGTTTGAAAATAGGGGTGCAAAATAAATTTGCCCCGTTATTTTTTTCTGCCCCAGTTGACAGTGTTGGACTGGCATGAAAGCCCCATTTGTTATGCTTTACGTACACACTCACACACACGTACATACACTCTCGCTCACAACACACACACACACACACACACATAAACACACACACATTTAATAATCACCTGTTGTACGCTAGACTGTGACTTGGCCTTGCGGAGCTTACTCTTGGCGGCGTCCAAATCCAACCTTTTCACCTCCAGCAGTTTCTTTTCTTTCTGCAACAGCACAGCAAAAACACACCCATTTATTTTTATATTGGCATCTTGGTATTTTCAAGTCACCGAGACTCGCCTTTGTGAAATCCGAGTTGCTCCCACCAGGAGAGCGCGTCGCTGATAGTACAGCGCCTCCCAATTTTTGCCATGCCACGTGAGTTCGTGTCATCCACCCCACTGACACAACGCAGCCTACTCCTACGGAACAGTAGAACAAGCTTTAACCCTTTCACCGCCAATGTCGCATTTTAGCACCACAATGGCTTAACACCCATGTCACTAAAAGGCATCAAATCAGGGCCTGTTATCCAAAGACCATATCGTTGGTGACATTCACAAACCTCATATCTCAATGTTAGTAGTTTTGAGAAAAACGAATTTAACTGTTTTAAAAAGTAACTGCGCTGGCCACAATTGATTAACTATGATGAATATGTTGTTTGAGATATTGCGAGTTAAGTCCTGCATTCTGTTAAAATTACTGAAAACAGTTTTTTTAGACTTGAAAAGAACGAAGATACGAGGTTTTTGTCCTTAACTAGATCTGAATTTGGGACTTACGAGTTTTTCTTCTATGTTCACAATCTCGTTTACCCCAGATAGAAAGTCGTTAGAGATACGAGCTTTTGGGTGTGTGTGTGTGTGTGTGTGTGTATGTGTGTGTGTGTGTGTGTGTGTGTGTGTGTGTGTGAGCATGAATGTGTGCATACATGTGTGCTTGTGTGTGTTTTGGTTTTGTGTGTGCACGCATGTGTGTGTGTGTGTGTGTCTGTGTTTGTGTGCGTGTCTGTGTGTCTGTCTGCGTGTGTACGTTTTTGTGTGAGGGTGTTTGTGTATCTGTGTTGGTGTATGTGGTCAGTCCATGCGGCTCGGTTGCTGTGGCTTGCCGAATGGGGTATGAACGAGTTGGCTTCGATAAATGTGTGTGTTTATGTGTGTGCGTGTGCGTGTGTTAGAGAGAGAGAGAGAGTTGCTTTGTATATGCGCTGTTGCTGGTTGGTGTCACTCTTGAATGCTGTTTTTGTTGTCTGTTGATGAATCATTGATTGTAAAGCGCTTTGGGCTCATCTGAGGTAAAGCGCTATATAAATGTACAATTATTATTATTATTATTATTGGTGGAAGGTGGCAGGAAAAATGAAAAGAACTGACTATGTATCTAACTCAACCCCCCCCCCCAAAAATCGAGATACGAGGTTTGTGAATATCACTGACGATATGTTCTTAATTTTGGGAGATAAGGATAGGCCTAATGTTATTATGTCACAGAGGAATTCGCAATATTACAGATATTTTTTTTTCTCTACCCAGTTAGGCTTAATGGTATTGTGGGGCTGAAAAATGGCTGGCGGCGAAAGGGTTAACCCTTTCATCGCCAGCCATTCGTCAGCCAAAATTTACCATTAAACTTACCTGGGTAGAGAAAAGATTTCGTCTGGAATACTAGGGATTCCTCTGTGATATGTCTAAAATAGGGGCTATCCTTACCTCCCAGAAATTAAGAACATAAGGTCACTGGATACCAGACCCTCATTTGATGCCTTTTAGTTAACATGGGTGTTAAATCATTGTGGTGCCAAGAGGCGACAGTGGCGATGAAAGGGTTAATACCTATGTCACTAAAAGGCATCAAATCAGGAGTCTGTTATCCAAAGACCCTATTTTCTTATTTTTGGGAAGTAAGGATAGACCTTACTCTATACATGTCACAGAGGAACCCCCCATACTGCAGACAGATTTTTTAAATTTCTACCCAGGTAAATTTTGCGGAAATTTCAGCAGAAAAATGGCTGGCGGTGTAAGGGTTAATGTGTGCACAATACCTTGTGCATGCGTTCGCACATGGGACCTCGGTTTTGAGTCTCATCCGAAGGACCTTTTCCCCAACTGACGTCAGGTACCCATTTACACCTGGGTGGAGTGAGGAAAATAGCAGTAAAGCGTCTTTCCTTCTTCTTCTTCTTCGATCGCTCAGACAGTTTCCTGTCAATTATGAGTGCAGATGTGTCATGCTGCCGTTATGCGCCTAACTAAGAAATAATTAGGCCCAGCATGTCCGACTTCGGCTGTTGTAGGAAATCTTTTTGAAAGCGTTTCTTGATAGAAAAAAGGGCAGGAGAATGGACCTGGTAAGGCAGAAAGACAGTAGATGACAGCAAGCAAAGGGGAAAAGGCAGAGTCAAAGAGACTGACAGATTAGAGGAAGTTACAAGCACAGAACTTCCAGAAGATGGGGGAACTATTGTACAAAAGACCCCCCCCCCCCCTCCCCCCGGGGGAAGCATCTTTCCCAAGGACACAACACCGCAGAGAGAGAGCTGGGTTCGAGCCCTCGCACTCGCACACCTGTTGGATTACGAGCCGGCAACTCTTAACCAACTGGGCCACCGCCTGGCAGAGGTTCAAGTCACTGCGTACATGCGTGTGTGCGCGCGCGCGCGCAAATGTGCGTGTAAGTGTGTGCGCGCGCATGCCTGTGCTTATGTGTGCCCACGACGGTGAAATCATGTGAGTGCGCAAGCTTGTGTGCATGCATGTGTTTGTTGGTGTGTTTGTGTGCGCGCATTCATTCATGTTCCCAGCTGAATAATTTTCATTTTACCTTCAAGGTAGTTGTGCAGACAAAATAAAAGGTGGATACTGTTTTTGTGGGGTGCAGTCTCTCTCTCTCTCTCTCTCTCCCTCTCTTTTTACCTGAATGGTCTTCATCATGTTCATGTCTCAAGTTGTGCAAGGAAGACAGAAAATTGTTGACTGTAGAGGTGACCATCTCCCTCTCTCTCTCTCTCTGTCTATCTCTCTCTTTCTCTCCATCTCTCTCTCAGTCTCTGTCTACCTGAATGGTCTTCATGTCCCCTTCCAGGAAGTTGTGCAAGGGAGACAGAAAGTTGCTGACCGTAGATGTGACCATCTCTCCTCCCGCCCCTCTCTCTCTCTCTCTCTCTCTCTCTCTGTCTCTCCACCTCTCTGAGTCTCTCTCTCCATCTCTCTCTCAGTCTCTCTCTACCTGAATGGTCTTCATGTTCTCCTTTCCAGGAAGTTGTGCAAGGGAGACAAGAAAGTTGCTGACTGTAGATCTATGTGACCATCTCCCTCCCGCCCCCTCTCTCTCTCTCCCCACTCTCTCTCTCTCTCTACCTGAATGGTCTTCATATCCCCTTCCAGGAAGTTGTGCAAGGGAGACAGAAAGTTGCTGACTGTAGATCCATGTGACCATCTCCCTCCCGCCCCCTCTCTCTCTCTCTGTCTGTCTCCCCCTCTCTCTCTCTCTCTACCTGAATGGTCTTCATGTCCCCTTCCAGGAAGTTGTGCAAGGGAGACAGAAAGTTGCTGACCATAGATGTGACCATCTCCCTCCCGCCCCCTCTCTCTCTCTCTCTGTCTGTCTCCCCACCTCTCTCTCTCTGTCTACCTGAATGGTCTTCATGTCCCCTTCCAGGAAGTTGTGCAAGGGAGACAGAAAGTTGCTGACCATAGATGTGACATCTCCCTCCCGCCCCCTCTCTCTCTCTCTCTGTCTGTCTCCCCACCTCTCTCTCTCTGTCTACCTGAATGGTCTTCATGTCCCCTTCCAGGAAGTTGTGCAAGGGAGACAGAAAGTTGCTGACCATAGATGTGACCATCTCCCTCCCGCCCCCTCTCTCTTCTCTCTCTGTCTGTCTCCCCACCTCTCTCTCTCTCTGTCTACCTG
>CM065707.1:38203971-38231471 GCA_017654935.2 Phymorhynchus buccinoides | reverse complement strand
TAATGATGACGGTGATGATGATGATGATCTTAGACTTACTGATGATGGTGAAGATGATGATGGTGGTGGTGAGGGTGATGATGGTGGTGATGATGATGATGATGAAAAAAAAAAAGATGATGGTTATGAAGATGATGTATTGATGATGATCATGTCGATAATGATGATTGATGATGATGATGGTGATGATGATGATGACGATGATGATGGTGACAAAGTAAAAAATGTATTAAAAGATGGACATTGAATAAGCAAACATAAATGCTTTTTTTCATCAAGCCATCTAACTTAATTATATAGTCGACTCCACATAAATCGACCTCGGATAATTCGACACTTCGGATTAATGGACCCTAAGGCTTGGTCCCGTCCCGTGGCTAATAAAGTTTGCCTACATGACCCCAATACTCTCTCTCTGGCTTCCCTTCTTCCCCCTCCCTCTCCCCCACCCCCCTCTCTCTCTCACCCCGGTAAAGGTAAAGATATGCCACCCCCCATGCATTTCTCGGTTAATTGTATTTTTCCGTTTTTGCCTTTCTTACCATACATAAAGCTGTATTTTAGGAACATTTTTAGCTAATTACCTTTTTGGAATACTAACCCTAACCCTAACCCTAACCCTACCCCCCACTATGTACTGCAGTACACCGCGATTTCTCACAGTTGTGGTTCGTTGCGTTTTTCCGTCTTATACGGTGGGGGGTAGGGTTAGGGCTAGGGTTAGTATTCCAAAAAGGTTATTAGCTAAAAATGTTCCTAAAATACAGCTTTATGTATGGTAAGAAAGGCAATAACGGAAAAATAGAATTAACCGAGATAGGTAGGGGGGGTGGCACATCTTGACCTTTACCCTCACCCCATCTCTATCGATATATAAATGCATACACTTTTCTCACACCAGCCCTACCACCACCCCCACCCCACCCCCCACATCTCAAGAAGTTTTCTCTCTTCTTGATGATATTACCAAAGGCTGTAAATATAGTGTCTTTGATATGACTTTATGCTTAGATAAAGAAACATCATTTACAACATGTACACAGGAGTTTATTTTTTCAAGTAAGTTTTATAGTCATTGATTGAATTTAGCTTCTGGCTTGGGCCAATAATAAAGTGGAAATGAGTTATTTTGTAATTGATTTTCTTCTGCAATGGGCCATTTTCTACAGCTTTTAGCAAAAAAAATGATTTCAAATGATGTATGCATTTTCTCGGGCTCTAAGTGCTGCAGCTTTTCTAAAGCTAACTGTCCTCATGGCCGAAAGAGTGGGGATGTCGCCTGAGTTATCTCCATTACAAAGATGAAAACAAGCCCAGTTTTCCCGAATAGCCAGGTGGTTGCGTCCTCTGCTAACTTGAGGTTAATAGTCTGTGTTATTTGATTACACACACACACACACTCATACATTATGCTAACACAAGCTCATAATCATACAAACACACACGCATGGATAATTGTCTGTCTGTCCGGTTGTTGTTTTTCTATGTTACTGTCTGTTCATGTACATATATGTTTGTCTCTCTCTGTATGTCTATATATGTCTGTGTCTGTCTGTCTGTCTGTCTCTCTCTCTCTCTTTCATCCGTTTAATTTCTCATTCTGTCATTCATTCTTTCTTTCTCACTTTCTTTCTTCCTTTTTCTCTGTTTTTCTTTTTTTCTTCCCAGTGGCACGAAGATTTTACACCTATGCGTCCACCTGTGCCAGAATGCTCTTGTTTAATTAAATTATTTTCCGTCTTTCTTTCCAGGGCTCCCAGGGACCCCCATTTGGGGGTCTAGGAAGCACTTAAATTCTAAAGGACCCTCTAAAATAATGTGCAGGGGGTCCCAGGGATGCACTAGAAAAATTCTTTTTAGCATTCGCAATGCCACTGGGACCCTCTATCCCGCCTCTAGGACCCTCTATACTGTAAGTGAAGGAGTCCCTGGGACCCCTTGTTTTGCGGGACGATTGGGAGCCCTGCTTTCTGTCCATTTTTTCTTTCCACCATTCTTTCATTCTAATGTTAGCTTCATGTATAATAGTCCTACATTCTGAACAGTTAGCCTAAAGGTGCACGTTAATGTCACCATGTTGTGCTTCATAGGCGGTCCACACAATTTGTTCCCTTTTCTTTTCTTCTTCGTTCCCCCCTTTAGAGTGTTCTATCTTTCCGCTGCATGCATAGCAGACCTATAGTCTACACTTTCAAAGTTGTGTATAGACGTCACAGTGTTCTGCTTTAAAATTAAAAAGGGTCTGTATGATGCGTTCGTTATTTCTTTTGTTTTCTTTCTTTCTTTTATTTCTTCTTTTACAGGGTCTTTTTTTCTCTCCCATTTTATTCAAGATGTTATTCATTTGTTAACCCTTTCGCCGCCAGCCATTTTTCTGCCAAAAAATACCATTAAACTTAACTGGGTTAGGGTAGAAAAAATAAAATATCTGCAATACTGTACAGTGGTACCCCTCTAATAAGACGCTCGCAAATGCGACTTCTCCTCACAATTACGACTGATTTTCATTTATCGGATTTTGTGAGTTGTTTGCATTCAGTGAGAGTTGTAGTGCACACACTAACGCCGATTTATCAGTCTGATAGTGGAAAGGAGCAGCTTTTCAACTTTTTTTTGGTAAAGTGAAACCATTCTGATTCACTGAGTTCCAACTTATGGAGTATGACCGATCACCTAGTTTCAACTTGGAAGTTGACTTCGCATTTACGTGTGCACAGAGTTCGTAAAGATCGACACGATCGCGACTGTTTCAGTTCACACTTTGATCATAAACTGCTCCGTGATGACACATGTGCATAAAAGTGGTGAAATTTAGTGGTCAGATCGTGATATGGCTGATTAAATTCTTCAATTTCGACATGAGAACGGTTCGTTTTTACCGAGATTGACGATGTCTACACGTACAGGTGACGACCAGCATAAAATGCTATTCGGGAAAATCCGCGTATGTGCCGCGTATGGCGACTCGGAAAAGATGCTTGGTCCTCTAATAAAACCACCCCTCAGATAACTTTTTTTTCACCACACTTTCAAGGTCTTATTAGAGGGGTACCACTGTATTGCAAATTCCTCTGTAACATATTTAGCATTAGGCCTACCCTTACCTCTCAAATTTAAGAAAATAGGGTCTTTGGATATCAGGTCCTGATTTGATGCCTTTTACTAGTTTTAGTGACATGGGTGTTAAACCATTGTGGTGCTAAAATGCGACATTGGCGGTGAAAGGGTTAATGTATTTATTTATTTAATCATTCATTTGTATTTTTTATTATATGGATCATTAATTAATTAATTTATTTATTCTTTCATTGTTTTTTTCTGTTTTTCATTCACCTTGTGCGTGTGTGTGTGTATGCACGTGCGTGCGCGCGTGAGTGTATGTATGTGTACGTGCGTGCCTGCGTGCATACCATGTGTGGGTGGGTGGGGATGTATGTGTATGCCTATTTCCATGTGAGCGATTATTTGTTTTTGTTTTTGTTGAATTTCTTGCTTTTTTTTTTTTGTTAAGCGCATAGAGCTCCACATTTGGTGGAGGAGTGCGCTATGTAAATGATTCACTATTATTACTATTATTATTATTTGGTCTATTACACAAATTTATTCAACAGCAATTTTGTTAACAATATATAACACAAGAAGAGCAACAACAAGCTTAGAGCTTTTATATATATATATATATATATATATATATATATATATATATATATATATATATATATATATATATATATATATATAGTGGGCTTATTAGACATTTATTTAGAATTCACATTACAAGTGTATTTATCTTGACGGGTGCGATAACAAAATGTACACAGACAAACAAAACACAACAAAAATGACAAGGAATTAAATTATAATATAGAACTATATATAGTATTACTATTAGAAGCACAATGCAATGTCAGTATTTCAGTTCACTCTAGAGCCCTGCTGGGATTCAAACTCGGGTTGTGCAGACCCAAAGGGTGAAATGTGGGGTCTCCCCCTATCATTGTGCTTTTCACTTCTTTAAGTATCCGGGGACAGCTACCAGTACCAGCGGGGCCGAGACTTAAGGAGGAATTGCATTATACCACCCAAAATATGCATATGTATTTTCTTTAAAAAAACCCACCCATACATACATGTATACACACACATACATTATACAAACACCTAGATACACGCACGTACCCATACAAACGCGTGCACGAGAGCGCACACATACACAATGCTCCCACACATGCACAGACAAGTGGCCTACTCATATACACAAGCGTGTGCAATAGCACGTACACACGCTCGCACACACATACACAGACGCATGCACGCTGCATACACACACACACACACTGATTGACTGTTCATGTTACTGTTTCTTTCTCTCTGTTTGTTTCTGTCTGTCTGTCTCTGCCTTTCTCTGTTTCTGTCGGACTGTTTCTGCCTAGATCTCTCTCTCTCTCTCTCTCTCTCTCTGTGTGTCTCTCATGCTCTATCTGTATCTGTCTCTGCCTGTCTCTCTCTCTCTCTTTCTCTGTTTTTGTCTGTTTGTCTATCTGTCTCTGTGCATCAGCCTGTCTGTCTGTCTTCCTCTGTTTCGGTCTGACTGTTTCTGTTTGTTTGTCTGTCTGTTTGCCTGTCTGTCTGTCAGTCAGTCTCTCTCTCTCTCTCTCTCTAAACACAGTTCATATGCAAATTATAGCACAATATAGAGGACATATAATTTTACCGTCATTGCCTTGTTTATTGATAATATTTTAACCTTTTAGTTTGACTACGCATCTACTATATGGGATGAATGTGGGGATATTCATTTCAAAAAAGTCAATTCTCTATATCGAAAAGCGGTCAAATTAGTACTACCTGATCAAAACCTTTCAACAGACGAAAAAATGAAACAACTAGGCATTCTACCCTTGGAGAAACATAGATCTTCAATTTAACAAAGGTGTGATGATGTACAAAATAGTTACAAACAAACTTCCAGATTATTTGTCAACTTTATTTACTAAATCCTATATGAACCAAACTAACATAAACTGTAGATTCATATTGCCTCAACCCAGAATCTATCTATTCAAAACTAGCTTATCCTTCTCAGGGGCGTCCTTGTGGAACTCCCTTCCTTTATCCTCATCTCCTTCTTTTTTTTAACTTCTTCTTTCTCCTCCCCCTCCTCTTCTTCTGCTTCTGCTTCTTCTTGCAGTCATGTCCATGATAATCATATTGGAGATAATATGTGTTAAGAGTATGTGGGGTGAGCTTAGTCTTTTGTGGAAGAACATGACTCAAACTAGGGGACATAATTATGCGCTAGCTCTAGTGCTGCAACCAAAGGGATTGGTTGGCCTTTGGGGACTTTCCTCGATGCCAGCTGTCCTCCATTTGTTTTGGCTGAGAGCGTGGGGATGTACCTAAAGAAAGGCATCACCACTATAAACAGCCCACCGGAATCGCATCTGCCTGACTGCTATAGATCTGGCAGCCATGATCGGAAACGACTGATTAGCATACATACATACATACATGTAGGTGCGTGGGGTAATGAACAGGGGGTGCAGTTGGAGTGGTGATCGAATCGATGGTCACACTCAAACCAGTCAAGGGTTGACTGAATAACAATATGGGTTGCAAATTCACATCGTATTCTCCCAGGAGAGGCTTCCATTGCATCTTTTACATTCAAAGAATCGTCAGCGTCGGGAGAGCAGGGGGAGGGGGGAGGCAGAGCCCCCCAGACCCCCATTTTAGCCTGACTACTACTGGAAAACTTGCTACGCCCCTACACCACCCCCCCCACCCCCCACCCCCTGTGTTTCTCTCTCTCTCTGACTGTGTGTATAATTATATGTGTGTGCATGCGCGCGCGTGTGCTTAAAATAAAAAAATCTCAATCTGTTGTCTCTGTGTCTGATTGTTACTATGTTAGCAGGCTCACAGCTGAAGGGCCTACTACATTTTGCCTCTTAAAATATTAAATAATAATACGGGGGGGGAGGAAACAGGAAGGAGATGACAATATTGTCAAGCCCTATAGATCTTTAAAAAAATACATTGTGTGAAAGTCAGAAAAGTAAATGGAGAGAGAGAGAGAGAGAGAGAGAGAGAGAGAGAGAGAGAGAGAGAGAGAGAGAGAGAGAGAGAGAGAGAGAGAGAGAGACAGACAGACAGACAGAGAGAAAGAGAGACAGACAGAGAGAGAGAGAGACAGAGACAGAGAGACAAACAGAGAGAGCGAGACAGAGAGACAGAGAGACACTTTTCATACTCGGGTCAACTTGTTGCAGGAAACGTTGGCTTACCGTATTTTATCTGTTCCTTGGATAAGTCGACCCTTTAGCAGAAAAGGTAGACTTATCCGAAGATGGAATAAATCGACCCTCGGATAAATCGACCTTTTCTTATGGTCCGTAGAGGGGTCATCTTATCCAAAGTCTACTGTATAAATTCTAACAAAAACAAAATGCAAACACTCATGCACAAAACACAAACCTATTAACTATGTGTGTGTGTGTGTGTGTGTGTGTGTGTGTGTGCGTGTGTGCGTGTGCGTGCGTGTGTGTGTGTGCGCGTGCGTGCGTGCGTGCGTGTGTGCGTGCGTATATGTATACATGTATGTGGTGTATACATTGTGTGTGCGTGTCAGTGTGTGTGTATGTGTTGTCTATATTGTGTAATAAGACTGAGAGATGGAGTGGGGCTAGAAGTAGAAGTTAAAAGAGGGGGGGGGGGGAGAGGGAGAGCCTTCACAGCAGCCTAGGTGGATGAATTCAAAGCCCGGATTTGACCCTGCCCCACCCCTTCCTCCCTGTCCCTTCCAAATCCAACCCATGTTTCCCTGCTCCCCTCCCCCCCCCCCCTTCCCCCCCCCCCCCCGCCCATACACTCTCCTTCCCCCTCTCCTGCCTCTGAAGCTGATCATCTGGGCAGCTCCTCCGAAGTCAGAGTGTGGCTGCCCACGTGGCAGGGTAATAAAAACCGGTCACACACGTAATGTTCTCATCCCTAGCTGGTGCATTTGTGCCATAGTGACATGTGCTTCGGTTGTTGGGATGATGATCCCTGGAGTTTTAACTTAAGCCAGGGTACGACAACAACAACAAAAAACAACATCTGGGCAGCCCTTTCATTTCGACAGCCTATCTTCCTTCCTAGTTTAAAGGCAAAACTACGGATCCCAAGGATCGGGTCTTGCTTAGTCACTACTCTGTACTCAGAAAAATTCTGCCTCACAGCAAGAAGCCTGTCGCTCAGTGTGCTCGCACAACAAGGAAAAAAGAAGGGTCGTTTCTGTGGCGTTCAGCGATCAAATGCTGAGTGCCTTCCCTCCTTTTATACTCCTGGTGGGGCTAGTTTAACCCAATGAATCCCGACCATTCGAACCGAGAATCGATCCCAGTCCCCAGAGACAAGGGCATTAACTCCGAACGTCACACCAAATCTTTTCATTAAAAAAATCACCCAGAATAAAGTCTAACTCACATTTCATTTCTGAAAGATGCATATTGAATAGCAATGTTATATTATTATTCCAAAGCTAACACACTGTCACACAACAAACCATGAATTGGAATACAAAAATCCGTAATGGCGCTCCGAGCATCGCGCCGAGTCAATATTGCGCACGTCACGTGGAAAGAAGGAAAAAATTTGGGGTAACTTCGAAAAATCCGTTAAAAAAGACTAGTGGGTGCTTTCCCTTGCTATAAGAACCAAAAACGGACCACTGAGTCAGGAAAAGGAAGCACTAACTTAGTATATTGCATTGTGGGTAGGGAGAAAGTGAAACTACTAGACCTGCTGTTCAGCAGGCGCAATCGGGCGTTACCGGAACTAGACAACGACTAGGTTTTGGAGGCTCCCGGAGCTTGGGGATCTCAGAGGGTTAGCCCTTTCACTGCCAGCCATTTTTCAGCAAATAATGTCCCTGAAACTTACCTGGGTAGACAAAAATAATAATCGGCAAATTGTAGCAATATTAAGGATTCCTCTATGACATGTATAATGTAACTGCAAGGCATATCCTTACCTCCAGAATTTATTAAAATAGGCTCTTTGGATAACTGACCCTGGCTTAAATAATGCCTTTTAGTGACATGGGTGTTAAATCATTGTGGTGCAAAAATGCGACATTGGCGGTGAAACTGAAAGGGTTAAGTTAGGAGGGTTCCACTAGATGGTCTCTAAATAACTCTCCACTCCAGCACCCACCCCCCCCCCCCCCCCTCCCCTCCCTTCCCCCGCACTCTTCCAATTTCTACAGTGACACTCTGACAGAATAGTCAAGTGTGACTGGGTCACCTAAGCATCAGAATATTCACAAAGTTGAAGGAGGAAACTATATGACAGAAGAAGAAGAGCATGATTGAACAACTGACGTGGCCCTCCCTGCAACTAGTGCAAGAACGAAGAGAGGCAGCCAGCAGTGTTTCCCATAGGGGTGAAATGTGAGAGTCCCAGGGACTCCCTGTGCAAAATTTTAAGAGTCCTTTTCATATTTTTAAGAGTCCCCTAAGTATATCATTATATGATAAAAAAAAACTGCTTTAACAAAAGCAAATACATGCTAAGCAGACATGCTACATGCACAGTGAACACACAGGCAAACACATGTGCAGTAACCCCTGGAAATGGAATAGGCTGACTACAGAGAGAGAGAGGGGGGGGGGGGGGGACAAAACAGATTGAGATATGGACAGAGAGACAGGTCAGGTCAGGTCAGGTATTTGGACGACCAGGCCTTGCAGCCTCTCAATGCGTCCTTCCTTTTGGTTAGAGTTTGGCAATTGCTGTGGCGGTTTTTAGCATCCCATATTGATGCACTAATCATGGATGTACTTTTAATAACAGGGCAATTTTTGGATCACTGTCTAGGAGGTTTTTGAATTTGTTAGTATCTGAGGCCAGTTTAGTATACATGTGCAGGGAGGTTGTTCCAATATTGGGTGACTGTTAGAAAAAAAGTTTTTTCTAATGTTAGTTCTGCTGTACCTGGTTAGGATCTTAAGTTCACTATTACGGGTTCTTATTTCGTTAATAATAATAATAATAATAATGGTTATTTATAGAGCGCTTAACTCCCTTTGCAGGGTGCTCAAAGCGCTGAACAAACACTAAACACTAACATACAGATAAACACCAAGCCAAGAATAATCAACATGAAGACAAGTATCAATGAATATAAACATTAAAAATAAGTGAGACTGTTCATACAAAATGCATGTATTAATCTCTCTCGCCCTCCCTCCCCCCCCCTCCCCCCCCCCCCCCCCCACCACACGCACGCACGCACGCACGCACACACATACTGCAGGGTAATATCATCAAGGACTATGTGGATTAGAGGTGAGAGTATGACTATGAGGTTTCAAAAAGATGAGTTTTCAGAGAAGTTTTGAAAGACTGAACAGAGGAAGAGTGGCGAACACTGTGTGGTAAGCTATTCCAGACCGAGGGAGCAGAGTACGAGAAAGAAGATTCACCGAAGGATTTAGTTTTAATACGGGGAGTGGAGAGCAGGCATGAGTCGGAGGAAGATCTGAGATGTCGGGTGGGAGTGTAGGTTTGTACAATGTCAGTGAGATACTGAGGGGCAGTTCCATTGATAGAGTTGAAGGTGAGGCATGCGACCTTGTACTGAATTCGAGCAGAAATTGGAAGCCAGTGAAGAGTGTGAAGTAGCGGGGTGATATGCTGTGTCTTTTTTGCTTTGAAAATCAATCTTGCAGCTGCGTTCTGAACTTTCTGAAGTTTCTGGATTGAGGACTGCGGGCAACCAAATAACAGAGAGTTACAATAGTCTAGCCTAGACAAGACGAGAGAACAGACGAGAGTTTGTGTTGCCTGAGTGGTAAGGAGGTGGCGAATAGAACTTATCTTACGAATCTGTAGATCTATTTTGCAGACATTGTTCACATGCGTTAGACAAGTGAAACAAGCCTTTGTTAGTATTGTCAGGCAGACAGACACACAAGCGTACACACACATAAATAATTTGCATATGCAGTTTTTGAGATGATGCCATTCACATCTAGATCTCTAAAAGAACGGCTTGATGCTGCTGCTTTTTCCTCTGTCGAACTTGCTAAAAACGTTCAGATTTGGTCAACGAAGAAGTCAGACCTAAAAGTTGAAGCACTTCACACTCGCGAACAAGCATTCAGATGTAAACAAAGATCGTTTTAGAATGACCGGACATGTGTCTGCTTTAGAAAGGAAAACCCTGGATGGTCAGAAACAAGACTGACAACCAGGAAAATCAAAGCAAACAGACTGACCGCTGTGGCACGAAGCGAAAATCGGGTTCGGAGTTTTGATATGGAAAAGTTTGACCTAATTCCAACGATCCTACAAGTTGCAGACGATGTCTGAGCGAGTCCGAAACTAGCAAACATATTATTCTGCCCCTTTCTTACTCGTGGCTTCTTTTGGGGAGGCATGGCTGGTTTTAAACACGAATTGTTGTCAAAAGGCCGAGAACGATCTTGTTTAGCACTAGGCCTAGAAGACTAGGTCACGCTGGAACTTTATTTGGTCTTCAAAAAGTTGGATCGGAAAAGCTTTACCGAATGTGCAATGCCGCCATTTCTTCGTTTCGGCGTTCGTTTCGCCACATACAACTTTTTAGTTCTGATTATGGTCCGAGGCCGCGGAAGAACTAAGTTTAGCAGACGACAGAATCCTTGAAGTTGTTGACTGCTTTGACGAAAAATCAATCGGTCAGATGACCGCCTGCCTCCTAAAACTATCGGTCAAAATCGAAGGTTTATGAGTCAATGACCGATGACCGACGCCAAGAATGAACCCTGCTGTCTCGGTCTGTTGAAAAAAGTGTGCGTCCCATGGGACGCCCAGAGCTGAAATCAAAGAGTCCCTCTGTGATCTTTGTGCTTCAGGGACGCACATATGTGCGTTATGGGAAACACTGAGCCAGACTAGTCATGCTCTATAAAATCCAAAATGAACTACTAGTTCAACTAGTCACCATGAAGAACCTGAAAGAGAAACTGACCCCGGCACCACAACGCCAGCGTCGAGCCCACACCAAGCAGCTAACCCAGACCTACTGCCGCACTCAATACACTTATAGTTATACAGACAAGCCAGTTTCCTGCCGCATACCATCAAGGCATGGAACAATCTCCCTGAACAGGCTGTTGACTCCAGTGTTGAGTCACACTACTGCACCCCTCTCTCTTTTTTCTTTTTCCTAATGGCGCAGCATCACGTTGGGGACCGATCACCAGGACCTGGCTGGCTGGGTCAAGTTTCCTGTTTTCTTCTTTTTCATATAATGATATATGTCCGCTTTCTAATTTCTTCTTCTTTAAGTTCGCGCATTTCCGTAGATCATGATAGATCCTCCAAAAGCTCTACAGCGACAGAATAGTCAACAGTGACTGTGGTCGCTACATAGAAGAAAGGAAGAGTAGAAGAGGGTTACTCAGAAGAGTTGCTATACTTGCATTAACGAGTTCTAAAAACAAAAACAAAAACAAAATGGGGGCGTGGGGGGGGGGGGGGGGGGGGGGGGGGGGGGGGGGGGGGGGGGTACTATCGTCACTTCTCAAGTCAACCTTTCACAAAGAAGAACATGAAAACTAGACTTGAAGCCTCCGACTACTTACTTGAACAGCTCTGTTCAAAACGATTGACGCCTCGCCAGCGAACCTTTTAAACTTGGAATTCATTGCGTTAAAATCCATGTTTGTAAACCTCCAACTTGTCACGTCGTCAAAATCAATGAATTTTTCATCCAACGTACAAAATTTCCGCCTTTCCGCGGTGAATATGCTATTTATAGACACAATTTTTTAAAAATCACGAAATATTATGTCATATAAATCAACAAGTATTAATTTAAAATACAAACAAACAGCGTCCGTTATACGATCAATTAGTTTGTCATAAAAATTTAAAAAATTCATCGGCACGTTCGCTGTCGTTATGACTAAGCGTCAAAATGGCGGCCGAAGCAACTTTCCATTTCAAAAGCATTATGGAAACAAGTCAATATGGCACTTGGGAACCAAAGAGAAAGAAACAGACACACTGACAGACAAAGAGAAAGAAATAAACAAAGATCTGCGAATATGGAACGCTTCTAAATGGCTTATAACATGAAACAAGTTTTACACATCAGAATCAGTAAGCCTAATTCATTGTATCTGTCTCAAATCAAATCAAATCAAATAATCTTTATTATCTCACCTGCTCTTGTGTTAGTAGGGCAGGTGGGGATGGTGAAGGGCTGCTCTTGTGTTAGTAGGGCAGGTGGGGCTATGCAGGGCTTCACCATATCACCCCCTGTCCTAATAACACAAGAGCAGCCCTTCACAGCCACATCTGCCCTACCAACACAAGAGCAGCCATTCATAGCCCCACCTGCCCTACTAACACAAGAGCAACCCTTCCTAGCCCCACCTGCCCTACCAACACAAGAGCAGCCCTTCATAACCCCGTCTGCCCTACCAACACAAGAGCAGCCCTTCATAGCCCCACCTGCCCTACTAACCCAAGAGCAGCTCTTCATAGCCCCACCTGCCCTACCAACACAAGAGCAGCCCTTCATAGCCCCACCCCAGCCCTACCAACACAAGAGCAGTCATTCATAGCCCCACCCCCTGCCCTACCAACACAAGAGCAGCCCCTTCATAGCTCCCACCTGCCCTACCAACACAAGAGCAGCCCTTCATAGCCCCACCTGCCCTACCAACACAAGAGCAGTCCTTCATAGCCCCACCTGCCCTACCAACACAAGAGCAGTCCTTCATAGCCCCACCCCTGCCCTACCAACACAAGAGCAGCCCTTCATAGCCCCACCTGCCCTACCAACACAAGAGCAGCCCTTCATAGCCCCACCTGCCCTACTAACACAAGAGCAGCCCTTCATAGCCCCACCTGCCCTACCAACACAAGAGCAGCCCTTCATAGCCCCACCCCATCCCTACCAACACAAGAGCAACCCTTCATAACCCCACCTGCCCTACTAACCCCAGAGCAGCTCTTCATAGCCCCACCTGCCCTACCAACACAAGACCAGCCCTTCATAGCCCCACCCCCTGCCCTACCAACACAAGAGAAGCCCTTCATAGCCCCACCTGCCCTACCAACACAAGAGCAGTCCTTCATAGCCCCACCCCCTGCCCAACCAACACAAGAGCAGCCCTTCATAGCCCCACCCCCTGCCCTACCAACACAAGCCCAGCCCTTCATAGCCCCACCTGCCCTACCAACACAAGAGCAGCCCTTCATAGCCCCACCTGCCCTACCAACACAAGAGCAGCCCTTCATAGCCCCACCTGCCCTACCAACGCAAGAGCAGCCCTTCATAGTCCCACCTGCCCTACCAACACAAGAGCTGCCCTTCACAGCCCTACCTGCCCTACCAACACAAGAGCAACCCTTCACCAGCCCCACCTGCCCTACTAACACAAGAGCAGCCCTTCACAGCCCCACCTGCCCTACCAACACAAGAGCAGCCCTTCATAGTCCCCACCTGCCCTACCAACACAAGAGCAGCCCTTCATAGCCCCACCTGCCCTACCAACACAAGAGCAGCCCTTCATAGCTCCACCTGCCCTACCAACACAAGAGCAGCCCTTCACAGCCCCACCTGCCCTACCAACACAAGAGCAGCCCTTCATAGTCCCACCTGCCCTACCAACACAAGAGCTGCCCTTCACAGCCCTACCTGCCCTACCAACACAAGAGCAACCCTTCACCAGCCCCACCTGCCCTACTAACACAAGAGCAGCCCTTCATAGCCCCACCTGCCCTACCAACACAAGAGCAGCCCTTCATATCCCCACCTGCCCTACTAACACAAGAGCAACCCTTCATAGCCCCACCTGCCCTACTAACACAAGAGCAGCCCTTCATAGCCCCACCCCCTGCCCTACCAACACAAGAGCAGCCCTTCATAGCCCCACCTGCCCTACCAACACAAGACCAGCCCTTCATAGCCCCACCCCTGCCCTACCAACACAAGACCAGCACTTCATAGCCTCACCTGCCCTACCAACACAAGACCAGCCCTTCATAGCCCCACCCCTGCCCTACCAACACAAGAGCAGCCCTTCATAGCCCCACCCCTGCCCTACCAACACAAGACCAGCCCTTCATAGCCCCACCCCTGCCCTACCAACACAAGACCAGCCCTTCATAGCCCCACCCCTGCCCTACCAACACAAGACCAGCCCTTCATAGCCCCACCCCTGCCCTACCAACACAAGACCAGCCCTTCATAGCCCCACCCCTGCCCTACCAACACAAGACCAGCCCTTCATAGCCCCCCCTGCCCTACCAACACAAGACCAGCCCTTCATAGCCCCACCTGCCCTACCAACACAAGAGCAGCCCTTCATAGCCCCACCCCTGCCCTACCAACACAAGACCAGCCCTTCATAGCCCCACCCCCTGCCCTACCAACACAAGACCAGCCCTTCATAGCCCCACCCCTGCCCTACCAACACAAGACCAGCCCTTCATAGCCCCACCCCTGCCCTACCAACACAAGACCAACCCTTCATAGCCCCACCCCTGCCCTACCAACACAAGACCAGCCCTTCATAGCCCCACCCCTGCCCTACCAACACAAGACCAGCCCTTCATAGCCCCACCCCTGTCCTACCAACACAAGACCAGCCCTTCATAGCCCCACCCCAGCCCTACCAACACAAGAGCAGCCCTTCATAGCCCCACCCCTGCCCTACCAACACAAGACCAGCCCTTCATAGCCCCACCCCTGTCCTACCAACACAAGACCAGCCCTTCATAGCCCCACACCTGCCCTACCAACACAAGAGAAGCCCTTCATAGCCCAACCCCCTGCCCTACCAACACAAGACCAGCCCTTCATAGCCCCCTTGGCCTACGCTTTTTTTCTTTAAAAAAAAAAAAAGAATATCGGGAGAAGGAACCCTTTCTCGCAAACAGACAATTTCTCATGGAAAGATTTAGCTCCCTTGTTACCGCCTTTCCTTCCTCCGCTCTTCAGTTTGGAACAGTTTGGAACAGTTTTATTTGAGCTTTGGCCCCATGGGGGGCTTTTAAGCTAATACATAGATAACAACAAACACAATGGCAGACACTGGTGAGTCAAAAAAGAAAATAAGAAAACATACATTCAAATATGAATAACAACAAAAAGACTTAATAATCTAGGAAATAAAATTCACAACAAAAAGACTTATAATCTAAGAAATAAAATTCAAACTAAAAGTATCCCATACAAACTACCTACTATTTTTCAAAACAAAACAAAACAAAACAGACAAAGAATAACCGCATCAACAATTGTTCATTATGATCTCCTAATACACTAATTAGTATTCAAACGGTAAAATTAGGCCAAAGTGACCAGTGTCAGTGGTCAGCTTGTTATTCATTTTATTTAACAAAGATTTTTTTTTTAAATGAGAACTTGTCAAGAATGAGTTTTTATAACTCCAACTTTCATTTGGACAAAACGGCGGTTCAAAATCGGGCGCCGTTTTGTCCAAACCGCCGTTTTGTCTATAGACAAAACGGCGGATTGTTGAACCGCCGTTTTGTCCAAATCATAATAGAAAATTTGGACAAAACGGCGGATCTAACCCCGGCGGTTAACAACACCTTGTGCCAAAAAAATGATAAAGTGTCACTCTTGTCTTTGCATTGTGTAATCAGAGATAGTTTAGGGCTTTCTGGTGTAATGTCTGGCAATTTTGTGAACTCATAAATATTACTTTGTTGCAATTACAGTATTTTGAAGGCTAATTAATTCAATTAATTACCAATTAAGTCTATTATCGTACATTTAACTGAATCATGTTGTCATGTTGTAATTGTGTTATGCAACTAAAATCTAACTAATTGATTATCACATTCACAAGTAAATGATTTTACTTGTAATGACGGGAGCACAATGAGGGTGGCACATAGAAACGGGGGCACAATGAGGGTGACACATAGAAACGGGGACGCAATGAGGGTGACTCATAGAAATGGGGGCACAATGGGGGTGACTCATAGAAATGGGGGCACAATTAATGAGTGTGACACATAGAGACGGGGACACAAGAGAGGGTGATACATAGAGATGGGGGCACAATAGAATGAAGGGTGGCACATAGAGACGGGGGCACAATGATGGTGACACATAGAAACGGGGACGCAATGAGGGTGATTCATAGAAATGGGGGCACAATTAATTGAGGGTGGCACATAGAGACGGGGCACAATGAGGGTGACACATAGAAACGGGGACGCAATGAGGGTGACTCATAGAAATGGGGGCACAATTAATGAGTGTGACACATAGAGACGGGGACACAAGAAGGGTGACACATAGAAATGGGGGCACAATTAATGAGGGTGGCACATAGAGACGGGGACACAAGAAGGGTGATACATAGAGACGGGGACACAATGAGGGTGACTCATAGAAATGGGGGCACAATTAATGAGGGTGACACATAGAGACGGGGACACAATGAGGGGCGACACATAGAAACGGGGACGCAATGCGGATAACACATAGAAATGGGGGCACAATTAATGAGGGGGGCACATAGAGACGGGGGCACAATGAGGGTGACACATAGAAACGGGGACACAATGAGGGTGACTCATAGAAATGGGGGTACACTTAATGAGGGTGGCACATAGAGACGGGGGGGAGGGGGCACAATGAGGGTGACACATAGAAACGGGGGCACAATGAGGGTGACACATAGAAACAGGGGCACAATGGGGGTGACACATAGAGACGGGGACACAAGAAGGGTGATACATAGAAACGGGGGCACAATGAGGGTGACTCATAGATGACTCATAGAAATTGGGGCACAATTAATGAGGGTGGCACATAGAGACAGGAAACTATGAGTGTGACACATATAGACGGGGGGCACAATGAGGATTACACATAGAGAGGGGGCACAATGAGAGTGACACATAGAGATGGGGGCACAGTGAGGGTGAAGCATAGAGACGGGACGCAATGAAGGTGACACATATAGATGGGGGCACAATGAGGGTAACACATAGAGACAGGGGCACAATGAGGGCGAAACGTAGAGACTGGGGCACAATGGGGGTGACACTTAGAGACAGGGGCACAATGAGGGTGACATATAGAGAGGGGGGCACAATGAGGGTGACACATAGAGACTGGGGCACAATGAGGGTGACTCATAGAGACTGGGGGCACAATGAGGGTGACACATAGAGACGGGGGCACAATGAGGGCTGACACATAGAGACGGGGGCAGACCGATGATACGATCCCAGGTAACGGATAGCGTTAGGGTCAGCAGAAACAATGCAACAGAAAGATGTCAGTACAACAGGGACACATCGAGACGGAGGACACTTACAGGTGGAGACATATAGAGATAGGGACACATACAGATGGAGACATATAGAGATAGGGACACATACAGATGGAGACATATAGAGATAGGGACACATACAGATGGAGACATATAGAGATAGGGACACATACAGATGGAGACATATAGAGATAGGGACACATACAGATGGAGACATATAGAGATAGGGACACATACAGATGGAGACATATAGAGATAGGGACACATACAGATGGAGACATATAGAGATAGGGACACATACAGGTGGAGACATATAGAGATAGGGACACATACAGATGGAGACATATAGAGATAGGGGACACATACAGATGGAGACATATAGAGACAGGGACACATACAGGTGGGGACATATAGAGACGGGGACAAAATACAGACGAAACTGGCGACGCATCGAGACGGGGATAACATAGAGACGAGAGCCTATCAATAGGATCCTGAAAAGCACAGTCGTGGTAGTGTGACTGCATTGAAACACCCTTCACTCCACTGGCGCACGGACTGGGAAGAAGCATCCACGTGTGATTTTCTCGGTCTCGGACTTAGTTTTCATACGGTGACAGCGAGTCATACCCGAAGACACTTCAGCGCTTGCCTAGAGAGGTGAGAGAAACGTTAGTCCTTGTGATAATTACAGGCAAAACGTGGTAGTGGCAGTTTTATTATTATTATTAGTTACTTTATAGTCACAGAGGCATCTCTGTGAAATTCGGGTTGCTCCAACTTGGAGAGCGCGTCGCAACCAGAGGCGCGCCACCCTTTTTTTGGGGGGGGCAGGCGATTTTTTGTGTGTGTGATTTGATGAGGAAGGAAAGGGGGGGGGGGGGGACATTTTGACCAAATGACAACTTTTTCGTTGCCACTGGGTTTAACGTGTGATAAGTGCATGGGCACACGGGACCTCGGTTTATCGTCTCATCCGAAAGACTCCACATCCAGACCGTAAGGCCTAGTGCAAAGTGAGAGGAAACATCCCCTGTACCCAGGTTCGAACTCGGGTTTACTTGACACGAAGCGAACGCGTTAAATTACCACTGTGCCACTCTACACTGTCATCATTTTAAAAAATCAACAACAAACAAACAAAGCAAATCAATAACTCACCCTGAAACAGACACTTGAACGTCACCGAAAAGGACCCCACACAAACAAAACATTACACACAAAAACACAAACTGACAGTTGTTTTATTGACGACACAACAATGTTGTTTGAAAAACAAATTGCTGAAAGATGACGTTTTGTTTTGTTTCGTCAATCAAATAATCTCACTTTGCGCTTGTTGTGTGTTTGTTTTGGTGATTTGTCATATTAATGAGCAATAGCGGCGGTAGTGACTGTCATAGTAAAGGCAGTACAGTGGAACCTCCCTTATAAGACCTTCAAAAATCATCCAAAATGAGGTCTTATAAGGGAGGGGTCTAATAAGGGAGGTGATTTTAATACTTACAAAGGAGGGCAATGTCTCAAAGAAGTAGGTCTTATATGGGAGGGAGTATTAATAATGGGAGGTCTTATAAAGGAGGCCCCACTGTAGTAGTGATTTGACATGGTAATTACATAGCGGCAATGCGGTTTATCGTAGTTGTGACGTGAAAATGCACGCATTCGTCTTCGTTCAATGATTAGATATTAGGGTACTTTATAGTCACAGGGAAGTCTCTGTGAAATTCGGTTTGCAACCAACTGGAGAGCGCGTCGCAGCCAGAGGCGCGCCACCCTTTTTTTTTTTTTGTGCATGCGATTTTTGTGTGTGATTGATGAGGAAGGAAAGGTGGGGGTGGGTTGGTGTTAAATTTTGACCAAATGACAACTTTTTCGTTGCCACTGGGCTTGTTGTTGTTGTTGTTTTCGTTCCCTGGCTTAAAGACTCCAGGGATCATCTCAACAGCCGACGCAATTGTCTATTGTACAAATGCCCCAACTAGAGATGAGAACATTACGTGTGTGACCGTTTTAGATTACCTCGCCACCTGGGCAGCCACACTCCGACTTCGGAGGATTTTGGATTGATGTTATGCTAGGAGCTTGCCATAGCTAAAGACAATCCCTGCATAAATATGCATATAATAACAACATTTTGATGTAGCCTTGGTGTTCTGGCTTATGTCAATTGGTCTGACACAGCCTTATGCCAAGGCACAGCCACTGGGTTTAACGTGTGCTAAGTGCATGGGTACACGGGACCTCGGCTTATCACGTTCAGACCGTTAAGGCCTAGTGTAAAGTGAGAGGAAAAATCCCCTGTACCCAGGTTCAAACTCGGGTTTACTTGACACGAGGCGAACGCGCTACCACTGTGCCATTGTAAACACTAATTTTTTCTTGCCTTCTTTTCTTCTTCATTTTCATTGTGTGTGTATGTTGTTGTTTGTGGTCTTTATTGTTCTTCTTCATTTCTTTGTCTCTTTGTCTGTCTATCTGTCTGTCTGTCTGTCTGTCTGTCCATCCAGAGGTCTGTTTCACGGGTACAACGTAGAGTTTCGCTTCAAATCCAGGATGCTCCCTTTCATTTCTGTCTTTCTCTCTGTCTGTCTGTCTGACTGTCTGTCTGTCTGTCTGACTGTCTTAACCCACATGCTACTACGGATCCCTTCAATGGGATCGGTCTGTTAAGTCCTCCCTGTGGTGCTGGCCCGTGCTGCATTGCCAGAATCTCATCATTTTAGTGCATGGATAGTTCAGTTGAGATCTGTAGACTATGATAAAGGTAAAAGTTGGGGTGAAGCTCTTTTTAAGCGTCCTCCGGAGCCGGTGTTACGGCGAAAAGTAGCCCCCGTAGAAAAGTAACCCCAGGGTCTGTATTCTACAGCAAATACAAACCCGGATCAATATATGGAGACAATCCGTGCTGTAAGGGTCGACACAGGTGGACAATCCGTGCCCTGAGACAATCCGTGCCGTCTTAAACACAGGTGGACAATCCGTGCAGCGGAGACAATCCGTGCCGCCACAAACCCTCGTAAAAAACTGACCATCTATGTTTATTTCCAGCCCCACTCCACCCCACACACCCCTCCCCTTAACCTCTATCTCTGTTTATGTATTTCTGTCTGTCTATCTTTCTGTTTCTTTTTCTCTCTCTCTCTATCCTTTCTGTGTCTTTCTCTCAGTTCGTCTATTGTCTCTGCCTCGATTTTCTCTGTCTCTATCTGCCTATCTGTCTGCTTGTCTGTCTGTCTCTGTCGCTCTACATCTCTCTCTATATATATCTCTTACATGGTGTATCTGAATGGTGCAAGGATAACTCTATGTTAATTCATCCCAAGAAAACAAAGTGCATGGTTGTAACCTCCCGCCAAAAGCATCAACTAGCACATCATTCCCTTAACCTAACTATTGATAACAATAATATCGAACAAGTCCATGAACAACGAGTTCTAGGTGTTATAGTTGATGACAAACTCAATTGGCAGTCACATATAAATAACATCAGCAAAAAACTAGCATGCAACCTATTCCTCCTCAAACGACTTCAACCATATCTGGGCCTAGATGCTCGTAAAATGTTTTTCTATGGCCACTGCCTCTCGCACATCAACTATGCATCCACTGTATGGCCTCCTGCGCTGCTAAAAAAAAACATCTTAAAAAAATTAGCATCGCTCCACAGGAGAGCGGTCAACCTAATCCTACCAGATCCGTCTCTGTCAACTTCAGATAAGTCTCATAAGCTTGAAAGGTTACCGCTTGAACATCAGTTGCATTACAACACAGCTGTCTTAATGTATAAAGTTCACACTAACCTGACGCCCCAATACCTAGAAAATCTCCTCACTCCTTCCACATGTAGTTATCGTTCTGATAATTATGTTCTACCACGCACCCGAATTGACCTTTTCAAAGCAAGTTTTTCTTTCTCAGGGCCACACGTTTGGAATTCACTTTCTTCAGTTGTAAAAGCAAGTTATTCAGTATCAAATTTCAAATCTAACCTGCGTGGGCATCTCCTTAACCCCATTCAATAAAACTGTATGAGCATTCAATGCACCACACAAGAACAATCTTTGTAGGGTTAGACTGATTGTGTAATTGTGTTTTTTTCAGAATTTTCTTTAAAATTTGATTGATGTTAATTAAGCTGCTTATGTAATTGTTCTTTTCTGATTATTTTGCTTTTTTATTTCATTGACATTAAACTACTTGTGTTATGATGCTATGATTATTATAAATGGTGATAGTAGTAGTAGTAGTAGTAGTAGTAGTAGTAGTAGTAGTAGTAGTAGTAGTAGTAGTAGTAGTAGTAGTAGTAGTAGTAGTAGTAGTAGTGTGGTGGCGATGGTGGTAGTAGTAGTAATAGTAGTAGGTAGGAGTGGTAATAGTAGTAGAAAATTTGTGGTGGAAGTAGTGTTTTTTTCCTTTTTGTTCTTTTTTATGTTTGTTTATTTGGTCGGTTGGTTTTCTGTTTTTCTTGTTCTTATTACTGATGTTGATGCTCTGCCAACCATGTCACTGTTTGCATTTCTGCTACTGTTTGCTGTTTCTGTTGACGATTTTTCTGTCTCAATGTTGGTTTATAGTATTAGTTATATGTTGCATGCTAAGAATCAAGGACAGAATGGAAGACTAGGCTCAGCCTAAATTCTTATCCTTGTAAAATAAAGTGTCTGAAGTCTGAAGTCTGAAGTCTCTCTCTCTCTCTCTCTCTCTCTCTCTCCCCCTCCAACCGTCTCTCTCTCTCTCTCTCTCTCTCTCTCTCTCTCTCTCTCTCTTTTCTCTCTCTCTCTCCCTCCCTCTCTCTCTCTCTCTCTCTCTTGAATGATTGATTGATTGGAAGAATAGGCTAAGCCTAAAATATTAATCCTTGCGTAATAAAGTTTTCAAGTTTCAAGTTCCTCTTGCTCTTTCCTTCTTGAGTTTGATGGAGTCCTGGTTGCTGGAGCCTGGGGGAGTTCGTTGTGGTATCTTGCTCCCTTGACGCTGGGGTCGTGACTTCTGATGATGCACATGGCTTCTCGGGGTGCTTTGTGGGCCCGCGGAATGGAAGCTGATCTGGAGCTGTTTGCTTTTTTGCTTTTTTTGCTGTTAGCTTTTTATTCTGTTGCGTGTCCTGAGTCCAGCTCCCGATAACACAGGCTCCTCTTCATTTTCACTAGCCATGTTTGGGTCCATTACAGGCGTAGTCAGCAGAACTTCATCAAGAAGTTTGTTGGTACAATGGGGATAGTCCGGAGAAAAAAACGAACACGAAAACGAAAACGAAATTTTATTTAACCAGGGAACATGAGATAAGCAACTTAGTTACATTGCTTTTTTCCACCCAGCCCTGGGGGAAAATAAAGTAAATCAAACAAGAAAGCTAAATAATATATGTACATGCAGAAATGAGAATCAAAGGGAGGGAGGATGGGGGGAAGAGGCACAGAGGGGGATAAGGATGGGGACATTTTGGAATTTAAAGTACAGGCCAAAACAAAAATAATAAATAAATAAATAAATTATAAAAAAAAGTCACATCATGCAAACATAAAATCAGCATTATCATTATCAGTAATAGTAAGATAGTAATAAACAAATCAAGTTATATCATACAAAAGTATCAAACAAATATATGTTATCACATATTATATCAAAATCAGCAATCATAGATATCATCATTCACATGTCTTCTTTTAATCTCTGAAATAGAATATTTTGATACGCGTTTTTTGAAGGAAATAATGCTGCTTTTCTGCTTAAGATTAGTTGTTAAGGAATTCCAAAGAGTACCACCTGAGTATGTTAAGCTTGTTTTGAAAAGATCAGTTCTAGGTTTTGGAATAACAATATTGTTAGTATATCTAGATTGGTCGATTGGAAACTTTTTAATTAATGTTGGAGGTGCAAAACCATTGATTATTCTAAACATCATGACAGCTTTGTACTATTGAAGTTTGTCTGTAAGAGGTAAAAAAAATTATTGCGATGTAATCTTGAAAAGTTAGAGAAGACGATTTTAGGAGGACTGCTTTAAGGGCTCGCTTATGAACATTGATTAATGGCTTTAATGTGTTGGCACTACTTGAATCGAAGACTGTAGAGGCGTAATCGAGAGAGAGAGAGAGAGAGAGAGAGAGAGAGAGAGAGAGAGAGAGAGAGAGAGAGAGAGAGAGAGAGAGAGAGAGAGAGACAGACAGACGAAAGGTGTGTGTGTGGAGGGGGGGGGGGGGGGTGGGGGGGGGGTCATGTACATAAACATAGCAAAGTGGACAAATGGGATGGTCAGGTGTTTTTTTTACGAGGGTCCCTTTTCGCCGTGTGGCCTTCCGTAGAAAACAGTACCCCTCGAGGTGTAGAAAAATAATCCGGGTCTCTATTCGCTGTAGAATACAGACCCTGGGGTTGCTTTTCTACGGGGGTTGCTTTTCGCCGTAACACCGGCCATTTGCACCGAGTCTGGCTTCAGTGAAGCAATCACGACACCACTAGAAAGATAAGCACACAACATATAATCCAAGTAGCTTTTTATACTTGTGTAAGAAGAACACTTGAAGATCAATACATTTTTAAAAAAATTGTTATAATCAGAGTTTTGAAAAATAATTCTTAAGTCAAGTCAACAGTGCTGTCTAGAAGTTCGATCGTAGTAGCGAGAAGGTAGGATTTCCCCCTTATATTTCACATGGAAAATGAATACTCTACCTTTCACTTTTGTTCCACCGCATTAAACCTTAGAGGCATCAAACTGCCTCAGGAACTTGGCACCCACGAACTAAAAGACATCTACTCATCATTGTTTGCTTAAAATGCTTTTGTGTTGTTGTTTTTACTGCAAATTATAGAAATATCCAACCCTTCTATTTTTCCTGAACAAAAAAACACGTAAAACGTTGAGTAAGGCACACCCATTTCTCAGTATGCTGATTGGAAGGTTTCTGGTTTAGTTCACGTTTGTCAGAACCCAGAAACTCTGCATGGACGAGTCAATGTTTGTAATCATACATGACTACCGTATACGGAACTTCGTTTGATATAAACTATTGCTTTCTGGCTACAGAAAGTGAGGCTTGCTGACCATGCTTGGATACTTGATGCAGTTTGAACTTTATCAATGAACTCAGGGAAGGCATGTTGAGTACCCAGGGCTGTGTATCAGTGGTCCAGTGGTGGTATATTGGAATTATGAAGAGAAGTAACCGCTTTTTGTTCCACTTCAGTTTTGACAAATTGCATATAGAACCTCGTGGATCACCTGCTTGAAAATAAAAAAATTATTGACAGGGTTAATTCACTAATTCACACATGGGAGACTTTTCCATCAAACCAGTAAATGAGGTGGAAAAGTACGACATGACACAAAGAAATAACTTCTCCTTGTGAGGTGGAATGACAACAATGTTTGGGTTTACCTCACCCAGACAGCTACATGATGATATATATGAGATACAGTGCAAATTGACATATTCCAGACCCTTTCAGAATGAAAACAGACAGTAAAGTCAACGAGAGCAATGCTGAAGTGAACGGCATATCAATTTCTACACAAAGCAATCTGAAACGGACCCAACATGCGCTCCTTAACATTAATAGTTCTGGCAATTATTTAAGTTTTTGTTGTTTGGACACACTATGAGTCAGATTTCTTCAAAAATCACTAGTTCTAGAGTGGAGAAATGATGTTTTTCATGTGTTGTTTGTCTTTGTTCTTCTAGTTGATTCATACCGGTATGTGAAATCGATATTGGAATTTCCATTGGCGAATGCAGTGCAACACATACTTTTTGGTTCTTCTGAAATAAGACACTCTATAAGCTCAATGCATCATAAATGAACCAAAACGAGGGTACTTCTGGTGGCGAAAAGGTCATTTGAGATTTGCATTTGAGTTGTGGGCATAATTTCCGGTATATTTAACTGAAAAGACACTTTGGAACCCATAAAGTACATGCAACCAGGGATGTATAGTAGATATCTACTATACATCCCTGATGCAACATAATGTTTGGTGATTTTTTTGTAAATACGTTTTTGGTACATGAATCGTTTGACAGAGAGAGACAAACAGACAGAAAGAGAGGAGCGAAATTGACACACGCAATCTTTTCACTGAACATAGTATTCTGAGTAACAAAAATCAATACCCTCTCGCTACCACGATCCCATGTTAAACATATTTATCCCTAAAAATCAACTTTGTCGATGAAATGAACCAAAATTATTGTCAGATACGATGCTTCTGGTTTAAATTCCCAAATAGTTCAATAGTTTCATCCAGAAAAAAATAGGTGAAAGTCTGCTTGTACTTCTGTCTGCCACGATGCACAAGGACATATCCTACACCTGGCGACCTAATGAAAAAATTCTGAAACTTTGCACCAGATATATATTTATCATGAAAGGAATTCAGAAATGAAAAAAAAAAATATAGGTCACTGTGCTCGTTTTTGAGTTATTGCCCTTTAAAAATGGCGGTTTTCACAAAATGGCCAGAATAGCGTTATGTTGAAATAAACAGCTTTTCCTCCCATTTATAATCAATTGTCTGACTAATAGTAGCAATATTTGGAAAGTACATTCATAGGAGATAAAATCATGACAAAAATATGTATAATATATTGTTATGTTCAATAATATTTTGATTAATTGACAAAAAGTTAGCCAAAAAGTAATAAAAATGTCATAAGTTTTATTTACATAAAATCGCCCACGAAAAATGTAATCCCAAATGACAACTTTACAAAAAAAACTAAAGTAACAAAGACAATTTACTAATAAACAAAATAAGCTAATAAAAAGGATAGGTCACCGAACTACTTTTACCGTTATTGACGTTTTTCTAACCCTACTCAAATTACGAATATAATAGGCCTACAAGACAGCCTAGGTGACTCGTACTTTACTCTGCTTCATGTTAGATCAAATATAATTGATGAATAAACATTTCTGAGGGTTGTGTATATCTTTTCTATAAAATTTTGCTCTTTCTTCTTTTTATGTTTTTGTCCGTCACCATAGGTGAAGGACTTTGCGGTCGGCTGGTTTGTATTTTTGTTTGTTGTCCGTCACCGAAGGTGATCGGACTTTGCGATGGGCTGGTTTGTCTGTTTGTTTGTTTTTGTGTTTTTTTTGTTTTTGTTTTTTTTCTTCTTTTTTTCTGTCTGTCCCAAGGATATCTCCCGAACCGCTTGACCGAATCGCGTCAAATTTTTCGTGCCACCTTAATAGGAAGAGATCGGCGGAAACCATTTGCCGTCGTGACCTTGACCTTGACGTACGACCTTGAAACCCGAAAATCTATTTTTAGCCATATCTCGGGCACTGATCACCATAGGATGTTGAAACTTAGTATGAAGGTGGTTTGGCTTATGCCCGTTCTGATGATGGCATACCGATCAAGGTCAAGGTGAAGGTAAAAAAGATCTCTGGAGCCTGAAAATCGGAGGGTCATTTTTTTAAAGCTCCCTCAAGAGAGGCTCCTTCTGTCTGTCCCAAGGATATCTTTCGAACGGGTTGACCGAATCACGTCAAATTTTGTGTGCTGGTGCGTCACCATTTTGCCGTCGTGACCTTGACCTTGGCGTACGACCTTGAAAACCGAAAATATTTCAGGGGCCATAACTCCCACACCGTTAGTGTTAGAGTCTTCAAATTTGGCATGAAGGTACTTTGGCTTATGCCCGTTCTGATGGTGGCATACCGATCAAGGTCAAGGTCACGGTCCGGGCGATCAGTAGGCCTTGAAAGTGGTAGGGGTCTACACATTGGGTTTTAAGCCATATTTTCCACATTGGTACTTGACAGAAGCGCTTCAGATTGTGTGTGGTACTGTATACCCTAGAGAAGAAAACATCCGAGCATAAATTATCACCATGCTGACCTTGACCTTGAAGTGTGACCTTGAAAACCGAAATTTCCTTCTTTGCGCTATATGTTTCTTCTTCAAGCTGTATCTCGTGAACTAGAAGACAGAATCCCTTCCAATTTTGTGTCAGGATGTGACACTCTACGGGGTGTCGCAAGTGCGTGGCATTGCTGGTGACGGACATGTCTGCCGTTCGGAGACGCCCTTGTTTTTGTTTTGTTTGTATGTTTGTTGTTTGTTTGTTTTTCTGTCTGTCCCAAGGATATCTTCCGAACGGGTTGGCAGAATCGCTTCATATTTTGTGTAGAGGTGTGCCACCTTAATAGAAAGAGATCCGAACATGAATTACCAAGGTCAAGGTC